>JARYGA010037593.1:0-600000 GCA_030545235.1 Helianthus tuberosus
GGTGGTTCTCGCATGAGCTCCTCCCTATATATATAATATTATATATAGGGAGGGAGCTCATGCGAGAACCACCCCTTATTGCGAGAACCGCGAGAACCAATGTGAACACAACCTAAAATAGCTAAAAAAACCTAAAAAAAAAACTAAAAAAACCTAACCAAACCCCCCCCCCCCCCCAAAAAAAAACCTAAACCTCCCCACCCACCCCCCCCCCCACCCAAAAAAAAACCTAAACCCCCCCCCCCCCCCCCCCCCCCCAAGCTAAATGCTAAAAACTAAAACCCCCAAAAAACCTAAAAAAAAAACTAACCCCCCCCCCCCCCCCAAAACCTAAACCCCCCTCCCCCACCCAAGCTAAAATGCTAAAAACTAAACCCCCAAAAAACCTAAAAAAAAATCTAAAAAAAAAAAAAAAAAAATCTAAATTTTTTTTTTTTTAATATTTTTATGTTAAAATCGCTACTTTTAGAAGTCAAAAAAAAAAAAATTTTAAAAAAAAAAATTTAAAATTTTTTTTGTTTTGCTTCGAAAAGTAGCGATTTTTTTTATAAAAAATATTAAAAAAAAAAAAATTTGTGTGATTTTTAGCTATTTTTAGGCATTTTGGGTTGTGTTCACATTGGTTCTCGCGGTTCTCGTAATAAGAGGTGGTTCTCGCATGATCTTCTCTCTATATATATATAGGGTAAGGTTCATGCGAGAACCACCTTTATTGCGAGAACCGCGAGAACCAATGTGAACATGGGGCAATACTGTAAATATATAACAAAATTGAAATTAAGTGTCTCCTCATAAACACCTGACATTAAGAGCCTCCTCCTAAACACCCACGTCTGATACTCCTGGACTTCAAAATTCGTCATCTCAGTTCACATCCGTCACTCCAGATTCTCCAAAATTCGTCATCTCGATCTTACCATTCATCCTTTATTCGTAGTATATTCGAAATTAGGGCACAAATAAAAGAGTCATCGAGCATATATTCGTTATATATGCGAAATTAGGGCAAAAAAGAACAGAATCATTGAAGATTGTGGCATAATTAGGGAGAATTTGAATAACAAACGTCCAATGAACTGCCATAACCTAGTTATTGTCGGAATATCCAGCGTCATTACACAGTTCCGTGAATTTGTAAGTTTATACACTTTGTTTTGCATATTTATATGTTAGCATGAAGCTTAATCACCGATTCAGATATTTTATATGTGAATATGAGGCTTAATCTTCGTTTCTTATATGCATTAGTGAAAATGGTGTGATGTATATAATTTTTGAGGGATTAGGGGCGATTGTTGTGTGATAGCACAATCTGTAATGTGGTAGTTATGTGCTTATTTTTGTATGTAATTTTGTTACTGATTAATGTTAAATATGATTGGTGGTAATACGAAATTGGATTTGTTACGGGTTAGGTTTTTTTTTTAATGAAGCAAAACTGTTGATAAGGTCAGTCATGTTAATGCACATGTGCATAGTTATGCACATATGCATATTTTGCCATATTAGTTTAAAAGGGTCAGTCATATTGATGAAAATGCGTATAATTATGCACATGTGCATAATTTGCTAGAATAGGTTAATAAGGTCATTCCAGTTAAATTGTCCGCGCCTGGTACGTGGAAACAAATTGCCAATATTTCCAACGATTTTGCAGGTTTGGGGGTGGATCTAATGTCGTTGTTTAAGCGGGCTCAGAAAGTTAAGTAACATTCTGGAAGGAAGTATGGTTGGGTGACCAGTCGTTGTGCAGCAGGTACACACTTTTATATGCGCTGGAATGCCGCAAATCAGTGTGTCTACAAGAGCGGATGGGGGTAGAAAACGGACAACTAACGCTGCATCTCCAATGGTCTAGGCTGCAACTTAACCCGTCTGAACTGGCTGAGTTGTCAGACTTAACCTATGCAGCGAATGCGGTCTCTTTTGAGGTGGGTCCAGACAGATGGATATGGTCTCCGGAATCCTCAGGGTTATTTACAGTTCGTAACATCAGGAAGATAATCGAGGAAAAGTCGTTTCCAAATGATGGTTTCGGGTTCTTTTGGAACAGATGGGTGCCGCTAAAAATAAATTTATTGGTTTGGAGGCTTGTTTTGGATAGACTACCAACAACAACGAATCTTAGTAGAAGAAATGTCCAAATTCCAGCCCTTGATTGCAAGATCTGCCATGACGGGGACGAAACAGCGAGCCAACTTTTTGTTTCATGCAGATCGGCTCAAAGTCTATGGGATTTTGTCGCTGAATGGTGCAAGTTGGGATCAATATTCGTGCTAGATCTGAAGGATTTTGTGTATCTGCATCAGCGCTACTGCGGATCTAAAAAATAGAAACAGGTTATGATCTCAATCATTCAGATTATGCTATTGTTTATATGGAGAAACATGAATGATGTTTTTAATAGGAAGCAAACGAATCTGACACGTCTGAAGGAGGAAGTTAACACGCTTGGGTTTCTTTAGATAAAAAATAGGGCAAAGTGCAACGCTTTAAGTATCTGTTTTTTATCAGTAACACTCGTAAGGATCTGATTATTTCCAGTAGATATATATTGTTCTTTAGGTATCTGTTTTTTATCAGTAATTTTGATTTCCAGCAATGATTTATATGAATGTGATTCAACTCGTTGATCTGTTAACTGTGCTTCTTATGTTATCGCACATATCTTATAAAGTGCCATAGCCGACCTAGTATGTATATGTGAACCAAATAAAGTTAATAATATCATTCATGTGCATAGTGAGTTTGAGCAGATTTGTTTAGGATACGTGTATATGATTTTGGGTAATTAGAAAATGATGGTGTTGTTGTTTTAGGTAATGCACATGGGCATAGTGAACTTGTGAAGTTTTGTGTAAGATACGTGGTTTTGTGTAATTAGGATATGATGGTGTTATTGTGATTTTGTGTAATTAGGATATGATGGTGTTATTGTTTCATGTGATTCACATGTGCATAGCAAAAATGAGCAGCTTTGTTTAATATACGTGTATATGATTCTGTGTAATTAGATTTTGTTGATGTTGTTGTTTAAATTGATGCATATGTGCATATTGAATTTGAGCACATAACATTAAACTTTACATATGGATTGATTTTAAGCATCATTATAAGAATATGTGATGCACATGTGCATATAGATGCACGAATTCATATCGTTACAGTGATGAAAAAGGTTGTTTAATGCACATACTAATTGAAATTGCATGTTTGATTATATTATGTTTCAATTATTATTGTAGGCAAAAAAAAAAAAGAAGGAAAAAAGCGAAGAAAATAACACTTTTGTTGAGATCGAATGACAAAGGGGCAACAAAACTGCCAGATGATAAGGAAGGTGAATACAAAAGTGTTAAGTGAAAAGCCAAAGAAGGTTGATTATTAGTCGATGATGCAGTTGGTAATATATGCACATGTGCATCTAATTGTTACTTTCTGTTGAACGATGTTCTTTGATGTCACGTGCAGTTACGGCAGGATAAAGAAATACAAGGAATAGGACAAGTAGACGAATGCACGATGTGATGGATCTTATGTGATGGATGATAAGGGCGACAAGACAGTGGAAAACATTAATGAAAGAAAGTTGGATAGAACGATGTTATATTGAAAATTATGGTTGTTTTTTGTATGATGGTTTATATGTTAGTTATTTTATTTTAACGATAATTTATATTTGTTTATTGGACGATGACAACTATGTGATTGTTAATTCCATAATTTGATGTAATATGGTATAGTATATGTTGGAAATGCACATGTGCATAAGGTGAATTAGTATGCATAGTGGTGATATATGATGTGTTACCGGATGATTATATTCAGTTTACAACGTTTTCAAATGTTATATGGTGGTTGGTATAGTATATGTTAGAAATACACAAGTGTGTAATATTGTGACGTAAATGATTGTGTTGCCTATGCACATGTGCATATTTATATATTATGATGCATAGTGGTAATTCATGATGGTGTTTGGTATAGGACATGTAGTTTACAATGTTGTATGGTGTCTGGTATAATATATGTTGGAAATGCCCAAGCACATATTGATGTGATATAATGTGTGGCATAAATTATGTTGGCAATGCACATGTGCATAACGTAAAGGTAGCAATGTTTAATGTTGTTTGACATAGTATATGGTGGCAATGCACATGTGCATAATGTATACGTTGCAATGTATAATAGGTGGATTGAAAATTGAGTACATGCACTTAAAACATAATGACATTAGAAATAGTGAATCGACGAGTTTAGATGCTACGGTTTCAAAGTTGAAAATGCACGCGTTGGGTAATGCACATGTGCATGTGTTGAAACAGTGAACATATTGGTAATTTATGTTAAATGGGCATGAATACAACAATGAATATTACACCGTTAAGTAGATAAACAATAAGTATAAACAATGAATGTAAACAAAAAACAAGTGATAATCAATATATAAGTAGTTGCGTGTGGAAAATCCAGTTGTTGTATCATAAGTGTTGTACATCATCACAATGTCCTCCTAGTGATTAAACGTTCTATTTAGAGTAGGGAATTCAACATCAACATCAGTGCCAACCCTACCCATCTTGACCCGTCTTCACTCTGGTGTTTCTCAGCACGCCATAAGATGCATAAACTCCACCCATGCCTTCCCGGTTGTCGGCTTGTTCTTCCATTTTTTTTGTAGTTGTCCGCCACCCAAGACCCTTTGTTTAATGCCATTATGTACATAATTGGATAGTCATCCATAAGGCACCTGTTCAGAATCCATACATAAACAGGATCCATACATCAACGACATGGTATAATTTTCAACATAATGCACATGTGCACAAATGTGCACAATGTAGTTAACATAATAATGTCTACATAATGCACACGTGCATAATGTAATTGTCACATAATGCACATGTGCATTATCATTTAATATATAACGACATAATGTATTTGTCAACATAATGCACATTTACATATCATTCAATGCAGTATAATTTATTGCTTATCATTTTAATGCAGTAGTATAATTCACAAGTATAGACAATTTACAAGTATAGATGTATAATACCTTTTAGTCTCAAACCGTATAAACTGCAATGCACATGTGCATATCAGTCACAAAAAACTTATAAAGATGAGAAACACTGAATTATGCCAATCAGAGCAATCTCATCTCCTCTTGACGTCATTTTTATTCACTTTTACATAAGCACTTCAAATATAGTAAATGTAATAATTCAAAAGCAACATACGGATGGAAAAAAAAACTTAAAATTAACACCGATTTACACAATAATAAACACTTACAAATGTCCAATCCGTAGTGACCCATCCGGGATGGTCCGGTGCATAAAAATGGAGAGATGCAGACGAAAAGAGATTACCTGAATTCTCGCTGGAACACCGATTCAAGTCTCTGATTCAAGTCTCTGACTTCAAGATCACCTTCAAGTGTCCCATTCTGTATATAGATCGGTCGATTCAAGTCAATGACGTTGCGGTTGTTCAAGATAACATTCAAGTGTCCCATTCTGTATCTAGATCGGTCGATGAGAGACACTATGAGAGACACTGGTACCCTCGCCGGAACCCTAGACACACAGTTGTCATGGTCACCACCACCAGACCATCACCACCGCCGACTTATGCCCCGCCGTGGAACCTGTGAACACCGACTGCCGCTCCACCGTGAAATCCGTGAACGGCCGATGAGATACGAACGAACCTGTGAAATTTGTGGGATCGACCGTTGTTTACTGCCGTGAGAACCACCGTACACTCTTGTGCGCCGCCTGTACGCCGCCGTGAACAGCCGTGATCCCTCAATGTGTCGCTGCTGATGATGCATATTGTGGTTTGGGAATGAATGAATTGAACTGGAGAAACCCTAAAACAGGGGACGTGTCTTATGTTACAGTTCAATATATTTACAATATATGTCACCGCGTGTTTTGTGTTTTAGTTCAGTATATTTACAATAATGCCATGTGTTCACATTGGTTCTCGCGGTTCTCGCAATAAAGGGTGGTTCCTAACGGATCCTTATCCTATATATATATATATATATATATATATATATATAGGGCAAGGATAAATTGAAAACCCACTTGAGTTGAATAAACCCTGAAAACCCAATAACAACCATTGATCATACTTGATGGATGGCTAGGATTCACTTTTGCCCAATAGTTGTTTTTGTGTACTTTTGTCTCAATTTTTTAATATATTTCATGTACTGAAGGGTAATATTGGAACATTAAGAAAGTGCAGTAAAGTTATGTCACCCATCAATTTTCTAGAAACTCAAATGTACTTTTATTTTATTTTTTTTATGCTTTCTCTCTCTCTGATGGTTTTTAGATTGTTTTAATTTTATTTTTTATGTTTCTGTCTTATACTTTTGAATTGTTTTTATGATACGTTTTAAATGCTACGAATAATGTTGCATTGTGTTACATAATTTGCAGGTCCAATGTACTTTGTAAAACATGAAGGAAAATGGGCCAAAGGAAAGTTACACATAAAATATAAAAACTTTGAAATCAATCCAGCAGTACAAACAAACATTGTGGAAGTTACAACAACGAAAATCATAAATCAAGTAATGGTTTTCTTCTTTCTAATTTCATCTTCACGAGCTATAACCTCAACTTGTAGCCTGTTAATAGTTCTCAATAGTCCCGGAATAATCATAGCAAATCGGTGGCACATGGGTTGGTCGACCCACCTTATAAACGGACATCCAATGAACTGTAAAAAAAGACAAAAATGGAAGATTAATCAAAACATTAAAACATGTTACACATGTATGACTTTTTAACTCTGAAAATGATTATCATATTGAAACATAAAAAAAGGATGTTCTAGAATGTATACTGTTAATCTGTAAGAGGCACTTTATTTTTACAATAACCTGAAAAAAAAATAACAACGCACTTTATTTTTACAATAATCTAAAATGTGTAACAATGCACTTTATTTTCTGTAAAAGGGCATTATTTCTGTAACACAAAAATATGTAACATGCATTTTTGCTTTGATTGTCACATTTCTAACACCAAAAAATATAACAACATACTTTGTTTCTTTAACAGTCACTTTATTTTTACAATAATCTAAAAAAAGTGTAACAATCCACTTTATTTTATGTAACGGACATAGGGGTTTTCAAAAAACTCGTGGCTCGCAGCTCGCTCGAAACTCGCTCGAAAAAAGCTCGGCTCGAAATTGGCTCGGTTGTTAACGAGCCAGCTCGGCTCGGCTCGGTTTGTAAACGAGCCGAGCTCAAGCTTGGTCTGGCTCGGCTCGTGAGCTGGCTCGATAAGGTTTACATCCTTCATTTTTTGTCCCACATCACTTAGAAAACCAAAACTAAGGGAGTATTTCCTCTATAAAAGAAGGTAAAGACAATGTACAAAGTGAATTAACTATTTGTACTTGCATATTTAGCCATATGGTTAAACTAAATGGCAATTATGGCCCTTAGTCTATGAAGAAATTCATTTATAAGGGTTTTTTAAGTAGTAAATTTTGTGGTTTTTTGTTATTTCGAGCTAGATCGAGCCGAGCTGAGCTAGCTCGAATTCTAATCGAGTCGAGCTCGAGCCTTAAATCTCAGCTCGATTTGAAATTCGAGCTCGAGCCGAGCCAGCTCGAATTGAGTTCGAGCCGAGCTCGAGCTGGGTCTAGCTCGGCTCGACTCGGCTCGTTTACAGCCTTAAACGTAACATGCATTTTTTGCTTTGATTGTTACATTTCTAACAAAAAAAAAATGTAACAACACATTTTGTTTCTGTAACAGTCACTTTATTTTTACAATAATCTGGAAAAAATGTAACAACACACTTTATTTTTACAGTAATCTAAAAAAGTGTAACAATGCACTTTATTTTATGTAAACGTACATTATTTATGTGACACGGAAAAATGTAACATGCATTTTTTCTTGAAAAAAATTTACACAAAAAATTGATAAATCAAGAAATTAAAAACATTCATCTTCTTGAACAAAAAACAAAAAAAAAAAAAAAACAAGAAAAAAGTTGCATGTAACAACACACTTTATTTTTACAATAATCTAAAAAAGTGTAACAATACACTTTATTTTATGTAAACGTACATTATTTATGTGACACGGAAAAATGTAACATGCATTTTTTTTTGAACAAATTTTACACAAAAAATTGATAAATCAAAAAATTAAAAACATTCATCTTCTTGAACAAAAAAATAAAACAGCATATTCAGAAAAAAGTTGCAGATCTACAAAAAAATAAAGAACTACAAAACACAAAAAAAAATGCAAATCTGAAAAAAAAAATGAAAACAAACATACTTATGGACCTGGAGGATCTTCTAGATCTGGAACATCATGTTTAAACATCGAACATCTTTTGGGTCATCTTCAACATCGAACCGCCATCACATCATCTTCAACATCGATCATCTTCAACCGGATCTGGAGGAGGATCTTCTAGATTTGGAATATCATGTTCAAACATCGAACATCTGGATCATCTTCTAGATCTGGAACATCTGGATGATGATCTTTTGAACTGGATCATCTTTTGGATTCAGATCACTTTTAGATCTGGATGAAGATCTTCAAGATCTGGAAATGAATTAGAAGATAAAGATATAAAGAGAGAGAGAGAGAGAGGGAAAAGTGTGGTAGAGAAGAGAGATGAAGGAAAATATGAGACCTTTCAATTGAAGAGAGATGCACGTCACTTTATGTTAAAAAGGAAGAGAGAGAGTGCTGACTAACTGTTACATTTTCTGCCATCATGCAAAATGACGTATATACCCCTCGCTTATCAATGTGGGAGATGTGGCTGAATCCTAGCCACATATGTGGGTTTCTTGGGTTTTCTCAACTAGAGTGAGTTTTCTCATTATAATTAGCCTATATATATATATATATATATATATATATATATATATATATATATATATATATATATATATATATATATATATATATATATATAGTGAAAGTGTAAAATACAATATCCCTTAACGTACAATACGTACGATATAGTGAAGTTGCATGTTATAAAAAAACATGTTGAAAATCGCATGTTGGTTTTTTTTTATTAAATCGCATGTTGTTTTTTTGTATCAATTTCGCATGTTGGTAAATATGATGAATTCGCATGTTGGTATATAAAGCAATTTCGCATGTTGGTTTTTCAGCATAAATCGCATGTTCAAAATTAGATTCGCACCAGATCGGACGGCTGAGATGAGCGCGTACGTATTGTACGATAAGAGCTATTGTACGTTAACCGGACCCTATATATATATATATAGGGTTCTAGAGTGAACACTGATTAACTTGTAAACAAAGTGAACAGATCTTGACCATTCATTTGTTAGATGATGAGATTTAATGGCAATGGCAATTTTGTAAATATTTGATAAAATGTAATAATCATAAATTACAAATAGGGCTAATAATGTAAAATTACACCTACTTTAATTTTGGAACCAGGAAGGAAACGTAATTGATTTTCTAGAATACCAATCTCTCTCTAAAAATAATAACAAAATTACGCTCATTCTTCTCCATAGCCCGCCGGCAATTGGAAATACGACACACGGAGTGGCATTCCAGCGAGGAAAATCAACAATAACTTAGCAGAGGTAAGTTTATATGCAGTACATCGATTATGGTTGTGTATGATTAGTACTACTTTTAATTATTTGAAATAGGAAAGTTAGGGTTTCGTTCATTCGTTGTGTGTGAGATCATTTTGAAGTTGTAATAGTTGTCTAATCACAAGGTTATGGTACGATGTTGTGTTTTGATTAATTTGTATTCGATTACAGTAGTACATGGTTTGTAGGTTTGGGTTATGTGAATAGGGTTGATGTTACTCTGTTTTCTGGCATTTACTATGTTTTCTGGCATTTTAATCTTCGCGATGTGATGCAACCCTTCTTTTTTGTGTTAGGTGGTTTAATCTTGTTGATGTACACTTGTGTATGTCGTTCGCAATAGTTATAAATACACTGTGTATACACATATGTATTGTAGGAGGTATTTTGTTATATCAGAAGTGTATATTATGTTATGTTTAAGGCGGAGGTACACATGTGTATTCCGATTATTGGTATTGTTTTTTGGGGAAAATGTGATGAAGATTGTACAATAGGTTATACACATATGTAAAGGGTGTTTATGGTTATTATGCTCTGTTTCAGGCGGATGTACAGATATGTATTCCGATTATTGGTAATGTTTTTTTGGAGAAAATGTGATGAAGATTGTACACTGGGTTGTACACATATGTACATGGTGGTTTTGTTTATTATGCTCTGTTTGAGGCGGGTGTACACCTGTGTATTCTGATTTTGCTCTGTTTTTACGCTATGTTATGCTGCTTTTACCCAACCATCCTGTCCTGCTGCTAGTATTGGCACCTCTACTATTTTGACTCTTTGTTGTACATATTATGTTTGGGGTCATCATTAACTGCTTTTCAATACAATGCAGTTTCTACACTTTTTCACAGATGCCTGAGGTTAAGGAAATTGTTGTAGTTTGCGATCCATCTTACCGGGACATATTTGAAGGTCTAAATGATGTTATGTGCCGCTCTTATTTGCTCCCATTTTTTAACTTTTTTATACATTAGTTATAAATAGTTGATGTGGTCAGATGCCAGAGAGAAGATCAATGTGTCCTAGGTTTTGCATTGCCTGGTAAGGAAAGACAAGATTCCATATACAATGGACTTCAGGTTCATCTTTATCTCTCATGTAATTCTTATTCAATACTTCTTTACAAGCAAAATAGATGTTACTTAAATCAATCATCATGACATGCTTGGTAACTATCCTGTGAGTAAAAGAGATGTCTGGTGCAAATATAATTGATTATGGACAGACAATTGATCTGACCTCTGAACTAGTATTTATATTCTATTCTTATTCATAATTTGCTATACTAGTATTCGTATTCTCTTCTTATTCTTAATATTTGATTATGGACAGACAATTGATCTGACCTCTGCAAGACCTTTGCTGACATCCAGTGATGTAGAAAAGGTTTGTTACTCCCAGTTAATCGTTTTCATCTCAAGTTGTATCTTTAATTCTCTTTGATTTTTAGCAGGTTCTGAATGATGGGTTGCGAGTTGGAGCATCAGTACTTGGTGTTCCTGCTAAAGCTACTATTAAAGAGGTATAAATACATACTTATTTGAGTTCCTGATTGTTTATTATGCTCTGTTTGAGTTGGGTGTACACATGAAGATTGTACACTGGGTTGTTGAACACTAGGATGCGGTTTTAGAAAAACAATTTAACTTTCGCTTAACATAATATTGTACATATGGTGTAAAGGCTAGTGTACACTTATGTAATGTACTGTTGTGCACATGTGTACAAACTATTGTACACAGGTGAACATACCAGTGTACACCGAAGTACATGCTAACCCGACATGATTGACACCCCTAGTTATCTATCTATAGTCTATATATGGATGTAGCTCAATAAAAATTTGCAGCTAGTAATTTTGATGATTAAACTAAAATGTTATATTTATGTTCTGAGTGTTTCTTGTTTGATATTTATGCAGGCTTTGGCCCGATTTCAAGAAGTGACTAACAGATACACCTAGGAAAAACAGAATGTGTGTGCTTTTGCATATGTCTATTACACACATGATTACCAAAAAAGGATAAAACGTTTGTATAGTTCTAAAAGTTTTTCTATTTTTTTTACGGTGACAAATGTTACATGTGGACGAGCTTCTAAAACAACGAGAAGATGTCCAATCATCGTTTACAGTAGGTAGATCTTTGGTTGTTGGTAGCAGGAGCAATACGCAAGCTAGTAGTAATAATGGTGGAAATGACGGTAAAAATCCAGGTGGTGATGGTGAAAATAGCCACAGTCCGAGCGAAGAAGGAACCTCGGATCCCAAAAATGGTTCAATCTTAACCTCAAAGGAGATAGAAAAACTGGTTGATGACATGCGTCATGGGGTTTATTCGGCGTGAATCTTTTTGTGTTTTGTTCATATTCGTAATGGCTTGTTAGTAATCAAAATCAAGAATTGTTTCAATAGATTGTTGGGATATTTTAGTACCTGTATGTTTTTTGTTTGATTAATTAATTTGATTATATTTAAATGAAGGATGGGCTATTATTTCTGAATCTATATTTTTGTTATTTGATGGTTTGTGTTCAACCATAGATATGTGGCTCCAATCTACTTAGGCTTTTACAGTGCTCTAGTTAATCGGAACATAGTTTTCATCAGCGTTTTTGAAGGAAATATGGGTATTGCTTTCTGCATTATGGGTAGTTTTAACCATGCAAAATATTCGTAAATGGATTAAAAACCGTAGTCTTGTTTCATCATGTAAAAGCTATGCGACGTTTTTCTGTAACTAAAACAAGTCATTGCCAATTTCACCTACATAGTCATCAAGAAACAAGTCTAAGAACAATATATTAAGACCCTACTATACTATGATCCAAACTAAAGTCTCATTAACAGAGCATATATAAAGAAGCCAATAGTCATCTTTTATTTCATTGTAAACTCTTGAAGATGTCAATGAGTGTAGAAAAAATATGAGCTTTACATCATTTGATGAACATTCTGTACGTTCTTTATCTTCTTTACTAACAAACAAAGGATAAAAACGAAAGTGATTTTCATGCTCTTGACCTGTGACATAATCAATAGAACATTATACAGTCCCAATCAACACCCAAAACCCAACAACAAACACCTAATTTAAACAATAAAAACACCTAATCTAAATAATAAAAACACCCTAACCCAACAACAAACTGTCAACAAACTTACATATGTGTGCAATCAAGAATAAATATATGTACATGTGTGTACGCTATGAAAAACAATCAGATTTACACAATATGTGTGTATGTACATACAACAAACATGTTCCAAACAATTAAAATTACTACAATGTATATATACGTATACATATCAAATCATGATCAAAACACTTTCTTATCCTTTGTCTACTGCACCACTCAAATCTCGTTTTAACGAATGTTGATTTGTCTGAGCACTTTCACCTCCTCTGTTACCAACCAACCATTGCAACCATCATTGTCTTCAACTACAAATGCAAGTCTTATGTTATATCGTTTATGTAAAACTAGACATTAACACCATAATGAATTAAAATAAATATAACAACAGCCTTGACATTACTATGCCATCTTTGACTTTGAACATACAACCATCTTTGACTTTGAACATTACAATACACATCTTTGACTTTGAACATTACTATACACATGAACTTTACTCATACAACCCCCGTACGTTATACACGTGTATTTATGGAAATCAATGGTCAAAAAATTACTCTGTGATCACTCGAACTACTGCTACAACCGTACATATATGTATAACCATAGGGGGTAAAGTAAAACAACACGAACATCCTGGCTATTTGTATTCAATATACTTCTGTGTATTAAAACAAACTGATTCATTAATTTCTACGAATTTTTTTTGGGATAAACAATCACATGAAACAAACTGTAGCTAACGATACGATATGAATATAATAAAAAAACCGAATACGTATATACATGGATCTTAATGATTTGTGTCGGCCATGATTGAAAGACGGGATGAACTGATCAATGATGCATTTTGGGTTTATGAAAGTTTCGTGCAACTGATCGATGACGATATCTGGGTCGGCCATGAATGAATGTTTTCAGGTTAATGTTCGCCTGAATCTTATGTTGTCTCCGATTAATGTTCGCCGGAATACAACTACAATACCCAATCAACTACCGGCGATGATACAATTGACATCGATCTTCAGAAGAAATATGACGTGATGAACGATGAATTATGAACGTGATTTTCTGGGTTTATAAAACTGATGGACAATGAATCTGAAATCAAGTAAATCGCATGAGAATATGGTGATTTTGTTAAAGATATAAATATGATAATCTTATAAAAATATAAAATATGTTAAAGATTTGGAAGGATCCAGATTTGGAAATTCTAACTTGTTACGTAACTGAAATCAATTAAGCATATAATGATTTAAATTTAATAATAATTTATATATACAATTACAATCCTACCCCTTATCATCTTAAACAAAATCAAGGGCTAAGATTAGTTCACACGGTTCACAAACAAGGATGTTGTTCACTCATGAACCTAACCCTATATATATTTATATATATATATATACATATATATAGGGTAGGGTTCATGCGAGAACCACCCTTATTGCGAGAACCGCGAGAACCAATGTGAACAGGGGGCAATTTTGTAAATAGATAAAACTTGTAAATTAGCCGCTTCTCTCCCTGCATCCTATACTACTGGACTTCAAACAAAAAATAAATCACAATCTATCAAGTAATCACATCCGACAATCCCACAAGCATCATCAATCTGCGATTCATCATAGCGATTCACAAAAAATCAAGTTCGACGCTCCACAAAATCATCAGTTCGTCATCAAAATTCGTCGTATGTTCGATATTAGTGCAATAAGAACATAATCTTCGATCGCACATTCGTCTTCGATTCGAAATTAGGGCAAAACGAACATATGTCGTCTAACGGAATCACGATTCGTTGTTGCACCGTTCTGTGAATTTGTAAGTTCGTACACTTTGTTTTGTAGTCGTATATGACAATACAACTCTTAATCATCGATTCAGATATGTTATTATGTGATTATGACACTTAAGCAGTCATTTCATATATGTTTCATATCTGCATTATTGAAAATTGTGTTATATATATGATTTTTTGAGTAAACAGGGGCGAATGTTGTGATAGAACTATATGTAATGTGGTAGTTATGTGTTTGTTCATGTAGTTTTTCTTGCTGAATAATGTTCTGTGAATAATGCTAGATATGATGGGCAACCCGAAATTTGATTTGGTAAGTGCTAGGGTTTTTTTTTACTGGATTATAATTGTTGATAAGTTATGTCATGTTAATGCACATGTGCATAGCTACAGTTATGCACATGTGCATATTTTGACAGAATATGCTTACACGGAACAGGATAATAAGGTAATGTTGTGATCCATATAGATATGCACATGTGCATATTTTCTGACAGAACAGGCTTACACAGAACATGTTGATTAGGTCTAATTGTGTGATATATAGTTATGCACATGTGCATAGCTTGACATAATATGATTACACATAGGATAATAAACTAAATTTGTGATCTATATAGTTATGCACATGTGCATAAATTGTTATAATAGGTTAATATGCAAGTGTGTATAGTTTGCAATAATAGTTTAACAAGGTAGATAATGTTGATGCATATAACTTTGAATAGGAGTCTTACCTATGCATCAATGATTTGTAATCGGTATTTAGTTTTATTTAGGTGTTTTTTTTGGTGTGATGTATAGTTATGCGAACGTGTATTTCATCTTGGAATATGTTAATAAGGTATAATTGTGTGATATATAGTCATGCACATGTGCATAGATTGACAGAATATGTTAATATGCACATGTGCATAATTTGTCAACATATGTTATTAAGGTATTTAATGTTTATGTACATGTATATAATGACGCACGTGTGCATATCTTATATGTTGATCATAAATTAATGTATGCTCATTGTAGATCACCGATGGAAAAAATGAATGGATTAACAGATGAAAGAGTTAAGCAGATGTTAGACGAAGAGGCGTTGAAGCAATAGAAGTGCTGGGGTGTGCTCAACAACTGGAAAAAGGAACAGACAATATGATGTTATGACATGAAACTCGTAGTGTTTGTTCATGTAGTTTTTTCTTGCTGAATAATGTTCTGTGAATAATGCTAGATATGATGGGCAACCCGAAATTTGATTTGGTAAGTGTTAGGGTTTTTTTTTACTGAATTATAACTGTTGATAAGTTATGTCATGTTAATGCACATGTGCATAGCTACTGTTATGCACATGTGCATATTTTGACAGAATATGCTTACACGGAACAAGATAATAAGGTAATGTTGTGATCCACATAGATATGCACATGTGCATATTTTCTGACAGAACAGGCTTACACAGAACATGTTGATTAGGTCTAATTGTGTGATATATAGTTATGCACATGTGCATAGCTTGACAGAATATGATTACACATAACAGGATAATAAACTAAATTTGTGATCTATATAGTTATGCACATGTGCATAAATTGTTATAATAGGTTAATATGCAAGTGTGCATAGTTTGCAATAATAGTTTAACAAGGTAGATAATGTTGATGCATATAACTTTGAATAGGAGTCTCACCTATGCATCAATGATTTGTAATCGGTATTTAGTTTTATTTAGGTGTTTTTTTGGTGTGATATACAGTTATGCGAACGTGTATTTCATCTTGGAATATGTTAATAAGGTATAATTGTGTGATATATAGTCATGCACATGTGCATAGATTGACAAAATATGTTAATATGCACATGTGCATAATTTGTCAACATATGTTATTAAGGTATTTAATGTTTATGTACATGTATATAATGACGCACATGTGCATATCTTATATGTTGATCATAAATTAATGTTGATACACATGCTCATTGTAGATCACTGATGGAAAAAATGCATGGATTAACAGATGAAAGAGTTAAGCAGATGTTAGATGTTAGACGAAGAGGCGTTGAAGCAATAGAAGTGTTGGGGTGTGCTCAACAACTGGAAAAAGGAACAGACAATATAATGTTATGACATGAAACTCGTAATGTTTGTTTTTTTCTGTTTTTCTTTTTTGTTTTTTTTTGTTTGGGCAGTAGTAAGTGGCTAACTGATATGGTGTGGGTATATTTGGTTGACAGTAGTTGTATATGATAAATTATGTATGGATGCACATGTGCATTATTCAAAATAGTAATCATATGTCGATGTATTATGTATATCAATTGATGTATTATGTATATTAAAGCGATGTATATACGTATCAAAGCGGTGCTTGGATGTTGTTAAAAAATATGTATGGGTGCACATGAGCATTATTAGAACACGTATATTGCGCATGTGCATCTTTTTTCCGTATCAAATAACCATGTTAAGTTAAACATAAAAACATGTATGCACATGTGCATCTTTCTGTCAATACATTAAGTTTGGTAATGCACATGAAAACAACTAAAAAACATAATCAAAATGTAAATTTGATAATCCACATTACGACAACTAATAAAAAACAGAATCAAAATGAATACTAATTGGAATTTATTTATCGCCATAAATAGTTAATTCAAGAATCATAAATTTGGGTTGGTCGATTTACGACGTCTGGTTGAACATCTAAGAACGATTGTAGCTCGTTATCAACTATAACGTAATCAAAATAAAAGTCTTTGAGGTTGGCAAATTGGGGTTTCATTGTATGTCATATAATGTATGAATCAGGTTCACCGATAAATAGATGTACGTCTCTCGTATGTCTCTGGAATAGTTTTTGAAATCTTCTCTCGTCTGCATCACCCTTATCATCCTATATTTTTCAAATGTATACATAATCTAATTGTCAATATAATGCACGTGTGCATAATGTAATTGTCGACATAATGCACACGAGCATTATCATTTTATATATAATGACATTTTTTTAACATAACAAGATGCCATATATTCAAACCATAACTCTAGACATGAACTAGAGAAGTACGCTTACAATAAACATATAAACTCCTATTTTTCTATTACATTCACACCAATGGTGTATCACTCTTCAAACACTAAATTCTCCATTTTGGCTATGACTTTCATCCACAACAGAGTACACTCCTTGACTTATTACAGTCTTCTAGCATTTGAACACTGCACGACTTTGAATACCTTCTCATTTCTGCTCGACCATATGATCCATAATGTAACCATCACTATGCAGTTGACTGCCTTTTTCTTCTTCTTAGAAATATCCAGATTCCAGGAAAAAGATAAAATATTTGCCACTGTTGAGTAAGAATGTAAATATTTTACTCCCAGCCATGCTCCGACCATCCACCATAGCGTTTTCGACATCAAACACGGAATGGGAATGTGTTCAACAGTTTCTTGCTCGTATTCGCAAACCGGGCACAATGTGTTGCTGGTCTGAATTACCCCTTTTTCCAGCTCCGTCTTTGTCGGTAACATGCCTTCGACGCCTTTCCATGCTAACATATTGGCTTTAGGTGTAGCCCAACCGTTCTAGGTCATTACAAAGCCACTCGACAGGTCCCTGCTTGTGACACACAAATCATCTCTAACGGTTTTAACATTAAAAGTCGACTTATTTTCCGAGTGCCAACCCCGCGCATCTTGACCCGTCTTCATTCTGGTGTCTCTCAGCAGTGCCAAAAGCTCCATAAACTCTACCCTTGCCTCCCCGGTTTTCGGCTTGTTCTTCCATTGCCAATCCCACACAGTCACCTCCCCTATTTTTTTGTAGTTGTCCGCCACCCAAGACCATTTGTTTGCTACCATTCTGCACATAATTGGATAGTTCTCCATAAGGCATTTGTTCAGAATACATAAATCAACGACATAGTCTAATTTTCAACATAATGCACATGTGCATATAATTTAATACAATATCATTTACAATCATCATAATGCACATGTGCATATAATTTAATACAACATCATTTACAGTAAGTATAATGCACATATGCATATCATTTAATACACTATCATTTACAAAGTATATACATCATTTACCGTAAATATAATACCTTTAGTCACAAATCAAATGAATTGCAACTCTTGATGTTCTGTATTTGTAGGTGTATTGTGACTGTCAACTGTATTATCAGCAGATGGACCAACAATGTCACCAACAATGTCTGCATCAGATATATGAGGAGGATTATCAGAGAATGTATGAGGAGGAACATCAGCTGTAAATGGTTATGTAGAGGATGTCGTAAACAGAGGATTATCAGAGAATGTATGAGGATGAACATCAGATGTAAATGGTGATGTAGAGGATGCCGTAAACACCGTTTCCGGCTGCCGTCGCCGTGAAATCCGGTGAGTTACATGATCGCCGTCGCCCGCCGTCGTAAACACCGTGCCAACTGCAACCATCGTGAAATACGTGAACACCGACTATCCATATGCGGTGAAAACCACCGTGCACGACTCTCCGCCACCGTGAAACCGCCGTGAATGCCTCTCAGCCGAGTATGGAAACCATAAACTGGTGAACTACTGAAACCCTAGAATGGAGACAACAGCGACAAGGAAAAAAAGGAACGCTGGAAAAAAAAGGAACGCGTGTTTTTTTGTATAAACATAATATAATTACAAAAATGCCATGTGTTCACACTGGTTCTCGCGGTTCTCGCAATAAAGGGTGGTTCCTAACGGATCTTTATCCTATCTATTACTATATATAATAGATATTGGAGAGAGAATGTTGAATGTTGAAAATTTAAGTGTTTTACAACTCAAAAAGCACAATGTACAACTTCACAAGCATAACTCATATTTGTCCTCTTCTCTTCATATTATTGTTCTCTGATTGGTAGAAAAAACATAACATGGATACCAATCCATGTAGTTGCATTGTTTACCAACCGTTCGATTAAAATCCAATTCAACGCCTTACCCCATCAGCTCCATCTTCCTCAAAACATTTATATTTTTCAAATTTCCCGCTCATCTGTACCATTCCCCATAAATATGCTTCAAATTCACATTACCTCAATCCACCCATAAGAGTTTCACAAAACTTTTACTCTCAGTTCCTCAAGTTCGATTACTCCCAAATTACCTGTATCAAACAACCCACCGGAGGAAATGCTCCGGGCAAGCAACTTGCCACCAAGGTTGCTCAGAAGTTGGCTCGGATGACGTGAAGAAGGCGCATAATATCTAACCGTGAACCTTTGCGTGAGGTACCGTTCAATGGTCTTTATACATACTAGCGATCTCAGTCGCTGGAAAGTATCGGAGCTTACCGGATGAACCCAATGAACTTGAGGTCGCCGCTGGCCAGATGAGTTTGTGAACATGGTTTAGGATGGGCGTGTTAACTTGGCGGGGTGCGTCCCTACACCATTGCATGGAACAAACGACTTTTATGGTGTCATAACAGTAGCCACGTCCTCAGAACAGCAACCACCGGTGGTGGTGCTGCTTCTCTCTTAGATGGTTGTTAATGTTGTAGAAAAAGATCAAGGTTCAAACGTATTGGTGGATGTTGAAGAGACTTAAAACTGATGGCTTGAATTCATAGGGTTCTATTTAGTTTAGTTCTTTTCATGCTTTTGATCTATATGTGGGGATTGTCTGTTTGTATGTTCTCTTCCTTCTTTAGCAACTTGCTAAAGGGGTATTGTACTACTGGTGGGGTTTTTAACGAAAACTCTCTTTTGCTGGCCAAATAGAAAAATGCAAAATAAATGTGATAAAAAGTGGTTTGTAATTTTGATGAGAATATAGTTTTAAAACATGATTTTGTACTTCTGATAAAGTTGTCTATACCTTTCATTTTAAGTTTGAGTTTGTATTTTGGTAATTACTATAATTTAAAATTCTCTATTTTGATTATATATATATAAACTTTACTCTTAATTTGTTTTACCAAAAGGAGAACCAAACAATTATTTTGACAAACAATATTTTAACTTATGTTATGTTAACTACTTTTTGTTGTTTTATATAAAAATACAGTAATAAACTAGATATTAGCAAACTATGAGTGTAAAAAAAGGTATAACAAAAACATTATTACATTTAAAGATCATATTATTATATTAGTGTTGTTACCAGTCCATTAACTAAACATCATTTTAATTTTTTTTATCATTCCTAATTCTATTAAAACAAATGTGATTACAGTTGAGAACATATACTAATCTCTATTTTTTATTTTCATTTCATATGAAAAATATTATAATTTTAGTTGATACCACTTCATTTTTCATTTGTACTAAAGAAGAGATGTTATGAATCTAAATATTCCACCCAAGAGAAAGTGTTATATATTGACTGATGTCCTCACCCAGGAGCCTAGAGTGATTGAGCTGTTATATATTCTTATGTTATAAATACACAAGGTCCACAATCGGATAATTAAAAAGTACTAAATGATTACATCAAATCTGGAATATTTAGATTCATACCACACTTTTTTATGAATTTTTATTTTTCCCTTGGTAAATGTAACTTTAATATCTTTATTATTATTATTATTATTATTATTATTATTATTATTATTCAGTTTTCTATATTAGTTTGTTCGTAAACTGTTGTTCACTAGAAATAGCACGTAAGAATTTGAAAGTATAGATGTTCTATAGTTAAAAATTGAAAATTAGACCAAAATAAATAAAATTAGCAAACCATACGGAATGAAGTAGTAATATTCTCTAATTTCATTTCTGTATGTGCTCAATTCCAAATATTACAAATCTTGAATCAAACTACAAATAAAATTTAAATAATTAACAACTATATTTCACGTAATAATATCAGATATTTAGATAAAACTGGAAGCATGTTCAAAACAATGATTTTTATAAGAAACAAAGTAATTAAAAAAATCACTTCACCACACATACATAAACATATCTCATGTGAACCGATGTGATAGATATACCATATCGATGCTACGAATAAAGAAACTAATAGGCGTATTATACAATATATGATAAGAGGATACATAAACTAATAGAAAACAAGTATCGTGTTGTAAATTGTTAACGTCGCTGCATCGCTCGATTTTCCTACTAGCACTCTAGAATGGTCCAACCCACCTACTTCTAATAAAACTCATGATCTTAATATAATTTTTATTATAACCATAGCCTACAAATAAAAAAAAATTACAAGTACATTTCACATTTTTATTTACTACCGAAACATGTGATAGTTCTTTGATTTTCACTTATATAATTGAGATCAGAAAGGCTCGTGTAACAGATAGACCACATCGTAGGAAAAAAACGAAAAGTCATGCAATATATCACGAGATGATTGATAAACTAACATAAAACAAGCATCGGGTTATAAACTGTCGCCACCGCCGCAACGCGCGGGTTTCCAACTAGTATATATATATATAGGGAGCCACTAAAATGAAAACCACCTCCAGTTGTAAGAACCATGAGAACCACTCTCCACCAATCATATTTTGCCAACAAAAAGGGTAGTTTGGCCATTTACCCCAAATGTCAAATCTCACCCTATCTCTTCCTTTTAAATATCACATTCTCTCTCTTCATTCGAATCTCACCCTCTCTCTTCCTTTTAAATCTCAGTCTTCATCCTCATTTGTATTCCTTTTAAATCTCAGTCTTCATCCTCACTGCTCCGACCACCGAAGTGAGCTCCGGCCGTTCACTCGCCGACAACCCCCCTTCTCCGACAATGACGCACCTAAATTCCTTCTTCTTCTTCTTCTTCGGTGAGACCACCGGCGACGGTGGTTATTTCCAGCAGACGACCGACGAGCTCCTCCTCTGACAACCACACCCTTAAAACGAGCATTTTAAACCCCGATTCTGGTATCCTGTTTGGTGGTGGGGGCGTTTGGGGTTGGTGGCGGTGGCGTTGGGGATGGTGGGTGGGTGGAGAGGGTCGGTGGCGGCGATGGTGGTTGAGCCAGGAAAGGCGGCGGCCGGCGGCTGAGCCGGTGAAATCGGATGCAGGTTTGAATTTTGTGGGTTTGAATTTTGGTTTGAGTTTTTGGTTTGATCTGTTGTAAATTTTGGTTTGAATTTTGTGGGTTTGAGTTTAGGTTTGATTTTTGGTTTGATCTGTTGTAAATTTTGGTTTTGGTTTGATGGTTCTTTGAAATTTTGATGGTGATGATGCAGGTGATTTTGATGGTGATTGATCCGTTGATGACATTGTTTTGATGTTGTTGGTCTCCAGATCTCGTTTTGCCGTTGATGGATTGGGCGGGCGATGATGCAAAAAAAAAACGTAGATTTGATGACGATGGCGCGACATGGATAGTGGAGGGTAGGTTTTTGAACCTGCAACCCCACTTTGCTGCCTTTTGATTATCGGAAAATCTGAGCCAAGCCCCGTGTTTTTTCGAGATACACATTGTTTTGATGTTGTTGGTTTTTTTATTTTTTCCCTCCAGTCAATGATGATAACAATCTATCTGAGACACCTACCGAGTTTGTGATTTCTGGGTGCGTTCATTTTTGCGTAAAAAAGTTTTTGTAAAAAATAAAATAAACCGTAAACTTTTTAACGTAAAAGGTAAAAAGTTTAACGTAAAACGTAGAAACGTAAAACGTAAAAAGTTTAATGTAAAACGTAAAGCGTAAAAAGTTTAACATAAAACGTAAAACGTAAAAAGTTTTACGTAAAACGTAAAAAGTTAAACGTAAAACGTAAAAAGTTTTACTTAAAACGTAAAAATTTTAACGTAAAACGTAGAACGTAAACGTAGAACGTAAAAAGTTTAACGTAAAACTTTTTCTACGTAAGTTGGAAAACGTAAAAAACCGTGTGATAAAACGGCGCCTAAACAAGGGCGGGAATGCGGCGCATAAAAACGCCGCGAAAAAAAAAACGGGACGTAAAAAACGCCGCGTTAAAAAAAACGACGTTTGAAAAAGCCGAGCGTAAAAAAAGGCGTGCAAAAACAACCCGTTAAAAAACGATGCGTGAAAAAGCCGGGCGTAAATACGGCGTGCAAAAACCGGCGCGCAAAAAAAATTGTCTTTGTTAAAAAGATTTGAATTTAAAAATGCCTTTAATAAAAAAATTCTTTTTAAAAAATAAAAAGTAATATAATAAAACAAAAAACTAATAAAAAAATAATAAAGACACAAAGACAAAAAAGAGTAATTTTACTAAACTACCATTTTGGATTAAAATATTAAAGACATAATAAGACAAAATGTATTTAATATTAATTTTAGTTACTTTTAATCTCATCCATCCATCTTGTTGATCTAGTGGTTAGGAACTGGTTCTCGCGGTTCTTACAAATGGAGGTGGTTTTCATTTTAGCGGTCCCCTATATATATATATATATATATATAACTGGGGGCGGCTAAAATGAAAACCACCCCCAGTTGCGAGAACAGCGAGAACCACGAGAACCACGAGAACCAATCAGATAATGACAACTAAAAGGGCAATCTAGTCATTTAATCAAAACCATCAAATCATCTCTCTCCTCATTAAAGTCTCTTTTTAGAGTTTTTTCAATTTCCCTCTCTTCACATTTCTCTCTCCTATTTTTGTTATTTTATAAAAAAATGTTTTTGTAAAAAAAAAATAGTAAAAAAGTTTTCGTAAAAAAAGGTTAAAACCGTATAAGACAAACCGACGCATAAATGACGTGAGAAGTCATAGAGTCGGGAGAATGGTCCGAAATAAAACGATCGTAGTCACGGACTACAGTTAAAGTTAACGGATTTTAAACGTGAAAACAAATGATTTTCAAACATAAACAGGGTGCTTTGACACCAAACATGTATTTTAAAAAAAATGATATGAGTAAAGAAATGATCTACGGGATCATCATAACCTTCGGGTTATAAACAGTGTAAAGGTCTATGGGACCAAAATAACCCTCGAGTCATGAATACAAAGAAATGAACTATAAGGGCCTCGCCTAATAATAAGGTGAAAGCCTAATGAAATAGCCCACGAGGCTAAGTTAAAGGACCTACGGGTGATTTGAATAAAGCATGGGAACTGGTTACGATTCCCTACATAAAATAAGAATAGAAAAGAATAAATTTTTAGCTGTCAATTTCTTGATATGAGTAATTGACATAAGTTAAAGAGAAAACGTTAAACTAAAATTCAGTTTTAGTAAGAAACAACGTTTTTACAAATATGAATATTCTAATAGGAATTGAAATAGTAAATATTAAAAGATACAGGTCTTGACACCGATAGGTGCAAGACGATATATTCGAAAAGAAATATTTTCGATAATGAAAGGTTGATATAAGCTTAAACATGACATGACATGACGCGATCACGGTCAAGAAAAGTAATGTGAAACATAATCACATTGTAGCCCAAGCAATGGGTATAAAGTAACTGGACTAATAAGTCTAGTAAGTAAGACCAGTTAGTGTCAAAATTTAAATTAAGAATTTGTTTAATACGCTATTCATTATGAGAGTAGCGTGGAATAAACATGAATTATAAATTCATATGACCAAGTGGAAAATTTTGGCGACTCGGTCGTATAAACAATAAAGGTAAATGGGTACAAAACGACAATGACGGTCCATGAGGCCTTACTAACGAAGAGTAATGATCGCTTATACTGAGCGATCATGAGACAACCCAAGCGAGGTGTCGAGAAGTCCAATCGAGTCAAAGCACGGATTAAAAATAAAGTTATAAGGTATGTGGTTACATGCTTATTATAATTTGGTTAATATTACATATTAAATGTGTTAAATAATTAATATAAAAATCAAGAAATTCGGCTTGTTCTTAAGCGGTGGATTCCGTATGAATGAACCGAATGAATAAATTCGAAAACAAAAGAATTTGTTTGTCAAAAGTGAAAGATTTCACTAAAATATCCAAACGGATTAAATTAACGGATTCATGAAGAATTCGATAATCTAACAGCGATGGATTTCGCTAAATTAACCAAATTTGTCGAAATAACGAAATTACGTTAGTTGGAGTTGCGTTATTTAGCATAAAATACGCACATGATTTATAACCAAAAAGATATTACCATATTTTTCTGGTAATACTAACAAATGGTTAAAGTATGAGTAATGCTTAAAAGATTACTCAGATTAAATGTGTTGGGTTTAAACCCAATGAACTACGTAAGAAAGGTTTCGATGACGAAATCTCTTTAAGGGGGGTAGACTTGTAACACCCCGAAAACGAGTTTGGTAATCAAACCACGTTAATACTAAAAGACGGGCAAAGTACCGTTAGTGGTAAAAGTAACCCGGTGAATATTAGGATTTTAAATAAATAAAACTAATATTAAACAAAAGTTGTATAAAGGCTTTTGTTGAAATAAAGTTTATAGAAGGCCCGAGTTAACGGGACATAAAATAAACGTAGTCATAAATTTCCCCGAACCCACTAAGTTAACTAGGAATATTTAACCTAGTTAATAAGTGGGAATATTGTTAGAAGTAAGTAGGTTGTGGTCTACTTAATAACTAACTAAACATGAGGGGCCAAAGATGGATAAATTGAAAGTTATATTATAAAAAGAAATAAACAAAATTAAAACGCACATTTAGTGTGTGTTTTGGGTGTTCTGTTCGAACTCAGGAGAGTTCCATGAAGCTAAAACCCTAAATTCAACACAATCATCAAATTGAAGGGCCAAATGACGCTCAAATTCACAATTGAACGTGAATTAGCGATCATCCAAGCTAGGGGATCATAAGGTATGTAAAATTTTGATGATTTGTGAAGTTGTGAAAATGGGTGAACATCATAATCGCGAATTATGTATGAATTATAGAAGCTATGGCTGAATTAGTGATGTATACTTGCTTAGGAACAAAACCCTAAGTGAAAATTATACATATGATGCTATAAATTGAATGATTTGGTGATTTACCACACTAGGATAAGTGGGTTTTAATCATATGATGAAATTGATGATATAATTGTGTTTAGAATCATCTTATATGATAGTAATGAAGAAATACTTGAAAAAATTGTGTGTTTGAGTATATAATCATACTTACTATGAAATGAATTTAGTATGATATGATAAAAATTGATGATATATTCATGTTGAATGATGTTTGATATTATCATGTGTTAAAAATGATTAAAGTTGTGTTAATTCGATGAATTCGGTTACAAGAACTTGGTTAATAAAGCGATTAAAACGGTAGGATAAGAATGATGCTTACCAGATAATTGACCAAGTAATTAAACGAGTAGTCGAGCTACATCGTATAATTAGTTACGCTAATAGGCAGTTGACTTTACAAAGTCAAACTGACCATTGATATGGTCGAATGATAATTTCGACTATAATAATCGTAGGATGGAATAGTCGTGATTGATTATGACTAATTTAACCATCTTATGAATTTCAATGATAGTTTGACGCTTAACAAGCTAGGTGGAAGCTTAGGAAGGAAGCGGGTCAAACTAATCAAGTAATGAAGGAAAAACATAATTTGGATACAAGGTAAGTAAAGCTTACACTTTTGTTAACTCCTAGAATATATCTTATTGTATTGATTACGGATAAGATGGATAAACATTTAAAAAGTGATGTTCCGACGTGTAGTCGTATGGAACAATATAAGCGAAAATGATACGAAACCATAGCGATGGTTAAAAAGGATTTAATTGATTATTCGGTTATACTATAACGAATAGAAGATGAATTTTTATGGTTACCTTATAAGGTAAGCCAAAACGAATAATAAGGGCAAAACAGTAATTTGGTCACGCGTTGACAATAAACGTTAGTTTTTGAAAGACACTTTACGGCGTAAGCCATAATGGGTCAAAAGAGTTGAGAAATGGGTTATAAGTAAAACGATTGTACGGTGTAAACCGTAGCGAGTCAAGTAGATTAGATGGTAATAAATATCATCTTGCATAGATAAACGGTCACTTAGACCAAACGGGTCAAAAGGTGAAGATATCACCCTTTGACAATATCGACTAATGATTATTTGTCGAGTTATATGCTTACATGAATAAATATCGAATGGGTATTTGCATCGCTATTAATTAGCGGTTACTAGAACAAGGTATTAAAACGGATCTATACTTCGGTCCGAGCCAGGTATGTGTAATTAAGTATAGCAAAGATGTGCGATTTTGGTCAAATATATTGTTAAAAGTCCTTCGTTGTAAAAGAAGGACTAAAGTTATGATCGTTTTCGTAAAAAAAGGCTTGGCTGGAACAATGCAGGTCAGGAAACAACTGTTCTGTTAAAAACAGGGTGTCGCGTCACGCGACGGGAATGGGGAATCACCGTCGCGCCCCACGACAACATCTTCTGAAGCTCTCGCGGCCCGCGAAGGCCACTACATCTGGCAAAAATTGTTGCTGATTGATTATTTTGTCTTGCAAATTCAGCCCGACATGTTATAATCGTTAAATAACTAACTCATTTCATTGGTTTATGAAATGTAGGAAGATTGTAAGGTACCGGATGACGATCAAGCTCGATAAAGAACCGAACACGATCAAGATACAAGCTTCCGCATACTGATCTGTTGGCACGTTTTAAACGGCGAATTTACATACAAGATGTTAAAATGTTTTATTTATTAAAATGTTTTAACAAAACCATAATTTCAAGTGTGTTTGTAAATCGATAATACACCATTATAGTCAAAGTATATATACAAATCAAGTAAGGTTCTTACAAATAGCTAACTACATTAAATATTTTTGTAACTTATCTTCAAAATATATATTTTTTTCAAAAAAATAAAATAAAATAATTTAAAGTGTAGGATAAAGTACGAGTTGTGTAAGATAAATTGCGAGTTGTGTAGGATAAATTTCAACGTGTAGGATGAATTTCAAAATATGTAAGATAACTTTTGATGTGTGTAGGCAAAAAAGTTAATATGGAGGATACTAGTTTATATGACTAATTAATTAGTCAAAAATGATAATAAATAAGATAAGTGAAAAAATTATTTAATGTTCTACAAAATTACCCTTTGTTCTTTTTTTCTCAATTAAATTTTCTTCTTAAATGAACATTCCCCTTACTAATAATTGTCAGAGGTCATGAATGTTTGTTTCATGCTATTTGGCTGGATTGGTAATATTTCTTTGTTTCTATTGCGAGGAATATTAAATATGCTATGTGGGCTTGAAGCTGAGTTGCAGTTTGTGGGCTTCTTGCTGTTCGTGGGCTTCGTAATGTAGATAAACATTTTATTATATTATTATACATATTAAAACCAACTTCTCATGAACAGTAATCAACTATTTTTATAATATTATTAATATTTTTAATTATTTTATTATTTTATTACTTACTTGATTTCTATGATTTTTATTATATATACTTAAATTGTTATTTTTAAACTCTACAAAAATAATTAGATTTTGGAACCAAATATACATCTAATATAACTTAAAGCGTTAAGTTTATAGGGGTAAAGTGATGGTGAGTCTACAACGGTGATATAAGTAAACAGTGGTGGTGACGAAGAAACTCCATGTGCTGTGGAGACACAAACGGTGTAACGATATAACATTGGTACATGTACCGATATTCATTTTTAATAGTTTTTATGGATATAAAACACATGTTGATATATATCTCTTTCGGTTGCTATACCGTTTGTCGGTACTGTAACACACTGAATAGGTACTGATCGAAAACCCAATGAATTGAATCGATACTAAAGGAACCCAACCAATGCCGACCGAGTTCTCACCGCCTAGCGGACCGATACAGATCGAATACCTGCCGCATCGCGCAGGGAGAATCACACTAGTTTTTATTAAAAATACATGAATTTCTTATCATATTTTTCGTCACTGTCTTCTTATGATATAAACATACAACTTTTATTATTTTTTGATAAGAGATATATACATGATAACATACAACTTTATTATTTTTTTTGAAGTGTTCCAATTAGGTCACTCAAGTTTTAAAAGTGTTTCAATCAGGTCACTCAACAATCATTTTTCATTAAAATTAAGGGTTTTTCCATCCATTTCATAAGTAACCACAGTGATGTGGATTTTTGTTTCTTTTTTCTCTTTTATTTGATGCTAACTTCGAGTGATAACGTGGATTGTAACTTGTTTTTTTAATTTTTAATGTAATTAAAGTGTTTTATTTTTAGTAAATATAATTTCATATATTAAAATAATCCGACCCAAACATCTCATGCTTCATTTTTTTCTTGATACATAGAAAAAATGACATGACTCGATTTGAATGTTAAGTTATCTAATTGGGACAAAAACGATATGAGTGACCTAATTAGAACACTTTTAAAACTTGATTACTATTCTGTGACATTTCCCTTTTTTTTATAAGAGATATATACAACTTTAAATAACCTTTTCAGCTTTTATAAAATTAACTAGTCTTTTTAACAATTATTGTGGTAGACATAATTTTCGTTTCGTGGTTGATGCACCGGTTTTTCTTTCTAGATTCTTATGATGGGGGAAGGTTCATTTGAGAAAAATATTCTTGCAAGAAGAAAACTAAATTAATCTAGGCCCTATATTTTTTTTATCAATGGTTGTGAATCAATATATTATTGTTGTCCACTTTCAATTAATATTTTAATTAATAAGGGTAGAATAGACAATTTGATGTATAACACAATTAAATATTATAAAGGGTTACTCCATTCTCATTAATGCCACCATAATTTTCTCCTTCACCATCATTAATGTGTTAGGTCCTACACCAATTTTATAAGGAGTGACTAAATTATTTAAAGTGTTGTGTCCTACACATATAATATTATATGTCGTAAAATTATTTAAAAGTGTTGGGAACCTACACATTTTGTACTCTACACCAAAACATTGTTTTCTTGGTGTAGGAAACGTTGTTAGTATGGTGTAGAAAACGTTGAATATGTAGGATCATGTGTATGAATGATTTTATTGTGTAAGGTGTACAACTATGTTATGGGATAGACTCATTAAATGATTAGGGTTTATTAATTTAAATAACAAAAATAAAGGGTAGACTAATTAAATGATTGGTTTAAATTACCTTTGTACCATTTTATTCTTTTTATTCTTAATTTGTGATTCTTCTCATTTGAACTCTCCACTATCTTATTAAATAGATATATAGTCGTGGAAGAGAAAAAAAAAAGAAGAAGAGAAAACTGTTTTATGTATTATAAAGTTCGATACTTTTAGAACCACAAAAACTAAATAAATTGAATATACTACTAGGTGCATTTTCAAATTGTTTTATTATGCACCTTTTTTTTTGGAAATATGTTTACTTAATTGTTCATTATCATATTCTTCTAACTTGTAACCTTTGCATATTATTCATCATCATATCAATCCAATGAAATAATAATGTCTTCATGAATCAACTTCCTTTGCTCGTGGTTAACTGGTGCATATCTAAGGTTTCTTCATAAAGTGGAGATGGCGTTTTCATTTAGAATGATTATTTACTAAAGTACCCCTGCACATGATTATCATCTGACAAGGATTTAACAATTACTTGGATGGAGTTAGTGTGATGGACCAAAATTGTAATAAAATCAAAAGATTGGTATTAAAATTACAAGACATTTGGATTTTGTAAATAATAGCAACAACCACTAAACAACATGGACTAAAATCACAATTTACTCCAAAAACTTTCAAGCTCCAAGCAAGTATTTTGAAATTTCTACCATTTTGCAATTTAAGTCTCCGTATATCTAGCATCAATTAACATTTTTGATTAAAAAACAACAAAACATATCTTAATGTAATTTGCTTTTCGCCATTTTGGATTATAAAATTAGGGTTTGAATTTAAACATGGCTAAAGGAGCTTTACAAATTACAAGTTTCAAAAAGTGAGGAGTAGCAACATGAAATCATGAGTTGATTGGTTCTTTCATGGCCTCATCGGTGATAAAGAAAATCCTCAAAGAGTTGCTTGATTTAATGAAATTATTAGATGATATAGAAGGGAATCTATTTGCTATTGTCAGCAGTCACCTTGATCGTAAGCTCATAATAGCCATTGCCATGCGCCCATGCATCATCCTCAAGCCAACATCTGTCATGCAATCATCATAAACAATATTATCTCAACTCATCATTAGACTGTGGGGGTGTGGGTTGGGGCGGCAGTGGGCCTTTAACGCTGGCTAGACCACATCGGGCTAGCGTTGGTCATGGCGTTGCCCCGCTGGCGTGGGAATTGAGCCTGACGTGGGGGGAGGGGGGGGGGGGGGGGGGAGTGTGACATGGTTGACTTTGATTGGCTGGTTCGATGTAGCCGTTTGGGGGTAGCCATTGGGGGTGGAGACTGGAGGTTATGGTATGGTAAATCAAATTTAAAAAAAAATTACATTTTTTACCTCTAAATACTCACCCAAAATTACATATTTTCCCATTCTTCTTCAACCATTACCCAACACAATTTTAACATTTTCTCATTCTTCTTCAACCAAACCCACACCAAAAAGTCGAAAATGGTGCATTGGACCGAAGAGGAGGAAATAGCACTAGTGACATCGATTGTTGACACACAACATACCCTACAACGCGGTCAAACCTTGTATTGGGGGCGAGCGTTCCAACAATACCAACAACACGTCGGGAACACGCGTCACAACTTAAACGCGTGTCCACACAAATGGCGTGAGCTCAAACCGAGGTTGGATTAGTTTAAAGTTTGCTTCGACCGTGTCCCTGCGGGCGACTTGACCCACGACGATCAAGTGGAGATCGCGAAAATCGAGTACAGGCACGACGTGAATACGGAGTTTAAGTGGTTTCCCCACTTTAATAATTACCGTAATTTGTATTTTTTTTATTTTTTGTAGGATTTAATAAGTTGGTTTTTATTTTTTAAGATTTAATAAGTAGGTTTTCTTAGGATTTATTAAGTAGGTTTTTTTATATTTTAGGGTTTATTAAATAGGTTTTATTTTATACTTTAGGATTGTCTTTTATGTAACTTTTTTTAAATTTATAGAAGTGTTTTTTTATATAGTAACTTTTTTTAAATTTATAGAAGTGTTTTTTTATATAATTATCAACTTTAAAAAAAACCATATGGCACCCCATTTCGGCCTGGCCACGCCACTCCCACACATCACTTTTTTGTGTTTGGACTGGTGGAGCTCACATCTGCCACGTGTCGAGCAATGCCCCCAACCCACGCTAGCCTGGTCATGCCGCTCCCACACCCCACTTTCTTTTTCGAAAATATGTTTACTTAATTATTCATTATCAAATTTTATCTAATTAGTAACCTCTGCATATTATTCATGATCATATCAATCCAATGAAACAATGATGTCTTCATGAATCTGCTTCCTTTGCTCATGGTTAACTGGTGCATATCTAGGGTTTCTTCATAAAGTGGAGATGACGTTTTCAATTAGAATGATTATTTACTAAAGTACCCCTGCGCATGATTATCATGTGACAAGGATTTAACAAATACTTGGATGGAGTTAGTGTGATGCACCAAAATTGCAATAAAATCAAAAGATTGGTATAAAAATTACAAGACATTTGGATTTTGTAAATAATAGTAATAACCACTAAACAACATGGACTAAAACCGCAATTTACTCCAAAAACATTCAAGCTCCAAGCAAGCATTTTGAAATTTCTACTATTTTGCAATTTGGGTCTCCGTATATCTAGCATCAATTAACATTTTTGATTAAAAAACAACAAAACATATCTTAATATAATTTGCTTTTCGCCATTTTGGATTATGAAATTAGGGTTTGAATTCAAACATGGCTAAGGAGCTTTACAAATTACAAGTTTCAAAAAGTGAGGAGTATCAACCTGAAATCATGAGTTAATTGGTTCGTTCATGGCATGCATCATTCTCAAGCCAACATATGTCATGCAATCATCATAAACAATCACTACTAGAAAAAACACCTTTCTTGACATGCATTGCGTGTCATAAAAGGGTCCTTATGACACGCAAATGCGAGTCGTTGATTAAGGAGTCATAAAATTAACATGACATACATTTGTGTGTCATGTTTTTATGACACATATTTAATGACACGCATTCATGACACACATTTAATGACACACATTTAATGACACGCATTAATGACACACATTCATGACACCTTTTAATGACACACATTCATGACACTCATTTTATGACACTTTTTAATGACACACGTTCATGACAAGCATTTATGACACATACGTATGACATTCATTTACGCGTGTCATGCTTTTAATTGTATAATTTTTTTTATAAAATTACTAATTTGCCCTGGATACATGTATAATAACAAAAACAATAAATCATTTTCATAAAACAAATACACACACACATATATATACCAAAACAATCCATTACATAATCCTTTGTCAAGTATACTATAGATATTTTAATGTTAACAAAAACAAAAAGAATTGTTTGTCAATACACCGTCAACACCTAAAATTACGACTTGTCACTTAAAAATAGAGGTAACCGCATAAGTCGACCAGTCTTCGCGAATGCCATCCATATCCGCAGCCGAGTATTCCTCTACTCCTTTCCCAACCTAAGACAACAATTAAATAAAATAAATCTTAAAAATCAGAATTTAATCCTAATATATGGATTTAAGCATTTGTTTGGATATATAAGTAGATATTTCTCTAATATACATACTAAAATATGCCTAAACTTACATTATCATTGTCAAGTATTTCAACTCCTTCGTAAGCTATCTCCTTCATGAACTTCATCACATAGTAGCCGCATTCAGTACCTCCTGGCTGACGTGGACACTACACAATTAAAAATATCAGGAAATGTGAAACCATTGCGACTTAAGTTTAAACTTAAGGGTTTCAATATTTACAATATCATTACAACCACAATTTAAATAAAGGATTAAGTGCTTACCCTAGCGTTAATCCAGATGAGTTTAATCCTTATGTTGGCACCACTTCGTGAAGCATACACGGTCATTGCCCTATAAAAAATTATATCAAAGTATATTCCAACTCTTTACTGAATATAACCGGTACTTACGAAAGTGTCGGTACCAAACAGCGGGAAGACGGGCACCGGTACTGAAAAATGAAAAAATGGGTACCGGTACTAAATATAACTGGTTCAGTACCGGTACCAAATGCTCATCCATAGTTCGAACCGATATTCGCTCGAGCACGAGCTCTCATAAATAAGACGAGCTTGTCTCGTTTGCACCCCCAGTCAAATCCCCATAGCAAACTAGTAAAAGATGTACAACATATTTTTAAAATAAACAATTAAAGGTCATGAAGCATATGCAAGTAATCCAAAATGGACCAGCTAGTTAAAAATATTTCACCTATATTTACATAGGCAATGGTTAATTGTACAGTTCTTTACACAAGGTGTGCAAGTCTTCAACCAACCGACACTATGACATAAAAATCTAGATTGCATGTAGGAAGCCTAATATTTGTCATGTGCCATGTTTGTACTGTTGATTGTGTTTCTTTTTTTGTAAACGTAGGCATAATAAAGTATATCACATATTTAAAATTGTAAGCATGTTATTTTAGTCCTTAATATGTTTTTTTTGAGACTGAAAATCAGTATCTCATAATAAATGTTTTCCGTCTCCAATGTTCTTATTTATCAGTCCCTAATATGTTTCTTCGGAGACTCAAAAGTAGTCTCTAATACTAAGTTTTCGATACCAGCTTTATTCAGTCCCGAATATGAATTTACATCCCCTAATATATTTCGTTTCAAGAGTGTAATCTCCAATATGATGTCATTTCATTCTCTCTATATCCAACCAACAATATCATAACACATTTCCATACTATAAATTTTCAACAATTGTATGCATAGAGTGGGTGTACCCAATGCTTAGGGGAATTTAAAAAAAAAAAAAAACTTGATCTTTCACTTTTAACCCAAACCTATTTGGTTTTTTTTATTTTTAACCCAAAAGTTTTCGTGTTTCGCAATTTAACCTCACAATTCTATCTATATCAAATATAACATAAACAATGTCTTTATATTATAATATAATACATATATATGCATATTGGAAAAATGGGTTGTCTTTCATAATATATTCCTGAATATGACTTAAGAGGCTTCATCTTATATAGTTATATCTTTTCTGTATCATGACATTCTTTGCATGATCCACGTGTGGTCACAACCAAACTGGTTTGTCAGGTTTATTGATATTATAATGTTGGAGTATGACAGACAATTAACCTTCGGTTTGTGGGTCCGTCTATGTCTACGATAAGATGAAGACTGGACACACGACACGAAGAAAGTTAAGGCGAATGAACGAGTCTAAACATTAAAGAGTTAGAGAAATCAATTTGGATTTGATTTATGTCTATTATTTGCGTAATCCTTTAACCTAATCTAGTAAAATACAAACAGTATAAGTCCATTTGAAGTTCATGCATGATCCATGTTGTGTGGTGGCATGCTAGACAAATGGTTCGGGTCCAATTCAGTCTAATTCGATTTGTGGGTCTGGTCTGGTCTTTATCTATAATGATATGAAGATCGGGCCCACTAAACGACGGAAGTTAACGTGAGTAAATGAACCATAAACCTTCAAGACTACCTAACTTGGATTCTTGTGATAGTTATTAAGGTTTTTGAGTTGAAGGATTAGAATATGATAATCAGTTCTATTATTACAAGCCTGCAAGTTACAACTCCTTAAGCATTTGTCAAAATCTAATTGTTTTTATCCTAAAGCACTAAAAAGTGATAATATCGTAACTAAAACAAGAACATATTTAAATGAGTTAAATAATTTAAAGAGATTAAGAACATACCATGTAACATAGCGGCAACGCTCCCTTGACCGTAATACTCACAAACAGTTAGCTTCTCGTCTTTCGAGTAGTAATACGCCCTCAACTCGATCACATTCCCGTGCTTAATACTCCCAACGATCCCCATCTGCTGCTCAAACTCGCGTTTCCCGACACTTAAATCTTTCAACCTCTTCACCACAACAGGCGTCCCGTCTTCAAGAATCGTCTTATACGACATCCCAAAAGTACCCTTACCCAAAACCTCAGCTGAAGCCCTCAACAATTCTTCCAAATCAAACGCATAATTACCCAAAACTTAATGAGTTATTAGCAAGATTCCAAGCAGGAAGATGGGTCAAACTTGAAATGGAGCTTGGAGTTGACCCATTAAACTTATTGTTTGAAAGATTAACAATTGTTAAACTCTTCCAAACAGAGAAATCAAGAGGCAGTGGGCCAGAAAACTGGTTAAACTGAAGGTACAATAAAGATAAATTCTTGAGGTTAACAAAATTAACAGGAAAAGGACCAGAAATACCACTGGATGTGAGGCTCAAGATCTGCAAAGCTGAGAGTCTGCTAATGGTGTTTGCTGGAATATGACCGTGAAAACCAACTCCGAGAAGCCGGAGACCAATGCTGCACGTGACTCCAGTCCAGTTGTTACACATTGTAGTTGAGTTGGAATCCCAATTTAGTGAGCGAGAGTGTGCAAGATTGTTCATTAAATCCAACAATGCTCTTTTATCATCTTCAAGAACAACAGCATTGGTTCCAACACAGAGTAAACCAATCAAGAAAATCTTGAAAATCTCCATTTTTTAATAAAGATTCAATTTTTTTCAACAGAAGTTCAAGGTTAAACCTAAAGATTGATGTATACAGCTAAAAATAAAAAACCCATATAAGAAAATTTAAGAAAAAGGCTAAAAATCCCAACTTTTTTTCAAACAAAAGTTGAAGATTACAACTAAAGATTGATGCTAAAGTTTAAAACATAGGTCCACCCCTGTTTGTACTTCATATCATGAAAGTACTAAACTCATTCATCTCTTTTTTCATTGCTTCGTAAATGTAATTAGTATTTTGTTATTTATACAATTTAGTGTTAAGTATCGTTTTCTTGAAATCAAATCAGTGAACATCGGACCTTTCATGTGACGATTATTCAACAACATAAACAAGAACACATCAAAATATAACAATGAATTGAAGATTGAGGGATAATCAACTTGCTTACCAGAGATTTCAGCATTACCTCTTCCTAGTTCAACTATCCCGTCGCACGCCCGCTAGTACCACAACAACCACTACAACCGATGAGTCCCCATATTCCCGTCGCAGCCACCGCACATCCTGGTTCAGATTCCGGAACAATTGTCTCCCTTGCAGCCACAAATAAAAAAAAAAACCCTCTTTTTTGAGCCTAGGTTAAAGAGGGAGGGAGCAAGGAGGAGGGAGATCAAAAGTTTTGATTTTTTTCATTTGAGGAAAAGTGGGCGGGAACTCTTTTTGAGGGTATTGCATACTTTTCTTTTAACTTTTAACCAATCAAAATAAAATAGCTAATATTTGGATTTAGGATTAGGATCAAATACAAAAGATCCTAATTGTACAAAGTGTAAGAAAAATTTATAGAGTTACAAGTGTCCAATAACTTAAAAAAACCCACTACACAAAAAAAAACCCCACTACAAAAGAAAAAAAAAAACCTTAAACGTCCACCACCACCAAAAACCTAACCCCCCCCACCACGTCATCACCCACCCAAAAAAATATATATAAAATAAAATAAAATTTTCTTTTTTTTTTTGCCAAGAGGGTGGGGGTTTAGGTTTTTGGATGGTAATAGGGGTGGGTGTTTAGTTTTTTTTAGGTTTTTGGGTGGTGGAGTTAGGTTTTTTGAGGGTTTTTTTTTGGTGAGGTATAGTTTTTGTTTTGTTTTTTATTGCCCGGGTGGGTGGGGGGGGGGGGGGAAGGGTTAGGTTTTTTTTTAGGTTTTTGGGGGGTGGGGGTGGGGGTTAGGTTTTTTGGTGAGGCATAGTTTTTTTTTTTTCCCGGGGGGGTGGGGGGTTTAGGTTTTTGGGTGGTGGTGGGGTGGGGTGGGGGTGGGTGTTTAGGTTTTTTGTGGTGATGTAGTGGGTTTAGTTTTAGGTTATTGGACACTTGTCACTCTATAAATCCTTCTTACACTTCTTACAATTAGAAGTCTTTGTAGAATAACTTGACCCTTTAGATTTATATGATATTTAATGAAATGAGTAAATTACAAGTTTTTCCTTTACGTTTGTATCAAATTGCAGTTGATGTCCTTTACCTTCAAAATTGACTAGTTTTGTACTTAGTGTTTCAATATCTTACATGTTTTTTCCTTTAGGCCAAACCAAGTTAGAGCTTTTTGGTTAAATCTGCTCACCAAAGGGTATTTTTGTCTTTTTATATTTAATATTATTATTTAAAAAATAAAAAAATTATTTAAAAAAAGACTATTAATATTATTTCTAATATTATTTATGTATATATATATGGTCAGGATTTAGAGAGAATGGTGAAAAGTGTGAGAACGGTGAGAACGATTTTGGTGTTGACATGTGGCATTGATGCTAAATTACAGTAAGGGGTAATATTGTCAAAAATCTCACTCACATGAACTGGGTGTTCAAATAAAACGCCATAAAAACACTCAATTCAGAAAAACGCTATGAAAATACCCGGTTAAAACGCCATAAAACACCTAGTTCAGAAAAATGCCACGAAAAAACTCAATTGAAAACGCCATAAAACACTCAGTTCAGAAAAACGTCATGAAAATACCTAGTTAAAACGCCATAAAAACACTTAGTTCAGAAAAAAAAACCATGAAAATAGATAGTCTAAAACGCCCTAAAACACCCAGTTCAGAAAAACTCCATAAAACCTAGTTAATTTTTTTTCGAAAAGTATATCAATATTATAATCGTTGGAAAGATAAAAAACGCTGAGTTTTATGGTGTAATTTTTTTCGAAAAATAATCACGTATAAAAAAGTTATTGTCGTTTAAATATGACGGGGGAAAATGGCATGTGATTAACATGTGCACCTTTGTTTAGATCTTCCTATTTTACCCCTCCTGGTAGTTCCAAGCCCCTATTATTTACAAATATGTCACCGCATCAATCTCAGCCACAAACCACTAAGATCTTGTGGCTGAGAATCGTTCTCACCGTTCTCACACTTTGAGGCGTTATCTCCTGATCATGTTCCTATATATATAATCTTGTATCTGATTCTCCATTCTCTCTCTATCTCTCTACCACTCCCTCTCTCTCTAGCACCATCAACCACCACCTCAAGCACCATTCACCACCTCCCACCACCCACAACCTTCACCAACACCACCTCACCTCACCTCAGCCTTCACCACCGCCATCCCCCACTTACCGACCACTACCAATTCCACCACACCACCCCCACCTATCGACCATCGTAACCCCACTGCACCCACCATCACCACCCCAAATCACCACAACCACACCCCCTCTATCTCTAACAGACTACCACCACCATCAACCCGCCACCGTCTCCAACATCACCACCCCACCGGAACCCTAACCCTAACCTTGCAAACAACCCTAACCCCAACCTTGAACGTTAAATGGAGGTAACAACGGATAATAAGCAAATCGTACTGAAATCTCACATCAATGGATCTCCATCGGATTAACTCTTGAATCTATAAAAAAGTCATTTGTCAAATATAAACACAAGCTGCTACGACGGTGGAGAAACTCGCATCGTAGCCGTCGACCACTGCACCATCTCCGCCCTCACCCACCACCTCTCCCGCAACCTCTACAACAACTGCCCCTTTGCTCTCAAGTACCAGCTCCCCTTCGGTGCAAGAATCAATGGTTCCAGTTGGGGTTGGTAATGAGGATGGGAGTTTGATGGAGAAAGGTTAAAGTTGCTGCACTGTGGTTTAATTGAAAGGTAGTCAAGAGTGAATCTTTATTTAGATAAATTATCGCTGGAGGTAGAAGGAGAAAGAACATAGAGGTAGAAGGAGGAGAGAGAAGTGGTGAAAACAAGTGGGCAGGGGAAAAGATGATTCTACCCTCGTGTGCGTTGCACATGACATCATTTAACTGATATTTCTAACTGGGTTTGGCTTAAAGGACAAAACGTGTAAGATTTTAAAACATTAAGTACAAAACCAGTCAATTTTGAAGGTAAAGGACACCGCCTACAATTTGCTACAAACATAAAGGACAAAACTTGTAATTTACTCTAATGAAATAATAAAAATATAATGATAAGGGTGGAGGGAGTGGTTGCGAGGAGTAAATCGGGGATGGTAGTTCACCGAGCGGTGATGTAGCGGCATTTGAGCGGTGATTAGGGAGTGGCATTGGAGGTGAGCATACACCGATTGAAAAAGGTTGCAAATAAAAAGTTGCATTAGCCTCATTTTCTAGTAGTGGAAGATGCGGGTGGGATGAGAAATCATGAGAGGCCGGCGAGAACATCGCCTCGTCGATAGGGTACCCTCCACAACCAGCACCAAACGGCATGGCCATATCCCAATACCACTATGACTAGCCTAACTGTAACGAGCTTGAACCTAAAAACAAGCTCGTTAAGTAAACTAGCCCGAGCTTAACCCAGCTCATGAGCCTAAACGAGACATTGTTAATATAATTTTTAATTAATATATTAGAAATATATCACTTTTCATAAGTCCGTAAATTTTTTTTCTCTTTAACAGTTTTCAAGTTTTTCCCATGATTTGCTATTGGAAATTAACCATGATTTCCATATTACATAAACAATAACTGCTATAGGAAATTAACCCTTATGTTTATGTAATGTTTTTTTTTTACGCTAAAAAGATGACACACAAAAACAGTTTCATAAATTTATGGCTAAATTGCACTTTTCGTCCTTTATGTTTCAATGTTTCGACAGGCGCTGTCATTTAACTTTAAAATTTAAATTGTATGTCCTTTATGTTTGCAATCATTAACGGACGGTGTCCTTCCAGCTAAACCCAGCTAACTTTTTTATGTTAAAACCCCTCACGTGTAACTTTGTAAAACTCCTTAACAGCAGGGAGTAGTGACCATATGTGCAATATATAAATTCTGTTTTAAATGAAACTACTCCGGCAAAACACCTAATTCTCCCGCCATCTTCTCCGATGACCTAATTTTTCATCTTTCTCCAGCCATCTTCTCCGGTCTCGTTCGCCGGAGATGAATAAAAACTGGAGGTTCAATAGAGGTTGAATTGTATTGCTTTTTAAATGTTTGAATAGATAAAATTGTTTTATTACAGCCCTAGTGGTGTGAATGCAAGTTTGGGAGGAAAAGCCCGAAAATGTGACATTCTCGAGGTTGGTGCAGCAGACAACCTTATTTTGTTCAACGCGGTTTCATCGAATCACCGGTTTGAATTGATATAGAACTCGAATTTGAAATTACTTGGTTACTGTGTGTGTAATCTCCTCCCCGTTATATTCTTTGATTTCCATTTTGATTTATTTTCTTTTATTATTTTCATTCTGGTGATTCTTTCTTCATATGGGGATGATGTATTATTAAGACATGACTTGACGACGGAGATGAATAAAAACTGTAGCTTGTTGATGTCGCGAATGAAGATGATGATGTGTCACCGGAAAACGATGACCAGAGAAGATGGCTGGAGAAAGATGAAAAATTAGGTCATCGGAGAAGATGACCGGAGAATTAGGTGTTTTGCCGGAGTAGTTTCATTTAAAACAGAATTTGAATATTGCACATATGGTCCCTGCTGTTAAGGAGTTTTACAAAGTTACACGTAAGGGGTTTTAACATAAAAAAGTTAACTGGGTTTAGCTGAAAGGACACCGCCCGTTAATGATTGCAAACATAAATGGCATACAATGTAATTTTTAAAGTTAAAGGACAGCGTCTGTCGAAACATTGAAACATAAAGGACGAAAAGTGCAATTTAGCCTAAATTTATTAAATTTTGTACAACCATGACATTTTTTTCTTTACTCGCATTTAAATGTCATAAAATAAGCGTGTGTCATTATTCACGTGTCAAGATAGATCTTGGTTTTTTATGACGCTAAAAGGATGACACACAAAAAAGTGTGTCATAAATATATTGAATTTTGTAAAACAATGACATTTTTTTTCTTGACAGGCACTTTCGAATGTCATAAAATGAGTGTGTGTCATTGTTTGCGTGTCAAGATGAATCTTCTTTTTTTTATGACGCTAAAAACATGACACACAAAAAAGAATGTCATAGATTTATTAAATTTTGTAAACCATGACATTTTTTTCTTGACATACGCTTTTGAATGTCATAAAATATGCGTGTGTCATTGTTCGCGTGTCAAGAGGAGTGTAATTTCTAGTAGTGAATATTATCTCAATTCATCATTAGACTATGGGGTGTGGGTTAGGGCGCGGTGGGCCTTTAACGCTGGCTCGACCACACTGGGCTAGCGTTGGTCATGACGTTGCCCCGTTGGCGTGGGGATTGAGCCTAGCGTTGGGGGGGGGGGGGGATTGTGACATGGCTGGCTTTGATTGGCTGCTTCGATGTAGCCGTTTGGGGGTAGTCGTTGTGGGTAGCCGTTGGGGGTAGCAGTTATGGTATGGTAAATCAAATTTTTAAAAAATTACATTTTTTTACCTATAAATACTCACCCAAAATTACATACTTTACCATTCTTTTTCAACCATTACCCAACACAATTTTAACATTTTCCCATTCTTCTTCAAACTAAAAAGTCGAAAATGGTGCGTTCGATCGAAGAAGAGGAAATACCACTAGTGACATCGATTGTTGACGCACAACGTACCCTACAACGCGGTCAAACTGCGTATTGGGGGCGAACGCTCCAACAATACCAACAACACGTCGGGAACACGCGTCACAACTTAAACACGTGTCAACAAAAATGGCGTGAGCTCAAACCGAGGTTGGATTGGTTTAAAGTTTGCTTCGACCATGTCCCTACGGGCTACTTGACCCACGACGATCGAGTGGAGATCGCGAAGATCGAGTAAAGGCACGACGTGAATACGGAGTTTAAGTGGGTTCCCCACTTTAATATTTACTGTACTTTGTAATTTTTTTTTATTTTTTGTAGGATTTAATAAGTTGGTTTTTTTATTTTTTAGGATTTAATAAGTAGTTTTTTTTTTTGTTTTTTTTAGGATTTATTAAGTAGGTTTTTTTATATTTTAGGATTTATTAAGTAGGTTTTCTTATGTAACTTTTTTTAAATTAACATAAGTTGTGTTTTTTTATATAATTATCAACTTAAAAAAAACCACATGGCACCCCACGCCGGCCTGGCCACGCCGCTCCCACACCCCACTTTTTTGGGTGTGGACTGGTGGAGCCCACATCTGCCACGTGTCGAGCAATGCCCCTCAACACACGCTGGCTTGGCCACGCCGCTCCCACACCCACTTTATTTTTCGGAAATATGTTTACTTAATTATTCATTATCATATTCTTCTAATTAGTAACCTTTGCATATTATTCATCATCATATCAATCCAATGAAACAATGATGTCTTCAAGAATCTACTTCTTTGCTCGTGGTTAACTGGTGCATATCTAGGGTTTATTCATAAAGTGGAGATGACGTTTTCATTTAGAATGATTATTTACTAAAGTACCCCTACATATGATTATCATTTGACAAGGATTTAACAACTACTTGAATGGAGTTAGTGTGATGGACCAAAATTGCAATAAAATCAAAGGATTAGTATTAAAATTACAAGACATTTGGATTTTGCAAACAATAACAATAACCACTAAACAACATGGACTAAAACCGCAATTTACTCCAAAAACATTCAAGCTTCAAGCAAGCATTTTGAAAATTCTACCAATTTGCAATTTGGGTCTCCGTATATTTACCATCAATTAACATTTTTAATTAAAAAACAACAAAACATATATTCAAAACATATCTTAATATAATTTGCTTTTCGCCATTTTAGATTATGAAATTAGGGTCTGAATTTAAACATGGCTAAAGGAGCTTTACAAATTACAAGTTTCAAAAAGTGAGGAGGCTTAACATGAAATCAATGAGTTGATTGGTTCTTTCATGGCATGCATCATTCTCAAGCCAACATCTGTCATGCAATCATCATAAACAATATTATCTCAACTGTTGGTCCCCTTTTCTGACCCTGTTCGAATGGTGCAACGTTCTTCGTTTGTAGAAATGTGTGTTTGTGAAATATATAAACATTCAAAGAATAAAATAGAGACAATGAGAGTGAGATTTCTTTAATGATTAACTCTTATAAATAAACATATCATTCTATGAACATAAGAATTAATATTTGTTTGGCGAAATCAAACAAAGAAGAAGGGGTCGATCCGAGAATAAACTCGCATCTTGAATATCACCCCCTGGAACAATCTAGGAGGTAAACTCACATGGAACTCTATTTAGAAAATTTACTTCACAAGACACACATAATTCCTACGAAGGAATTTTGTATTTATAGTGATTCCACTTGCACTATCCCAATTGTAATTGGTTGATAGAATGTTGGTTTGTGTGCCCATCCATGTGTCATGTGGCTTATCTTCTTTGTATACCAACTTGTTCCTTTTTTCTATTGAAAGCTATCACAATTTCAGATATTTAATGTGTTCATAAGATAATATATCTTATATATCTTATGAACACAATTCTTTGATTTGTATCTTGTAAACTTCAGAATGTCCCACTAACATATTGAAGTCTTGTTGTGACAACTGGCACCAAACCGGTAATTTCCGTACACATTAATTATTGCTTAATGACTGCAATTATGTGCTTAATTGTCAGCAATATCTGATTACATACTAAACAAGTGAATTCATGCACGTTGTATACTAAAAAATATTGCTTTATGCATAAACAAGAGTGTTGCGCCAAATATACTAGTAAACTCACCGGTAAGGCACTTTGTGTCAACAATACTGCAGAAAGCAGTCAGACAATAAAATTGAGGCCTAGGTGTAGGTCCAACGACAAGAATACATTAAAACCCAAGAGTACATACAAGAGTTAATATATATATATACATTGCGAAAGCAAAAATTTAGCACTAAAAAGCACCCGAAACGCACTTTAAGTGCAGAATTTATATAATTCAGCATTTAAACATATGAATATTTTGCAGAAATGTCGTTTTATTATCCAGAATATTTCCCTAAGTGTTGGGAATCGATAGTGTTACAAAAAGATACTTATTAAACACTAAAAGGTGCAATTTAGCACTTTAACGAATCAGTATGTAACCGAACAACCGGACTTTACCCGGAACACAAAAATATTGTCATTGACATTGTTTTTCTTTTTCTGAGCTAGTTAGGGTCCCCGAATACCCTAACACCAGTTATAACATGCAACACACATCATACACTAAATAAACTCCTAACTTAACATAACTAGACCTTAAGTATCTAGTTGAAATCCAACCGAATGCCCCACCCCCCTTAACCGATCGGTCACCATATAGGAGACACACCTTGTCCTTGCTAATTATTTTAATCCTAAATGCTTCATATCTAGGTAACATGTTATCCCATGGTTAATGACATTAGATGGATTATAAATAAGACCTAAAGACTATCATTTCACTCATTACCACACTTGACAAAACTTGATCATCCCTCTCCCTCTCTTGAACTTTCGGCCGAAACCATAGCCCACACCACCACCACTTTTCGATTTCGATCTTACCATTCCAAGCTCATACAAGTGTGAAGGATCTCATACAAGGAAGCTCGGTGCTTTCGGATTGCCAAGGACCTCACTACGTTGCTATTAACCACTCGCTTTTCGCCTAGTTTCTTCCCTAGCCTCGAGCTAGTAGTAAGTGACTCTAAACACCTTCTTGATCTATTCTAAAGTGGTTAAAACGAACTTTGTCGGTTAAAAGTCAAGAACATGCAAGTTGACATACTAAAAGTTTACTAAAAATGTTAAACATGTTGGATAAAAGCTAAAAAGTTGTGTAAATCTTGTAAGATTTGTTTTGTGTAACTATTTAGGGCCGATCTATGTTGTGGTAGCTTGGATCATCATCTAACCCGGATTAGTCGTGATCATGGGTCATGACATAGGGTTTGTTTAAGTGTACAAAGGGTTAAATGATGAAACTCTACCACACATTAAACATGAACTTGTGTAAATATAATTTTTCTTGTAAAATAAGGCTCTAAACATGTAGATCTAAAGATCTACAAGTGGTTTTTCGGAAGAACCAAGCGGAAAATGCTAGTTTTGTCAAAACCCGGACCTTACATAAACTAAAAGCATTTTAGTGAATAAACAAGTGTGTAAACACTTATGTCACAAGAAAAATTTAACAAGTAATACTTTTGAAATTCACGATTGGAAGTTGTGAAAATACATACTCATCAAAAATAAAGTTTTTAAGAAACTAAACTTATTTTTAAAGATAACAAGACTTACTAAATGTACTAGCAAGTTACTACGCATTTTTGTAAATATTCAAGTTCATGAAATAGAGAAACTAGTGATTATTGTTGATGATTATTGTTGATAACTGTTGTTGATGATTGTTGACGATTTAAAAGAAAATAAACACATGTTTTGAAAACATGGGAAACCTCCATTTTTAGGGGAAACTCTGTCAAAATTTTTATAAATTTTGACACTTAGAAAATATAAGTTTTTGAGAAACTTATTCCCTAAAAATGTGTTTAAAAGTATTACCAAGGTTTCCCTAATTTTTGGTGATAAGAAATGAGGATTTCTTCAAGTATAAAAATGGATATAAGTATGTATATTTTTGAGAGGAAAATATATATTATGTTATCACCAACTTTTGTGCTAAGTGAATATAGTATGTGTTATACGTACTAGTGTATTAAGACTTAAAAATACACTAAATACTCATGAGGAGTATAAACATAAAAATACACATACAACATACAAGATACATAATTCGGGTGCAAAGTGCAAAACATGAGATACTTATATTAATTTTAGAGAAAATAATATAAGTAAGATACTTAGTTAAAAATATAAAATATTTTTAACACAAGAATATATACACTAAAAAGAGTGACTGTACTTGTGCGACGCAAGTCTAGTGACTAACGTTAAGAAAACGCGTATAGGTTACGACGTTAATTAAGCAAATCCGGTGAAGTTTACGACGCACAGGAACGCAAAGCTGTGAGTTCATGCTCCCCCTTTTCTCTTAACTGTTTTCAGTTTTATAACTTCGGGGGTGAAATACATGTTACAAATACTTCAATATTTACAAAATGGTATGATATGTACTAAAACGAGAAGTACCCTTGGCGACAACTAGTGCCAAGAATTGATACGAGAAATCGTGTCACGAATAGGGTAACATAAGCACCATTAATCGTGTACATACTTAGACCGCAGAACAAAAGGTTAGATCTAATGGGTTCAGGGCAGCCCCACTCTTGGTGACAACTAGAACCAAGTAGTGTTTTTGTGTCTCAGTAGTGAATCGACTATAGAAAAATGCCTATGGTTTGGTGACTTCCTATGTCGTGTCACATGTTAATGGCTTTGCAACCCATTAACACTTGATACATATGGAAATACTTGATTTATACTTGATTACGTGATTTAACATATACATACCATGATTTTTATACAAAGTATACAAGCGTTAAAAACGAAAACTGCATGAATTCACACCAACATTATGTTGACGTTTTTTTTCCAAAACTCACATGTATTTCAGGTAACTAGGATGGATGTGCGCGTGGTCTTACTCATGCTCGTGGATGTCGCTTGTGTTTATCTTTAAATAAAGTTGTAAACTTTTAAGACAATGTTTTATGCTGTCTAGCGATGTAAACGCTATCTTATGTTTCAAATTATGGTATTTGAAGTTATTTTCATGAGCATGTAGTATGTTTACCTTTCGTATGCAATGAGAACATTTCATGATCACACCTCGTGCTTCCGCCGCAGAAAGGGGTGTGACAGATTGGTATCAGAGCTGCGATTGTAGTGAACCAGGATTCCTTCTCGAGTCTAGTCTACAATCTCTAGGATCCATTCACGAAAACAATTTTCAAAGAGTTTTCATTGCATAAAACGTCCCGCGACATCCACTACCTGAAACTGTCTACATGAGTCTAGAAAAGACACTACGAGACTTAGAGTGCACTTGAGTAGCACTTGTCGTTGACTAGAAATTACTTGCAATTATGTGTGATAATTAGCATGTACTAGAAGTAGAATGTCACAAGTATACGTGACTTTACCTAAAAGCAATGGCCCATCTGAAGGAAGAAATATGAGGATGAAACGAACTGTGCAGACTGTGCAAGGAGTTACGTAATTATGGATGCATACATAATTATGGAATTCAGTGCACAAAAATCACAGCAAGTCTTGTCACGTATAGATTCCCTCAGTGCAAGCCTACTAAGTACTCTGCTAGAGTAATAATTGTTTGATGTCACTTATGTGGTATATACCTGTGAATATATATACTACTACTGTCTAGTAGGACGATATCAAACAAATGTCTAACCCTGTTGTGTTATGTTCTGTCAGAACATGGCACCCAGGAAAGCTGTGAATGCTCACAATGACGATCAACCTCCTCCTCCCCCACTGCCAAGAACTGCTGAAGAGCTGAACGCTCTACTGGAGGAAAGGATCTCCGCTGCTATCGCCCAGTACGAGGCGAACCGAACTCAAGACAGTGGAGGACCAAGCAACGCTAGGCGTAATGGGAATGGAGATTCGTCTGGAGGCAATGTAGCTCAAGGTAACCTTAAAAAAATTTACTAAGCATGAAGGAATTTATGAACGGTCCTTGTTTCATTATTTCTTCGATTGCTCATAAGTGAATTGGTTGGGTTAATTCCAGGCTGCACTTTCAAGCAGTTCCTCGACTGCAAGCCGATGAACTATGATGGCACAGGAGGTGCAGTAGCATTTGTGCGCTGGACGGAGAAGACTGAAGCTACTATCCGCATGAGCAAGTGTACCGCGGATCAACAAGTCACCTTTGCTACTGGGTTGTTTGTCGATGAAGCTCTGACTTGGTGGAACCTGCAAGTCCAAACCTTGGGCGATGATGCCGCTTATGGCCTAACTTGGGATGAACTAAAGGAAAAAATGAGAGAGAAGTACTGCTCTCATGCTGAACTCCAAAGGCTGGAGACGGAGTTCTGGCACTTGACCATGGAAGGTGCGGACATTAATGGTTATACTCGAAGGTTCCACGATCTGTCCAGAGTACTTCCCTACATGGTGACTCCCGAATTCAAGCGTGTTGAACGCTACATTTGGGGACTGGCCTCAGAGTTTCGTGGCATGGTGACGTCGGCCAAACCACAAACAATCACCGAGGCTGTAACTCTGGCTGTCAGCCTGACTGAAGATTGTGTTCGTATGAAGAAGTTATCACTGAACCCAACAGAGAAGACCGAGACACATGCTGAGTCGTCCGGTGACAAGAAGAGAAAGCATTCGAATATGAATCAAGCAACTCGTAACAACAAAGGTTTCAACAACAAGAAGCGTGACGCTAACCCGTCTCAGGAGACGAAGACCCTTACAACCAAGGCATACCAAGGCTCCATGCCTAAATGCCAAAAATGTAAGTTTCATCATGATGGAGCTTGTCGCATTCCAAGGTGCGACAAATGTGGTAAATTGGGTCATCAAACAGAAGACTGTTGGGGAAAAGGAAAGAACCGAAATGGAAATGGTGCTGGTAACGGGAATGGGCGAAACCTAGGATGCTTCAGATGTGGAAGCAAAGATCATTTCATGAAGAACTGCCCAGAGAGAAACAATGCTCAGGCCCGAGCATTTGTAATTGGAGCAAGGGACGCACGCGAGGACCCTAATGTGGTCAACGGTACGTTCCTCATTAACAATCACTTTGCATCCATATTATTCGACACTGGCGCCGATTATAGCTTCATGTCTGTGGAATTTAAACGCATACTTGGAATAGAATCTAGTAGATTAGAAATTCCTTATTCCATAGAACTAGCCAATGGTAAACTTGTTGAATCGGGCGAAGTTGTTAGAGGCTGCATGCTAGAACTTGGTGAACGAAGATTTAGCATCGACCTCTTACCTATTCAATTAGGTAGCTTCGATGTAGTGGTCGGGATGGACTGGTTGTCCAAGAACAAAGCTGAAGTCATTTGTCATGAGAAAATCATTCGCATCCCTCTGGCGAATGATGAAACTCTCATAGTACATGGAGAAAGACGAAACGCGCCTCTACGAATCATCAGTTGTATGAAGGCACAGAAGTGCTTAAGGAAAGGATGTGTTGCTTTCCTAGCACACGTTGTAGATAAGAAGGCTGTGGAGCCAAAACTTGAAGACATTCCTGTGGTGAAGGAATTTCCTGATGTGTTCCCTGAAGATCTGCCAGGACTACCTCCGCAACGACAAGTCGAATTCCACATAGACTTGGTTCCAGGAGCCGCTCCTGTAGCCAAGGCTCCCTATCGACTTGCACCATCCGAAATGCAAGAATTATCTACACAACTTCAGGAGTTGTTGGATAAAGAATTCATAAGGCCAAGCTTCTCACCCTGGGGAGCTCCAGTATTGTTCGTGAAGAAGAAGGATGGATCACTGCGGATGTGTATCGATTACAGGGAACTGAACAAGCTCACAATCAAGAATCGGTATCCGCTACCGAGGATTGATGACTTGTTTGATCAACTGCAAGGATCAAGCTACTATTCCAAGATCGACCTTCGATCTGGATACCATCAGCTGAGAATCCAAGATGAAAGCGTGCCAAAGACTGCATTCAGAACACGCTATGGGCACTACGAATTTCTTGTGATGCCATTTGGATTGACGAACGCGCCAACGGTCTTCATGGATCTGATGAACCGCGTTTGCAAACCATATCTCGATAAATTCGTGATTGTATTTATCGACGATATCCTGATTTACTCGCGAACGAAAGAAGAGCACGAGCAACATCTCAGAACCATCTTGGAACTACTGAAGAAAGAGAAACTTTATGCAAAGTTCTCGAAATGCGAATTCTGGATTCGCGAAGTACAATTTCTTGGTCACGTGGTGAATGAGAAGGGCATTCATGTAGACCCGTCCAAGATTGAAGCAATAAAGAATTGGGAAGCTCCCAAGACCCCAACTGAAGTTCGTCAATTTTTGGGCTTAGCGGGCTATTACCGACGATTCATCGAGAATTTCTCAAAGATAGCTCAACCGCTAACGACCCTTACACAGAAAGACAGGAAATACGATTGGGGTCACAAACAAGAAGAAGCCTTTCAGCTACTTAAGAACAAGCTCTGCGATGCACCGATACTATCGTTACCCGAAGGCACTGAAGACTTCGTGGTATACTGCGACGCCTCACGACAAGGCTTGGGTTGCGTGCTCATGCAACGCCAAAAAGTCATCGCTTATGCTTCAAGACAACTGAAGGTTCACGAGAGAAATTATACCACTCACGACCTGGAGCTGGGTGCAGTGGTATTCGCCTTGAAGATTTGGCGACATTATTTACATGGTACACGATGTACAATCTTCACAGATCACAAAAGCTTACAACACATATTTGATCAGAAGGAATTGAATATGCGCCAGCGACGTTGGGTTGAGCTGCTGAATGATTATGACTGTGAGATTAAGTACCATCCTGGAAAGGCGAACGTTGTAGCGGACGCGTTGAGCCGAAAAGAAAGGGTTAAGACCCTAAGGGTTCGAGCATTGGAAATGACGATTCAAACGAACCTCACTGCACGCATTCGTGATGCACAACAAGAAGCTCTTAAAGGAGAGAACCGTAAAGCTGAATACCTACGGGGTATGCTGAAATACATGGTGCCAAACGAAGAGGGAGCCTTATACTTCAAGAAGCGTATTTGGGTTCCACTCTATGGTGGCATACGAGAAGTCATCCTTAATGAAGCGCATAAATCGAGATACTCGATCCATCCAGGATCAGATAAAATGTATCAAGATTTGAAAGAATACTATTGGTGGCCGAGACTCAAGAGCGACGTTGCTGTCTATGTTGGAAAATGCCTAACCTGTGCTAAGGTTAAGGCAGAATATCAGAAACCGTCCGGCCTACTACAACAACCAGAGATTCCCGTGTGGAAGTGGGAACAAATCTCGATGGACTTCATAACGAAATTACCCAGGACCCCGAGAGGGCACGATATGATATGGGTAATAGTTGATCGATTGACGAAGTCTGCGCATTTCCTACCAATCCGAGAGAAGGATAGCACTGGAAAGCTTGCAGAGATATACTTAAGGGAAATTGTGGCACGTCATGGAGTGCCAATCTCAATCATTTCAGACAGAGATGGACGCTTTGTCTCGAGAATCTGGCAATCATTTCAGGAAGCCTTTGGATCTCAGTTAGATCTAAGCACGACATTCCATCCGCAAACAGACGGCCAGAGCGAACGGACTATACAAACGTTAGAAGATATGCTCCGCGCATGTGTCATGGATCTAGGCGGCAGCTGGGATACTCATCTACCTTTAGTTGAGTTTTCCTACAATAACAGTTATCATACGAGCATAAAAGCCGCGCCGTTCGAAGCTCTGTATGGCCGCAAATGCCGATCGCCCTTATGTTGGGCAGATGCCGGAGATAAACGTATGGTTGGTCCTGAACTTGTACAAGAGACAACCGACAAGATTGCGCAGATCCGAGGGCGCATTAAGGCGGCTCGAGAACGACAAAAGACATACGCTGATCCGAAAAGAAAATCAGTAGAATTCAAGGTGGGAGACAAAGTATTGTTAAAAGTCTCACCATGGAAGGGCGTAGTCAGATTTGGAAAGCGTGGAAAGCTGAATCCACGATATATCGGACCATTCAGAATATTGAAGAAAATTGGTACCGTGGCATACAAGTTGGAGTTACCGGAAGAACTTAATGGAGTACATGATACGTTTCATGTATCCAACCTGAAGAAGAGTCCAACACAAGAAAACGTGATCATCCCGATGGATGAAGTGCATATTGATGAAGCCCTCCGATTTACAGAACAACCCGTTGAGGTTACCGACTGGAAAGTCAACAAGACCAGGAGGAGCAGCGTAAAACTTGTCAAAGTACGTTGGAGCTCTAAGCACGGACCCGAGTACACATGGGAACGTGAAGACCAGTTCAAGAAAAAGTATCCCCACCTATTCAAGAAGACTCCAGCGAGAGTTAGTTCAGCCTGAATTTCGGGACGAAATTCTTTTAACGGGGGGAGACTGTGACAACAGGCACCAAACCGGTAATTTCCGTACACATTAATTATTGCTTAATGACTGCAATTATGTGCTTAATTGTCAGCAATATCTGATTACATACTAAACAAGTGAATTCATGCACGTTGTATACTACAAAATATTGCTTTATGCATAAACAAGAGTGTTGCGCCAAATATACTAGTAAACTCACCGGTAAGGCACTTTGTGTCAACAATACTACAGAAAGCAGTCAGACAATAAAATTGAGGCCTAGGTGTAGGTCCAACGACAAGAATACATTAAAACCCAAGAGTACATACAAGGGTTAATATATATATACATTGCGAAAGCAAAAATTTAGCACTAAAAAGCACCCGAAACGCACTTTAAGTGCAGAATTGATATAATTCAGCATTTAAACATATGAATATTTTTCAGAAATGTCGTTTTATTATCCAGAATATTTCCCTAAGTGTTGGGAATCGATAGTGTTACAAAAAGATACTTATTAAACACTAAAAGGTGCAATTTAGCACTTTAACGAATCAGTATGTAACCGAACAACCGGACTTTACCCGGAACACAAAAATATTGTCATTGACATTGTTTTTCTTTTTCTGAGCCAGTTAGGGTCCCCGAATACCCTAACACCAGTTATAACATGCAACACACATCATACACTAAATAAACTCCTAACTTAACATAACTAGACCTTAAGTATCTAGTTGAAATCCAACCGAATGCCCCACCCCCCTTAATCGATCGGTCACCATATAGGAGACACACCTTGTCCTTGCTAATTATTTTAATCCTAAATGCTTCATATCTAGGTAACATGTTATCCCATGGTTAATGACATTAGATGGATTATAAATAAGACCTAAAGACTATCATTTCACTCATTACCACACTTGACAAAACTTGATCATCCCTCTCCCTCTCTTGAACTTTCGGCCGAAACCATAGCCCACACCACCACCACTTTTCGATTTCGATCTTACCATTCCAAGCTCATACAAGTGTGAAGGATCTCATACAAGGAAGCTCGGTGCTTTCGGATTGCCAAGGACCTCACTACGTTGCTATTAACCACTCGCTTTTCGCCTAGTTTCTTCCCTAGCCTCGAGCTAGTAGTAAGTGACTCTAAACACCTTCTTGATCTATTCTAAAGTGGTTAAAACGAACTTTGTCGGTTAAAAGTCAAGAACATGCAAGTTGACATACTAAAAGTTTACTAAAAATGTTAAACATGTTGGATAAAAGCTAAAAAGTTGTGTAAATCTTGTAAGATTTGTTTTGTGTAACTATTTAGGGCCGATCTATGTTGTGGTAGCTTGGATCATCATCTAACCCGGATTAGTCGTGATCATGGGTCATGACATAGGGTTTGTTTAAGTGTACAAAGGGTTAAATGATGAAACTCTACCACACATTAAACATGAACTTGTGTAAATATAATTTTTCTTGTAAAATAAGGCTCTAAACATGTAGATCTAAAGATCTACAAGTGGTTTTTCGGAAGAACCAAGCGGAAAATGCTAGTTTTGTCAAAACCCGGACCTTACATAAACTAAAAGCATTTTAGTGAATAAACAAGTGTGTAAACACTTATGTCACAAGAAAAATTTAACAAGTAATACTTTTGAAATTCACGATTGGAAGTTGTGAAAATACATACTCATCAAAAATAAAGTTTTTAAGAAACTAAACTTATTTTTAAAGATAACAAGACTTACTAAATGTACTAGCAAGTTACTACGCATTTTTGTAAATATTCAAGTTCATGAAATAGAGAAACTAGTGATTATTGTTGATGATTATTGTTGATAACTGTTGTTGATGATTGTTGACGATTTAAAAGAAAATAAACACATGTTTTGAAAACATGGGAAACCTCCATTTTTAGGGGAAACTCTGTCAAAATTTTTATAAATTTTGACACTTAGAAAATATAAGTTTTTGAGAAACTTATTCCCTAAAAATGTGTTTAAAAGTATTACCAAGGTTTCCCTAATTTTTGGTGATAAGAAATGAGGATTTCTTCAAGTATAAAAATGGATATAAGTATGTATATTTTTGAGAGGAAAATATATATTATGTTATCACCAACTTTTGTGCTAAGTGAATATAGTATGTGTTATACGTACTAGTGTATTAAGACTTAAAAATACACTAAATACTCATGAGGAGTATAAACATAAAAATACACATACAACATACAAGATACATAATTCGGGTGCAAAGTGCAAAACATGAGATACTTATATTAATTTTAGAGAAAATAATATAAGTAAGATACTTAGTTAAAAATATAAAATATTTTTAACACAAGAATATATACACTAAAAAGAGTGACTGTACTTGTGCGACGCAAGTCTAGTGACTAACGTTAAGAAAACGCGTATAGGTTACGACGTTAATTAAGCAAATCCGGTGAAGTTTACGACGCACAGGAACGCAAAGCTGTGAGTTCATGCTCCCCCTTTTCTCTTAACTGTTTTCAGTTTTATAACTTCGGGGGTGAAATACATGTTACAAATACTTCAATATTTACAAAATGGTATGATATGTACTAAAACGAGAAGTACCCTTGGCGACAACTAGTGCCAAGAATTGATACGAGAAATCGTGTCACGAATAGGGTAACATAAGCACCATTAATCGTGTACATACTTAGACCGCAGAACAAAAGGTTAGATCTAATGGGTTCAGGGCAGCCCCACTCTTGGTGACAACTAGAACCAACTAGTGTTTTTGTGTCTCAGTAGTGAATCGACTATAGAAAAATGCCTATGGTTTGGTGACTTCCTATGTCGTGTCACATGTTAATGGCTTTGCAACCCATTAACACTTGATACATATGGAAATACTTGATTTATACTTGATTACGTGATTTAACATATACATACCATGATTTTTATACAAAGTATACAAGCGTTAAAAACGAAAACTGCATGAATTCACACCAACATTATGTTGACGTTTTTTTTTTTTCCAAAACTCACATGTATTTCAGGTAACTAGGATGGATGTGCGCGTGGTCTTACTCATGCTCGTGGATGTCGCTTGTGTTTATCTTTAAATAAAGTTGTAAACTTTTAAGACAATGTTTTATGTTGTCTAGCGATGTAAACGCTATCTTATGTTTCAAATTATGGTATTTGAAGTTATTTTCATGAGCATGTAGTATGTTTACCTTTCGTATGCAATGAGAACCTTTCATGATCACACCTCGTGCTTCCGCCGCAGAAAGGGGTGTGACACTTGTAACCTTTGTAACATCCTGAAAACGGGTTTGGTAATCAAACCCCGTTAATACTAAAAGACGGGTAAAGTACCATTAGTGGTGAGAGTAACCCGATAAATATTAGGATTTAAACAAATGATCTTAATATTAAATACAAAGTTAACGAAAGCTTTTGTAGAAATAAAGTTTATAGAAGGCCCGAGTAACGGGATTTAAAATAATCTTAGTCATAGATTCCCCGAGCCCACTAATTTAAATAGGAATGTTTAACCTAGTTAATAAGTGGGGAATATCGTTAGAAATAAGTAGGTTGTGGCCTACTTAATAATGAACCAAACACGAGGGGTTAAAATGGAATAACTTAACAAAGTTATTTAATAAAACACAACACACACACTGAGAGTGTGTGTGTGTGTGCGTACGACCAGGGGAAGCTCCCCATGGAGCCAAACCCTAACCTTCAACAAATCCATCAAATTGAAGGATCAAATGAAGCCCAAATTCACAACCGAGCATGAAGTAACGATCACCCGAACAAGGGGATCATAAGGTATGTAAAATCTTGATGTTTGGTGAAGTTGTAAAAATTGGGTAATCATCCTAATCGCGAGGCATGGATTAGAGAAGCTAAGGCTAGATTAGTGATGTATATTTGCTTAGGAACAAAACCATAAGAGAAAATCATACATAACATGTTATGGATTGAATGATTGAATGATTTACCACACTAGGTTAAGTGGGTTTTAATCATATGATGAATTTGAGGACATGATTGTGATTAGGATCATCATGCATATTAGTAATCGGGAAATACTTAAACAATTTGCAAGTTTGAGTATTTGATCATAAGTGATAGTGGTGAATTTTGATGTTAATCTTGGTAAAAATAACTAGTTATGAACTAGTTGTAAATGTGTAAAAATGTATGCACTTAAGGTGTTTGTTAAAATGCCTAAATGAAAACTAAGGTGATGAAATTAGAGTGAAAATGTGTATTTGAATAATATGGCAAGTTATATGAAATATGAAACAAGAAGAGTTCTAATCATCATGTTGATTTAAACTAATGTGGTAAATCATGTGATCGAAAGTAGTTAACTTTAATAAGCTAAGTTAACTAATCGTGAAGTCGAATAGTAGTTTTGACTTATGAAATAAGTGAGATGGAATAGTCGTGAATAATTATGACTAATCTAACCATCTTACAATTTACAATGATAATTTGACGAGTGACAAGCTAGGTGAAAGCTTGGGAACGAAGCGGGTCAAACGAAGCAAGAGTGACGGAAAAGCATAATTTGGAGGTAAGGTAAGTATAGCTTACACTAGTCTTATATTTTAGAATATTCTCTTATCGTATTAGTTACGAATAAGATGAATACATAATCGAGGTATGATGTTCCGGCGTGTAGACGTACGGAACAAGATAATCGAGCATAACAAGAAACCATGTTGATGGTTTAAAAGGAGTTAAATTAGTAATTCGATCATTTTATGACAAATGGAAAATGAAGTTTTGGGATGGTTACCTTATAGGGTAAACCAAAACAAACAATAAGGGTAAAACGGTAAATTGGTCATGCGTTAACCACATTTATTGGTTTTGAAAGACACTATATGATGTAAGCCATGATAGACTAAAAAGCGTTAAGAAACGATTAATAAGTGAAATGACCGCACGGTGTAAACCGGAGCGAGTCATGTAGATGAGATGGTAATAAATATCATCTCGCCAACAAAACCGGTCACTTAGACCAAATGGATCAAAAGGTGAAGGTATCGCCTTTTGACAATAATGACTAATGATTATTGTCGAGTTATATTATTTCAGGAGTAAATGTCAAATGGGTATCAGCAATGCTAAGAATTAGCGGTTATAACAGCAAAGTATTAAAACGGGCCAATATATTGATCCGCGCCAGGTACGTGACATAGGGTAACACTCATTTAGAACATGTGGTTCAATGAGTGTTAAAAAGTAGTCAAAATAAACATTTGGTTACTTGAGAAGTAAACCAAAGGTTTTAAATAATGAATATTGCGTTTGGAAAGCTTAATGACTTTTCAAACAAAAATCATAGGTTAAAAGAGGGTTTATGGGTCAAATATACTTTCAACAGTCCTTCATCGTAAATGATTGGCTAAATGGACTAAAACGCCCTTATAAGCTAAATTCGACAAACGACCTTTAAAGGTAGTTTTAAAACGAGATTTATGATCAAATAAATAATTGGAATAAGTGTAAGAAGCGAAAGATGTAAACCTTCAGTCAAATGACTCTATATGAGTCTTTGTCGTAAATTAGCAATTAGACGAGAAAAACTCAGATTATATAGATCACCTCATTAAGTCCACCACAAATATAGTTGTGGTGGAAGATGACTTGATAAGAAATGTTGTATAATAACGCTAGAAATGAATGAAAGCGATTTTTAAGCTTTAAAGTGCTTAAATACCCTTAATGGGTCAAAATAAGTACTTGAGCGTAAACGGGTTCTAACTAAGTAAGAAACCCATGATTTAAGATTAATTTGATAGGAAATATTGAAATTATGATTCTCATGAGTTTATAGGTCAAGTAAACATGTTTGTTTGATAAAATCGCGAACGGGTCAAAATTTGGTAAAAATGGTAATAAGCTGAAGACTTAAAAGTCTTAAATACTGTTAATCCGGATGTTGGATTTTGACTCCATATGATGAAGGGTCAAATTACAATCATGTAGGAAGAAACGGTAGGTCAAACGGATAAGCGGATTGAAAGATACGAAAGTTTTCGTGTCAATAAACGGCAAAATGGAAAGGTCGAATGCAGGGGCCACCGTAACTTACGGTGCTACCGTAAGTTACGGTGGAGCTGAAGGCTTTACGGCAGCTCCCTACTGATTTACGGTAGGGGCATGTCACACCAGGGGCCACCGTAACTTACGGTGCCACCGTAAGTTACGGTGGAGGCCAGTTGGAAATCCTTGTTTTGAGATCAAGAGTTTAACGTTGGAATTCTTTTTCCTTCCATTATTATTACCGGATTTGTTTAGACGCGTTTTAATCCCCGTATGACTAAAGGATTTCATGTTTATGAAATGTAGGTACATTTTGGATGCCGAAAGACGATCAAGCTCAACGAAGAACCGAACACGAAAGAGAAACATGCTTCCGCACTTTGCCTCGTCATAAATTTTAAATGACGAATCTGATCATGTTATGCCAAACAACTTATGATTTGTAAAAGTTTTAATAAATCCATATTTTTAGAGTATGTGTAGTCTTAACTACACATCTAATTGTTGGTAATTACATGTAAAACCGTTAAATAGAAACAGGGTGTTACAAGTTGGTATCAGAGCCTTGTTTTAAGAGATTCAAGTATGGTGGAGAAAACCATGCTTGGACTTAAACCTTACGCTCTTGATAAAGAATAGTGTTCGGTTCGAGGCTTGATCGCAAATCCTGTAAGTGCATGTATGCTAATGGTCTAGCGTATTAAAGTGTTGTAGACAACACATAGGGTTACCGTGTAATACACGTTACCCCAATTAAATGATTGATATAGTTGACAAAAATACGCGCGTTGACGCGTATAGTAGAAAAAGCCTTGTATTATAATACAGGCGATTATTGAAGTTGACATTACTGACTTTTGTGAATGTCTTGATTGAAGGACACTTGCATTTAAAGATGACAAGAGTTGGACAAATTAAGGATATGATAGAGGAACGGTCCGAAGTATGACAATAGGAGCATGCTCACTAAGGACTAAATCGCGTAACGACCGCGAACAAGGTTAATGGCAAGAAACGCCCGTCGGGGCAAGCATTACCAGGTGCGTGCTTTTAAATATAATCGCACAATTAGCACTTTTTAGTTCTGAGTCTGAATTTGATTAATTTCCATTTTATCTTTGAACTCCTAAGACGAGAACAACCTTATGCCTAGTTCTCAAAAGGTGATTGAAGTAGGAATGCTTTAATCTAGTCTATAGTTTTAGAGCCTCATTCTTATGATTTGCTTGAAACTACTTACATGATACCTTAATTGCTTTTATTTATTCTTTTCCGATCTTTTAAACGTATATGTCACTTATGTGTTAACACTTAACATGCTATACTTGTTCTACATGTACCCGTACGATTTATCAATATTAAACATACCTTACATACCTCAAGTGTATCAAAAATTTTCGTTTAAGTGTTAAATTTTTTTTTTTATTTGTATGGTAATAAAAAAAAAATGGTGAAACCGGCCGTCCCCGGGATCGAACTCGGGTCTAGGCCACACCCTTTCGCGCGCCTAGCCAACCGAGCTAGGTGCCTAGTTTGTGAAATTTCCGTTTTGGGTTAAATATAAGCATATGTACAATAACTCCCTTACTTCTTACTAAAAGACACCTACTTATCCTCCTTATGTTGTTAATAATTGTTTTATTGTCCCATTAATTATGTGTCATTCTTGACATGTTTATACTTGTTTGTTTAATCTTCAAACAAATACAGTTTGCTTCGTATATTGATACTGAATGCATAAATTACAAACACATGTACTCTTGGTACAGTAAACTTACATTGTTAATGACAATCCATGCTTAGTTTATAAATGCACACTATTAGTTTGATTTATGTGAAACAAAATTTCATTTTGCTTGAATGAAATACCTACGACTAATTTTTTTTTGTATACAAAACAAACGATGCTATCATTACGAATCTGAAATACGTTTTGATTCAACTAATGTTGTGCAATATTGATGCTTGTTTGATTTAAACAATACCTCAATCTTATTTGTTTTCCTCACCTAACTAGAAGTGCTATGTGGACCATGCAACGAAACGCGTAATTTTGGGTGCACACTTAATTACGGGGTTCGACGCATGAGAATCATAGTAAGCCTTGTTAAGTAAGGTGGCATATAAAAACATTATGTGGTTATGTGATTATCCGTTATTTGCTTATTTGTACACACGATTGTTTGCATAATGTTTACATTACACATCCAGCATAACATAGTGCCATGCAAAATAATTTCTATACAATGATAATTTCCTCAAAATTATCAGCACCAAACAATGACTTGCTTATATTTTTAATCATTACAATTTCATTCTACGATCTCTTTCGAATAAATTTCGGGACGAAATTTTTTTTAACGGGGGAAGAATGTGACAACCCTCAAAATTATAGGTACTGTACAAGTAATTAATTTTAATTACGTGCTTAATGACTGTGCTTGATTACAACTGACAATTTAAACTGCTCTATGATTTTTATATCGTACATATACATGCATCATATTTTATACAGTCACTCCATTTATTACACACAAGCTTTAGTGATAAATTTGATGCACAAAACACAGTTAGCACAGTGAACGGATAATTCAGAAACATGCTGACAATGCTAACACATAGACAAACAATAGGTTGAGGGACCTATTCGACATTCTTTAAAACTTGCTTGAAATTATCACTTTTAATTTCGAGGACTAAAACTGTCATTTTAGAAAGTACAAAAGTCCGGGGACTAAAAAGTCATTTTTCAAATCTTGTAAGTTCGGGTTAAAAATGTAAATATTGAAATAAAAGTATAGGGTCCTATTAGTCATTTCCTTAAACTTGAACTTTAGGGACTAATATTGTCATTTTCTAAACTGATTTAACTGGAAATCCTAACTGGGTTAGCCTAGTATATAAGGAGTTCTATTATAAAGGACTAACCTAGTTAGTTCACTCAGTTAACTACTACAGGGACTGATTTTGTAAGTTCTGAAAGCACAAGGACCTAAGTGTAAATTTCAATTAAATCGGTTAAAAAGGGGGTCTCCTGGGTGAGAACCGGCCCTTGTGAGATTCGAACCCGCGACCTTTCGGTTGTAACACAAACGACTTAACCAGTTTATCCTCTGTCCAGAGCTGATAATACTTGGAACTTTAATTCTTATATACTATTATTGGAATATAATAATATTAGTAATTAAATATTAATTCTGAATTTAAAAAGGTTTTTTTTTTTAAAACCTTAAAGAACCGGCCACACGAACCCGCGCCTCTCCCAAACCAAACACGCGCAGAAACCAGCTGGTATTTGTTAGATATTAGGATATATTATATATATATATTAGTTAAAAATCATGCTGAATTATATACCCAGCATACCTGCTCGCGGATCCGACCGGAATCAACCAAAAATCCACCAAAACGAATTTTAAACACTTCTTTTGAGTTGTCCCACTGATCTATATGATCTACAACCCATACCCAACTAGTTTTAATCATTCAATAGACAAATTTTAGTGCCTTGTGGCTATAATTGAACTTTTTATTTAAAAATATAAAGTGGATTAAAAACACTAGGATATGTCGGATCTGTGATCAAATTAAGACTCTATATAAGTTCCTGAGATTCACACGAACATCCCACACCCTTCACATCTTTCTGAAACATCGAAATCACTCGGAAATCAAGCCTGCAAATCTCGCCGGAGTCAAGCTCGCCGGAATTTAGTCGATACGTCGTTCCAGACGTAACCGGAGCAATTTTATTCGTCTAATCGGTTAGTTCATGTTATTACAATGTTCCTGTCAATTTAATTTGAATATGATCCTAGTTTGAATCGAAATCGGAGCTGTTTGACTTCTGTTGACCGACGAATTGGGGAAGATGATAAATAGTGATTTTGTATTATTTTCTTTTATTTAACAATTATTCAATAATTCATAATAAATCGAGACTAACAAGTTAAAGTCCGAAAATTTTAACATGTATACTTTAATTACTGATTCAATTATTAAAAATATTATGTTAGTCAAAATGTTTATAAAACTATTTTTTATAAATTAAAAATAGTTTAAATTTTTACAAAATTATAATAATTCGAATTTAATGAATTAATTATTGAAAATTTTATAGTAATTATTTTACATGTTGGACTCTACAAAAATAATACTGTTACCGATATTTTATGTAAATTTGATATTTATATAAGTAAATCAGTATTTACACTTAATTATATAGTTTAATTTAATGTAATTAGATTATATAACTATATAATTTTGATCCAAAATTATTTTTATGACAAAATATGCATTATTCTGAGTTTATATAAAATAAGAATCTGAATTTTTATATAAACTTATTAATGGTTATTTTAACCATTTTAATTCATTTTAATCATTTAAAATGATTCCAAGGCCATAATAATTATTTTAAATCTGTAATACTAAAGTTCAATAATTAAAAATGTTATTTTTAATTATTCAGATTTAATATAATTATTTTGATAATTAATCATATAATTATCATATGTATTCTTTTAAACAAAATATTTATTATTTATTAAATAATAAATATTTCAACCATATAAATTAATTTATAATTTTTATAAATTAATTATATCACTTGTACAATATTTTGCGTATAATCATTATATTTAATTATGTTATTTAATTATACTAGTTAAATATATTTGATTTATTACAAATGTTTGTATTAAATCATTTGTACAATTTTGTAATTTTATTATTTATGATAAATAAATATTTTTCATAAATAATTCTGTTACCTCATATTCACTTTCCGAGTTCTCTATTAGGTTATCCAAACCTTATAGTCACCAATTAAACGAAACACTACCGAATCCTATAGATTTAGGATTTCCAATTATCCAATTAAAACATTATTGTTGATACATATTCCATATTGTTGTATGTTCAATCAATTAGAATGACGTGGAATCTTATTTCCAAGAACTCTCACATTTGCATACTCGTTAGGACTTACTCGTAATCAAGGTGAGTTCATGTTCCCCCTTTTCTCTTAACTGTTTTCAGTTTTATACTTCGGGGGTGGAATACATGTTACAAATGTTACAATGTTTACAAATGATATAATAACAAGAAACACTCTTGGTGAGAACGAGTACCAAGTATGATGAAATTTGAGAATACAAAAATACAAAAAGCACTCTTGGTGAGAACGAGTACCAAGTATGTTACAACTATTACAGACATTTTTATATACGGTATGGTTAGCTTAAGGAGGGTTAGGACGTACAGATCATGTGAGTGGGTAGGCGGGAACTGAAGGCCATCAATCCTCATTGTAGGACCGAGGGACATTAGCGGTAGATCTATCTGGGTGTAGCGAGCCCAGCCCCAGGCCCAACAGTACGGACCTCGGGGTGACTTGGTGCCCGACGCAAAAATCTGCTAGGTTTGAGTCTTCCTACTGCATTTCACACATATCAATGGCCTTGCAAACCATTGGTGATCTCTTTATTTCCTTATTGCTACATACCAGGGACTTTCATACACTGTTTACAAAGGATTATACATACATCGTAACAAAGGGACATTTATACACACAAGACATATTTTAAAGGCTTATACACACAGACTTACACATGAACTCGCTCAACCTTTTGTTGATTTTTCAAACTACATGTATTTCAGGGAACTAGCAGGATCTGGCAGGGTATGCATGTGTCTAGCTGCGTTGGATAAATAGATGTCATCCAAAGCTGTGAAGTTTGAGAAGTGTAACCTATTCCTGGACGGGTTACATATCTCTAAACCTCGTCTTATTTAAAGTCTTTTGGTGTCCTATGAAAATGTTTTAAATAATTTGTGGTTTGTAACTTATTTCAAATGTCGATGTTTCTAAACAATGATATTGTGGTATTATCTCACTATTTTTAATGGATGAACATCTCGTATTTTTATCATATAGCATTGTTGTGATTGTTGCTATGGTATTAAGAAGTCACACCAAATAAACCCACGCTTCCGCAAAAGCCAGGGTGTGACAGGTTGTTCGCGTGAATATGACGTGAAAGGAAGGTGAAAGGGGGAAAGAGATTGAGGGTGTGTGGATGATTCTGAGAAGTGAAAAAGGTAAAGTGAGGTGAAAGGGGGAAAAGATATGGGAGGGTGTGTGGATGATTCTAAGCCATTGGATCTATTTCAGTTTGACGGCCAGATTTAATAACTCGATGTACACACGGATCATGGTTTTCTTTTTTGTTAGAAAACTGTAGAAAATTTGTAACAAAATTTGAGTTGTAGGAAAATTTGTGGGAAACTTTTGTAGGAAAATTTGTGGGAAACTTTTTATCTGGAAATTAGGACGAATTTTACAAAAAAAATATTTTCTAAGGCAATTTTCATAAATCAATTTAATTAAAATAAAATTTTTCCAAGCTGACCTGGCAGCTCGACCCCAGCCAGGGGCTCTGCCCCTTGGACCCGTTTCATAAATCAATTTAATTAAAATAAAAATTTTCCAAGCTGACCCGGCAGCTCGACCCCAGCCAGGGGCTCTGCCCCTTGGACCCCGCCAGGGGCTGCCGCCCCTTGGACCCTGCTCCCAGGGGCGCTGCCCCCGGACCCCCGTACACTTCGAATTATAATAACTCAAACAAGTGTGCACTCCCACACCTCCTAACTTGCTTGATGTGTATTATTATAATATCGCATCGTGTTGTATAGTATATGATAGTATGATATAGTCTAGTATAATAAAGTCTAATATGTTATATACTATGGTATGGTATACGATAGTATAGTCTAATATAGTGTAATGTAGTATAGTATAATATCATAGCGTATCGTATAGTATAGGTATTAGTATATATAGACATATAATAATCAGTGTTGTAAAAATCGCGATTAGGCGGCGACTAGTCAATGATTAAGCACTAGTCGACCAGTAACTGAGTAATTTTTCCTTAATCAGTCCATTAATCGCTAGTCCCCACCTCACCGGTCGACTAGCGACTAACGAGTTCTCCAACCTTGATAATAATAGATATACACACAACCATTTTCTATTATGTAACCATATTCATTTTGATATTATTATTATTTTCTATAATATAGTATTGTAATGTATCGTATCGTACAACATCAGCATAACATAACATAGCATAGCACATCAGCATAGTATACTATATTGTATAGCATGGTACGATATGATATAGTATGGCACGGTACGGTTTTTGCACTTTTTATGAAAGTATAGGGACTGTTTTTGCAACTTTTCCAAACTACAGGGACTATTCTTGTAAAAACTGAAACTACAGGGACCAACGTGTAAATATCTCAAAAATCGGATGAAAAGGGGGTCTTCTTTAAAGAACCGGCACTTATGGGATTCGAACTCGTGACCTCTCGTTTAGAACCGCAACGCCTTAACCAGTTTATCCTCCTACTAGGAGCTGCTAGGATATGGAATTTAATTCCTTATATACACTAGTTAGGATTAATATAAAAACAAAAAGGGATTTAAACCCAATCGAACCGGACAAGGACGGGACTCGAACCCGCGCCTTCCCGCAAGACAGCACGCGCACAAACCAACTGGTCTAACAGTTGGGATGTTTTATGTATTAGATTATATTATATATACATACACTTTAAAAATAGATCTGAATTATATTATATATATGTAGTAAATGGTGTTAGTTTGTAGGAAATTTGTAGCAAGTGGGAACAGTTTGCTACAAATTTTTGACAAATGTAACATTTTATTTTTTTAAATTATTTTTTTCTAAATTTGATAAGTAACAAATAAATTAACTTTTTTTTTTGTAGGAAATCTGTAGTAAATGTTGTTAGTTTGCTACAAATTTACGACAAATTTAACATTTTTATTTTTAAAATTATTTATTTTGTTAAAATTTATAAATAAAAAATAAATAACGGTTTTTGTAGGAAACTTGTAGCAAGTGGGATCAGTTTGCTACAAATTTTTGACAACTTTAACATTTTATTTTTTTAAATTATTTTTTTTCTAAATTGATAAGTAACAAATAAATTAACTTATTTTTTGTAGAAAATCTGTAGTAAATGGTGTTAGTTTGCTACAAATTTACGACAAATTTAACATCTTTATTTTTAAAATTATTTATTTTGTTAAAATTTATAAATAAAAAATAAATAACGGTTTTTGTAGGAAATTTGTAGCAAGTGGGATCAATTTGCTACAAATTTTTGACAACTTTAACATTTTTTTTAAATTAATTTTTTTCTAAATTGACAAGTAACAAATAAATTAACTTTTTTTGTAGGAAATCTGTAGTAAATGGTGTTCGTTTGCTACAAATTTTCGACAAATTTGACATTTTATTTTTTAAATTTTTTATTTTTTCTAAAATTGATAAATAAAAAATAAATTAACTTTGTTTGTAGGAAATCTGTAGTAAATGGTATTAGTTTGCTACAAATTTTCGACAGATTTGACATTTTATTTTTAAAAATTATTTATTTTTCTAAAATTGATAAATAACAAATAAAATAACTTTGTTTTGTAGGAAATCTGTAGTAAATGGTGTAGGTTTGCTACAAATTTTTGACAAACTTGACATTTTATTTTAAAATTATTTATTTTTCTAAAAATGAATAATTACCAATAAATTAACTTCTTTTTTGTAGGAAATCCGTAGCAACTAATGTCAATTTGCTACGAGTTTCCTACAAATAAATTTTTTTTTTATTAAATTATTTACTTTTCAAAAATTAAGAAATGAATCTAAAATTGATAAATAACAAATAAAATAACTTTGTTTTGTAGGAAATCTGTAGTAAATGGTGTAGGTTTGCTACAAATTTTCGACAAACTTGACATTTTATTTTAAAATTATTTATTTTTCTAAAAATGAATAATTACCAATAAATTAACTTCTTTTTTGTAGGAAATCTGTAGCAACTAATGTCAATTTGCTACGAATTTCCTACAAATTAATTTTTTTTATTAAATTATTTACTTTTCAAAAATTAAGAAATGAAAAATAGATTAACTTTTTTTTGTCGAAAATATGTAGCAAACGGTATCAATTTGTTACAACTTTCCGACAAATTTTCAAATTTTATTATTTTTATTATTTTTTCTGTTGTAGTTACAAATTATAAAAACTTTTAATTTATTTTGTCCGAATTTTGTCGAAAAACAAATAAATGTTGTGACGAAATTGCTACAAATGTTAGTTGTGTGGAAATTTTGTTGGAAAATTGTAAAAATGTTTTGGGTTTTTTTTTGTTTTCTTTTTTGTTAGAAAACTGTAGAAAATTTGTAACAAAATTTGAGTTGTGGGAAATTTGTGGGAAACTTTTGTAGGAAAATATGTAGTTTTCTAGTAGTGTAGGCATGGATTAGAGAAGCTAAGGCTAGATTAGTGATGTATATTTGCTTAGGAACAAAACCCTAAGAGAAAATCATACATAACATGTTATGGATTGAATGATTGAATGATTTACCACACTAGGTTAAGTGGGTTTTAATCATATGATGAATTTGAGGACATGATTGTGATTAGGATCATCATGCATGTTAGTAATCGGGAAATACTTAAACAATTTGCAAGTTTGAGTATTTGATCATAAGTGATAGTGGTGAATTTTGATGTTAATCTTGGTAAAAATAACTAGTTATGAACAAGTTGTAAATGTGTAAAAAATGTATGCACTTAAGGTGTTTGTTAAAATGCCTAAATGAAAACTAAGGTGATGAAATTAGAGTGAAAATGTGTATTTGAATAATATGGCAAGTTATATGAAATATGAAACAAGAAGAGTTCTAATCATCATGTTGATTTGAACTAATGTGGTAAATCATGTGATCGAAAGTAGTTAACTTTAATAAGCTAAGTTAACTAATCGTGAAGTCGAATAGTAGTTTCGACTTATGAAATAAGTGAGATGGAATAGTCGTGAATAATTATGACTAATCTAACCATCTTACAATTTACAATGATAATTTGACGATTGACAAGCTAGGTAAAAGCTTGGGAACGAAGCGGGTCAAACGAAGCAAGAGTGACGGAAAAGCATAATTTGGAGGTAAGGTAAGTATAGCTTACACTAGTATTATATTTTAGAATATTCTCTTATCGTATTAGTTACGAATAAGATGAATATATAATCGAGGTATGATGTTCCGGCGTGTAGACGTACGGAACAAGATAATCGAGCATAACAAGAAACCATGTTGATGGTTTAAAAGGAGTTAAATTGGTAATTCGATCATTTTATGACAAATGGAAAATGAAGTTTCGGGATGGTTACCTTATAGGGTAAACCAAAACAAACAATAAGGGTAAAACGGTAAATTGGTCATGCGTTGACCATAATTATTGGTTTTGAAAGACACTATATGATGTAAGCCATGATAGACTAAAAAGCGTTAAGAAACGATTAATAAGTGAAATGACCGCACGGTGTAAACCGGAGCGAGTCATGTAGATGAGATGGTAATAAATATCATCTCGCCAACAAAACCGGTCACTTAGACCAAATGGATCAAAAGGTGAAGGTATCGCCTTTTGACAATAATGACTAATGATTATTGTCGAGTTATATTATTTCAGGAGTAAATGTCAAATGGGTATCAGCAATGCTAAGAATTAGCGGTTATAACAGCAAAGTATTAAAACGGGTCAATATATTGATTCGCGCCAGGTACGTGACATAGGGTAACACTCATTTAGAACATGTGGTTCAATGAGTGTTAAAAAGTAGTCAAAATAAACATTTGGTTACTTGAGAAGTAAACCGAAGGTTTTAAATATACTTTCAACAGTCCTTCATCGTAAATGATTGGCTAAATGGACTAAAACGCCCTTATAAGCTAAATTCGACAAACGACCTTTAAAGGTAGTTTTAAAACGAGATTTATGATCAAATAAATAATTGGAATAAGTGTAAGAAGCGAAAGATGTAAACCTTCAGTCAAATGACTCTATATGAGTCTTTGTCGTAAATTAGCAATTAGACGAGAAAAACTCAGATTATATAGATCACCTCATTAAGTCAACCACAAATATAGTTGTGGTGGAAGATGACTTGATAAGAAATGTTGTATAATAACGCTAGAAATGAATGAAAGCGATTTTTAAGCTTTAAAGTGCTTAAATACCCTTAATGGGTCAAAATAAGCACTTGAGCGTAAACGGGTTCTAACTAAGTAAGAAACCCATGATTTAAGATTAATTTGATAGGAAATATTGAAATTATGATTCTCATGAGTTTATAGGTCAAGTAAACATGTTTGTTTGATAAAATCGCGAACGGGTCAAAATTTGGTAAAAATGGTAATAAGCCGAAGACTTAAAAGTCTTAAATATTGTTAATCCGGATGTTGGATTTTGACTCCATATGATGAAGGGTCAAATTACAATCATGTAGGAAGAAACGGTAGGTCAAACGGATAAGCGGATTGAAAGATACGAAAGTTTTCGTGTCAATAAATGGCAAAATGGAAAGGTCGAATGCAGGGGCCACCGTAACTTACGGTGCTACCGTAAGTTACGGTGGAGCTGAAGGCTTTACGGCAGCTCCCTACTGATTTACGGTAGGGGCATGTCACACCAGGGGCCACCGTAACTTACGGTGCCACCGTAAGTTACGGTGGAGGCCAGTTGGAAATCCTTGTTTTGAGATCAAGAGTTTAACGTTGGAATTCTTTTTCCTTCCATTATTATTACCGGATTTGTTTAGACGCGTTTTAATCCCCGTATGACTAAAGCATTTCATGTTTATGAAATGTAGGTACATTTTGGATGCCGAAAGACGATCAAGCTCAACGAAGAACCGAACACGAAAGAGAAACATGCTTCCGCACTTTGCCTCGTCATAAATTTTAAATGACGAATCTGATCATGTTATGCCAAACAACTTATGATTTGTAAAAGTTTTAATAAATCCATATTTTTAGAGTATGTGTAGTCTTAACTACACATCTAATTGTTGGTAATTACATGTAAAACCGTTAAATAGAAACAGGGTGTTACAACCTTGTAGTGATCTTTTAATCAAAGAATTAGAAGCTTGATTGTTTTCTTTCTCAGTCTTCATATTCAGTGCTTCTGGGGCGGTTCATCAGTCCAGTTTGTGTTAATGGAATCATTTCTAAGTAACTTTAACAATTTTCAAAAACAAATACAAAAAAGTTTCCTAACATCAACTCATCATTAGACTGTGGAGTGGGGGTGTGGGTTGGGGCGGCGGTGGGCCTTTAACGCTGGCTGGACCACATCGTGCTAGCGTTGGCCATGGCATTGCCCCGCTGGCATGGGGATTGAACCTGGTGTGGGGCGGGGGGCAGTGTGACATGGCTGACTTTGATTGGCTGGTTCGATGTAGCCGTTGGGGGTGGCGGTTATGGTACGGTAAATCAAATTTTTAAAAATTACATTTTTTAACTATAAATACTCACCCAAAAATTACATATTTTCTCATTCTTCTTCAGCCATTACTCAACACAATTTTAACATTTTCCCATTCTTCTTCAACCAAACACACACCAAAAAGTCGAAAATGGTGCATTGGACCGAATAGGAGGAAATAACACTAGTGACATCGATTGTTGACGCACAACGTACCCTACAACGCGGGCAAACCGCGTATTTGGGGGCGAGCGTTCTAACAATTCAAACGACACGTCGGGAACACGCGTCACAACTTAAAAGCGTGTCAACACAAATGGCATGAGCTCAAACCGAGGTTGGATCAGTTTAAAGTTTGCTTCGACCGTGTCCCTGCAGGCTACTTGACCCATGACGATCGAGTGGAGATCGCGAAGATCGAGTACATGCATGACGTGAATACGGAGTTTAAGTGGGTTCCCCACTTTAATATTTATCGTACTTTTTAATTTTTTCTATTTTTTGTAGGATTTAATAAGTTATTTTTTTTTATTTTTTAGGATTTAATAAGTAGGTTTTTTTTTATTTTTAGGATTTATTAAGTAGGTTTTTTTATATTTTAGGATTTATTAAGTAGTTTTTTTTTTATATTTTCGGATTGTCTTTTATGAAACTTTTTTTAATTAATATAAGTTGTGTTTTTTATATAATTATCAACTTAAAAAAAATCACATGGCACCCCACGCCGGCCTGGCTATGCCGCTCCCACACCCCACTTTTTTGGGTGTGAACTGGTAGAGCTCACATTTGCCACATATTAAGCAATGTCCCCAACCCACGCCACTCCCACACCCCACTTTCTTTTATTTTATTATGAATATACTACTAGGTGCATTTTCAAATTGTTTTATTATGCACTTTCTTTTTCGGAAATATGTTTACTTAATTATTCATTATCATATTCTTCTAATTAGTAACCTTTGCATATTATTCATCATCATGTCAATCCAATGAAAAACAATGATGTCTTCATGAATCTACTTCCTTTGCTCGTGGTTAATTGGTGCATAACTAGGGTTTCTTGTTGGATCTGAGTTTGGTTTTGATTGTATTTTACGTTTGAAATTAAGATGGAAATGAATGAGTTGTGCAGCGGAATTAAGATGGAAACAAACTTTGCATACAATCAAATGAGAGTAATGCTTTGATCAAACATTTTTCACAATGAACCGAAAGATTGAATTTATTTCAATTACGATTACAATTGCAATGATTGAATACAAACTCCCCCTCAGCCAGAGCTCAGTGTTTGTTCGTGCAGAGAAGACGATGTTGCAAAGAGCTAATAGAACAGTACAGAGCACTGTTCTATTTATAGGCACTAGCAAACCACTGAGCATCTAAGCTGACGTCACCATGAAAGTGACATCTAACCTCCTAACAAACTCTAACCTCTGATCTATACAAACACTGCTATACTAACTACTGCTTATTACATTACATTACATAAAGACAGAATAAACAACTGCTGCATCCCTCCACTGCTGTGAACCCAGCAGTACTTGTCCGGATCAGCAGTGCTTGACTCAAGGCAGTAGACTGAACAGCAGAGCTTTAGTCTTTCATCAGGTCTTCTCTTGAGCAGCAGTTTGACGGTCAGTAGCTTGTACGATCAGTAGATAGGAGGTCAGCAGATGTTGAAACCACTTTCAAGGGGAGAGACTTGTATGTAACATCTGCTTATTATGGATCCACTGCTCTGATCCAGTTTTGGCTTTAATTATCTGTTCCTCTGGTAGGGTTCAATCCCAACAATCTCCCCCTGGAACAGATAATGCCAAAACTCTTCATTATTGTGGAAATTTTTTTATGGCCTCATCAGCAGTTCCCTTATCTGACCTTTAAATTGTAGTTCAAAGTCTAGGGCATCTGTGTCATCATCATCCCTGCTAAGTGGAAGATCAAGGAGATCCTGCAAATCTTCAAGACTCAGGCCAAGAGCTTGTTCCCTTGATATTTTCTTCACTTCTCCACCAGACCTGAGCAAAGTCAATACGTAGGTCTGTTTTTCAGTTTCCCACTTTTGTATTTTTGAGCCTGGTGGGTTTCTTGGGAGATTTTTATTGTCAGAGGTGTTTGGTGAGGCTGGCCTATTCATGACTGACTGAGCAGCACTTGCAGATTGTTCCAATTCAAGATCTTCTTTTATCATCAATTTAATGCCCTCTTTTACAACAGCATTTCCAGCTTTTAGATCTTGAACTGTTTCAGCACCTGACTGGTTTTGACTCCTTCTTTTGTAGATGGCAGCACCAGCTGGAGCAGTGGTTCTTTTGATTTGCAGCTTTGGTGGTCTTTTTGAGACCTCTGCTTTGGAGTAGTCAGGATTTTTAGGAACTGTTGGGTTTTTCTTTCTAAGTTCCTCCAACTTTTTGTAGGTAGCCCTGACCCTATCTTCTCCCCACTTTGACACAGAATTCTTTGACCCATAATCAGCTGCTATCAGCTCCTCTTTCATTCTCTTCAACTCTATTGCCTTATCAGCTTCAAACTGTTTAAACTTTTCAGGAGGAGTCTGCTTGACCTTATTTTTGATCATTTCTTGAATCCTGGCTGCCTCTTTTTCAAGCTTAGGAATGGTCCAGTTTTTGTACATGTGTTTCTCCCCTTTGTATTTCTTGTAGGTCATGATGTTCTCAATGTAGTCTTTTCTCAAGGACTCATCTGCCCTTTCTGAGATTTGCTGACATACATTTTTGGCAAATTGCTCCATAGCTCTGACCTGTGTGAGTAGAAACTGATAGTTTTGCTGAAATTCTCTATCAGATTTCCCTTGTCTATTTCTGATTGCGATATCCTCTGCTTGTTTGGCCTTGAGTTTCAAATATTCTTCGATGTTGTTAGGCCTGGGATATCCTTCAACTGATGGCAAACTCCTTTTAGCTGGGTCATCCTCATAGTAAAAGGATTTGATTTCTTCCCTAACTGCAATGAGTTCCAGAGGAAATGAGACACCAGCAGGAGGTAATGGCTTTAGAATTTGAGCTGAAGAGAGAGGTATGGGCTTTGGAATTGTGACAAGTGACAAGGATTTTGAAGATGTTGGTGGTGGTGGTGAATAATCATCATCTTTAAGGATTAGCCTTCTCCTTTTTGTTTGAGGAGGGACTGATGATGTTTTGGGTGGAACAGTGGTGGTAGGTTGGGTGGCAGTGGTTTGTGATTGACTAACAGCTGTTGAAACAACTGGTGTTTCAACCACTGTTGTCATTACAACAGATGTTGTAACATCTGTTGTCTTCTGCTTTTTGGCAGGAGGTGATGGTGGTGAGGTTGTTTTTGGAGGTGATTGTGGTGGTGGTAGAGCAGTGGTTGTGGTGTGTGTTGAAGTGGTGTGTGTTGAAGTGATAACAAATGTTGAAACCTCTGAAGTACCAGCAGTAGTTGATACAGCAGGAGTTACAACAGCTGTTTGGGTGGAGGTTTTATGCTGATGGCTTTTGGATGGTGGTTTTGGAATATGCTTTGGAATTCTGGATGGGATGGACTTAGGTTTTCCTTTTGGCTTAGAATTTTTAGTATCCTTTGACCCAGAACAACCCTGCGCATACAGCTCCATAAAAGCTCTTTTCTCCTCATTCCACCTTGATATATCCTTTGCCACTCTATCCCTTTTAACACTTGCTACTCCTTCATCAAGTGCTTCTTGGGTAGCATCAACCTTTTTACTACCATCTGGCACAGGAATTTTTCTGGTCATGGCGTCCCTTTCTGGTTCAATGTAAAGACCATCATCTATTCCCTTCTTCTTCCACTCCTGAATTTTCTCCCCCTTTTTGGCATTATCTGGGGGAAGTTGATCAATGAAAAGTACTGTTGGAGGAGCAGTGCCAGTGGTTTCCAATAAATGGGCCTTGATTGCCTTAATATCTGCTTGAGTGTTCTTGTACCCAGACTCCATTATGTTTCTCAGCTTTTTGACATGTAGTTCATGTTGCTGATCAGCCATCTCTTTTTGTTGTTGGAGAAAAGGTTGGAAGAGGTTCCAGAGCTCATTTGTAGCAGATGCTGATGGTAGAGCAGGTGCTTGAGGTGGAACAACAGTGGATTGCATCTTTTGTACTGTCAACAACTGTTGCAGCATCTCTTTGATATCTGCAACTGAAGTATCCAGTTTATCAACACGTTCCGTCAATTCCAAATATTTTAAACCATCACCCAATTTAATGGGATCATCTGATTTCCCACTAGCAGTGGTTTTATCAGTGGTTGAGGTAGGGAGTGTACTCCAAACATTAACCACTGATGCCCCTTTTTCTTGGTACTGGGGTCTTCTTCCTTCAACACTTGACAACCTTTTGATATTGCCAGTGGTAAAAATAAATCCACTGGTGGTTGGCAGAGGTGCTATGTAAGGAATTGCCTCCAAGGAAGTCTTATTGATGTAACCACTGTCCAAATGTAAACCAGTGGGTTCAACATTTGTAGTGGCTGCTTCACTTGGAATACCACCAAGAGTTACTTGTAACTCAAGGGGTGTAACCTCCTCAGGTTATGTTGGTGAGTTAGCAAGGATTGATACATCAGACCCAGTCATTTGTTGAGGTATATTCTCATTAATAGGTGATTGAGAAGGACTGGTTAGTGCCTGGTTCAAATCGATTGCATCCAACAGAAGTTTAGTTGGTGGGGGAATTGTGGATGTGATGTTTGGTGTAGAAAGAGGAGTTGCCCCGGGCATTGGGCTGTGGATGATGGAAACGAGTGTTTCCAGAGCATCATGATGTGGAGACCCTATTTGTACAACCTGTTCTTTTTGTGAAGAAGCAGGAGGGGTTTCGGCTATGGGTTGAGATATTTGTACCAACTGCTGTGAGGAAGTAGCAGCAGTGGTTTCTTGTGACTTTTGTGTTGTCACTGGCAGTAGCTCTGGTATCTCATCCTCCAGAGTTGCCTTTTTGATGGGTTTGGGGGGTTTTTGATTTTTCTTTTTCTGTGGCTTTTTGGTAATTTTAGGTGTGGGTTTCAAAGCAGTTGTGCTGCTACTTTGATCACCTTGAGCAGTGGGCTCAGCAGCAGACACCTGAGGAGCAAAGTCACTGTCTGAAAATCCTGAAAGCTTGATATTCCCATTAGCTGGATACCAGATACCAAGTGTGGGAGCACTTTTTATGTATCTGAATATCCTTTTTACAGCAATAAGGTTGGATTTTCTAGGGGCTAATTGACTTCTTGCACAGACACATGTTGCAAACATGATGTCTGGCCTAGATGCAGTTAGGTACAACAAAGACCCAATCATGCTTCTATATAGAGTTTGGTCAATCAGCTCATCCTTTTCATCAGACATGACAAGCTTATTTGTTGCCATGGGTGTGCTGCATGGTTTACAATCATTCATATCAAATTTATTCAAAAGTTCTTTAGCATATTTGCTTTGATGAATGAAAGTTCCATTTTGCATTTGCTGAACTTGGAGACCAAGAAAGCATTGCAGCTCACCCATTGCACTCATTTCAAACTCAGCTGTCATGAGTTCCCTAAACTCTTCACACATTTTGTTACATGTGCTTCCAAAAATAATGTCATCCACATAAATTTGGACAATCATTAAATCCTTTCCTCTCCATTTAAGAAACAGTGTTTTATCAATGGTACCTCTTTTGAAACCATTTGAGAGAAGAAAGGTGGAAAGAGTTTCATACCAGGCCCTTGGTGCTTGTTTCAGGCCATACAGGGCTTTGTTCAGCCTGTAGACATGATCTGGATAAAATGGATCCTCAAAACCTGGAGGTTGACAGACATACACCTCTTCTTGAATTGTACCATAGAGGAAAGCACTTTTGATATCCATTTGAAACACCTTCATGTTGTGGTTGACAGCAAAGGCCAGGAACAGTCTAATGGCTTCCAATCTTGCAACAGGGGCGAATGTTTCATCATAATCAATCCCCTCTTCCTGTCTGTAACCTTAAACCACAAGCCTGGCTTTATTCTTGACAACAATACCCCTTTCATCAGTTTTATTTTTGAAGACCCACTTTGTGCCAATGGGACTAACCTCTTCTGGCAGTGGTACAAGCTCCCATACTTGTTGTCTTTTAAACTGTTGGAGCTCCTCTTGCATGGCTTCTACCCAGCTGTTTTCTTTCAGTGCCTCTTGGTACTTGACTGGCTGATGGAGTGATAGAAAACCAGCAAAAAGACAAATGTTTTGGGTTTGGCTTCTTGTGAGCACCCCTTCATTGATGTTGCCAATGATTTGATCAGGTGGATGAGATCTCAAGTAGATTAAATCTCCTTGATATGGAATGATGGCATTTGTTGGTGAAGGCTGCAAATGTGTATCATCTAAGCTAACCACTGATGGTGACTTTGATGACCCAGCAGTGGCTTCAAAAGGTGGTGGAATGGGAGGTAATGAAGTGGACACATGCTGACTGTTATCCACTGTTTGGGGACTTTTGTCAGCAGTGTTTGAGGATGTGAAAGTAGTGGTTGATGGGCTACTTTGATCAACAACTGTTGAGGTAGCAGTGGTTGAGCTTTGACAGCTGTTTTGAACATCTGATGCTCTTCCCATTCTGACAGACTTTTGAGGGATGATGATTTCATACCCATAGTCTGGTGTTGAATCCTCTGATGGACCTGCACTGTTAGTCTTGACAGCAGTATTTTCAAAAGTGAATTTATCAAGATCAAACAGATCTGCAGGATTTGCTGGAATTTTCATTGATGAAAGTTCATTGAACTTTACATTCAAAGTCTCCTCCACTGCCTTGGTCCGTGTATTAAACACTTTGTAGGCCTTGGCAGTGGTTGAGTATCCCAGATGATAACCACAATCAATTTTGGCTGCAAATTTTGAAATGGAATCTTTTAAGTTCAAAATAAAGCATGGGCAGCCAAATACCTTGAAGTATGAGATCAGTGGTTTGATTTTATACAGAATTTCATAAGCAGTCTTTTTGTGCCTGGGGTTTATTAAAACTCTTTTTTGGACATAGCAAGCAGTGTTTACTGCCTCTGCCCAAAAAGTTAATGGCAAACCTGAATCAGCAAGCATAGTTCTGGCAACCTCAATCAAAGTTCTGTTCTTTCTTTCAACTACCCCATTTTGCTCTGGTGTTCTAGGGATGCTGTACTGCCTTACAATCCCTTTCTTCACACAGAAGGCATCTAACTCCTTATTTTTGAATTATGTGCCATTGTCACTCCTGAAGACTTTTACTGGAAGGTCAAATTGCTTTTCAACCTGTGTCACAAAGTCTTGCAAAATGCCTGCAGTCTCATCTTTTGAGTGTAAAAAGAAAGTCCATGTAAACCTAGAAAAGTCATCAACAATAACCAAACAATATTTTTTCTTCTTGAGACTCATGACTTGAACTGGGCCAAACAAATCCATGTGCAGCATTTGCAAACACTGGGTTGTTTTGGACTCTTCAATGGACTTATAAGAACTTTTATGCTGTTTTCCTTTTAAACAGGAAATGCAATGTTCAGGACATGAAAACAATTTTTGTGGTAGGCCTCTCACCATACCATTTTTTGAAATTTCAGTGATTGTCTTAAGATTTGTGTGCCCCAGTCTTCTGTGCCAAAGTTCTGTCTCTTTTTTAGAGGCAGCTGAGAACAGACAGGCATCAGCTCTAGGACACTCTTTTGACATATCAACAACATAAACATTGCCACTTCTTTGAGCAACAAGTTTAGTTTGACCAATTTTTATTATTGCTTCAATCTTTTTGACCATTTCTGGTCCAACAATCCTACAACATTCCTTTGTGAAGAATGACCCATACCCCTTGTCACTCATTTGTGAAACACTCAGGAGGTTGAATTTTAGACTGTCTATCAGATTGACATTTTCAAATTTTACATTTCCAGACTGTACTGTACCAGACCCCAGAACTTTTCCTTTAATGTTATTTCCAAAGGATATATCACCCCCTCCATGAATTTTGAAATCTTTGAGTAGGGCTTTACATCCAGTCATGTGCCTGGAGCCTCCACTATCAACATACCAAAGGCTATCTAAACAGGCAGAAGCTCCCTGCACATGAAGTAAAAGGATTAGTTCATTAGGGTTTCCAAAGCCAATAAGGCTTTGGATGGGGTCTCAACAGTGTCTGGGATGGATGCACATTGATGGACAGTGGTTAGGACAGGGGTTTGGACAGTTTTAGTACTGTTTCTTGCTAACCACTGTTGGGGGTCTTGACCAATCACCTGTTGGTACCCAAAAGGATGCCTGTTCACTTTAGGTTTAGAGGGCCTTTTGTAGGTCTCATAAACGTGTGGAATCCTTTGGTAAGACTGTTTTTCCCTGCCTTTTCTGAACTGATTGGCAGGGGGTGCATCAGTAACTTGAACATCTCTTTTGACAGATGTTTGGTTCAGCTGTTTTGTGACAGCTGTTTGAACTGGCACAAACAGTGGTTGGTTCTTGGTGAATTTGACAGATGATGTTGATGGACTCAAGGATGTTTTAGCAATGTACTCATTCTTTTTCACATCAAAGTTCTTGAGATACACACATGCTTGAGTTTTGTGGTTTGTTTTACCACAAACAATGCAGCTTTCAGCTGGAACAATGACACTTGTTTTGTTCAAATCATAAGCTCTTAAAAGGAAACAATCTTTTGTTAGATGATTCCTTTTCTCACAGAATTCACAAAACAGGTTATTGATCTTTTCTTTCTTCTTTCTCTTTTCGGACTCCTTTGCAGCAGAGGTTTTAACCTCTGTTGGGATGTCCTTGAGAGGAATGACTTTAGCTTTTGGAGCTTTAACACCATCAGTTGAGGTAAAGTCCATGGGCTTGAAATTTTCAAGAATATCACACTCATCAGACCATTTTGGTTTAAACTGATAATTTTCAAGCTCCTCAAAAGTAGAGGATCCCATTGGTCTGTCAAGTGTGATTTTGTTACCAAGTTTATCAGTGATTTTCACTTCTTGGCCATTCTTGTTTGTGGGGATGAACTCAGTTGTTACATCAGTGGTTTGAACAGATTTTTCAAAAGCAGTGTTTTCATCATCATGTTTTCTATAACCAACACCAAATTTTACATTGCTTTTAATCTGTTTTTCAAGCATAACCTCATACCCTTTGCATGATTCCACCCATTTTTCACAGGTGATCTGGGTGGACTCCAACTCCTTTTTGCAAACTTGGTATTTTTCTACCATAGTTTGGAGTTGAGTTTTGGTTATGCTTTGCTCTTCTTTAAGACTGCTGATCTCTTTCTCTTTTTCAGTCAATTTGTTTTTAAGTTCTTTTAAAGAACTTTCAAATTTGACTTCATCAGTTAAGATTTTACTCTGAAGGTTTTCATTTACCTCTTTGATGTTAGCAAAAGCAATAATGCAATTGTTAGAACATAGTTTTTCAAGAACTTGAGGAGATACCTTGGCAGCAGCCATCATTGCACAATCACATTGATGATTTTCTTCATCATCAGCTCTTACTTCCTTCTCACCTGCTCTCTTTTCTTCCTCTTCTTCTTTGTCCTCTTTGGACCATGGGTCTGTCAGTGGTTCAATCAGGGTTTCTGAATTTTCTCCCAGCAGCAATTCACCAGCAACTGCATTAACAACTGCTTCAGTCACCTCATCCACTGTTTCATCACTTAGCTGTTCACCTTCAGTTTCAATCCCCTCTGGTATTGACTCTAATGCCATCAAACAAAATTCATCATTAGAAGGTTCAATAGAAGCATAGAGTGCAAAATTTTCATCACCAAGCTCATCAGGCATGCTGCTCCAGTCAACAAAGCCTTGAGTGAAAAAGCTTTGCTGATCTGGTTGTACCACTGCTGGAGCAGCTGTTTGAGGTGCAACAGGTTGCACTTGTGCCTGGGGGACAGGGGTTTGAACATATTGAATCTGTGGAACAGTGGTTTGGACATAATGCACAGGAACAGGGGCAGCAGCATAATGAGCAGTGTTAACATGAGCTGCAGGGGTATATTGGGTATAGTGCACAGTGCTTTGATTTTGAGGTCTAGGGTTTGAGCTAGGATGAGTGATTATAGGACCAGTAGTTTGACTCCTGCATTCCCTAGCGAAATGACCTAGCCTATTGCACTTATAACACTTGATTTTCGATTTATCTAACCCAACCCTTAGATTCCCATGTAACCCTGGGAACTTTCTCCCTGTTCTTTTGTAGAATTTGCTTGTTCTCACACTAAGCAAAGCCAACTGATGCAAAATGTCCATCTCCTCTAAGTCAGTGGGATCAAAATGTTGCAAATCATTGAGTTCAAAGCACAAATTATCTGACATATGGTTTTCAGTGTTTGCAGTAAAAGCATAATTTGCAGAGTGAGGATCAGGGTTGGTAAAGTTTCCACCAGCTGTTATATCAATGAAATGATCATAACCCTGTTCCTTACTACTGCTGCCAGATTCTTCCTGACCAAGAAGAGCTGTGCTACCGAATGAGTAATCATCAGCAGCTTTTCCAGACTCTTGCAACTTCTTTTTCTGGTTCAACTCCCTTTTCATAGGTCAGGAATCTACCATGAAGTTGGGTCAGGGTCAGATCTTTGAACTCAATAGAGTTTCTAGTCACAAATGCAATTGTGTCCCATTTATCAGGTAGTGATCTAAGAAACCTGCTATTTTGTGTTTATTTTGGAAATTCAACCTTAACAAGCCTTAGCTCACTGATGAGACAACTAAAACGTTCAAACTGTTGGGTCAATGTTTCACCCTTAATGTGACAGAAGGTTTCATACTGCTGATTCAGAATTTCCCTATTGTTTTCAATAACTTCTTCGGTTCCCCCAAACTGTTCCTTCAGTGCATCCCATAGCTCTTTGGCACTATTACAATGTAACAGTCCAGCATAGATCTCATTTGGTAATGCAGATGCTATGATGCTAAATGCTTTGGCATCGAGTTCGAACTTTTGAAAATCAGTTTCAGTATAGTTTTCATAAGGTTTTGGTACGAACTTCTTTGGATCCTCAGCACTTGGCACCATAGGAACATGGGGACCAAAAACAACAGACCTCCAACATCCAGTGTTTTGTTGAGCAAGGATGTGACCCATCCTTCTCTCCCAGATGTTGTATTCATTACGTTTAAGCATGGGTGGTTTAAAAAGCGAGCCAACGTTATTCTTATCATCTTGTGATTGTGACGTCATCCTGGTTGTTTTACAGACACTGATTAATCAACTTTAATGGTGATTAAACCTTGCTCTGTTTTTCAACAAAAACGAATAAACTATCGATATTAACGATTTTGAGCTGAACTATTTATGTCAAAATGATTGTTAAATCAAATTTGACTGTCCAAGCTCTGATACCAATTGTTGGATCTGAGTTTGGTTTTGATTGTATTTTACGTTTGAAATTAAGATGGAAATGAATGAGTTGTGCAGCGGAATTAAGATGGAAACAAACTTTGCATACAATCAAACGAGAGTAATGCTTTGATCAAACATTTTTCACAATGAACCGAAAGATTGAATTTATTTCAATTACGATTACAATTGTAATGATTGAATACAAACTCCCCCTCAGCCAGAGCTCAGTGTTTGTTCGTGCAGAGAAGACGATGTTGCAAAGAGCTAATAGAACAGTACAGAGCACTGTTCTATTTATAGGCACTAGCAAACCACTAAGCATCTAAGCTGACGTCACCATGAAAGTGACATCTAACCTCCTAACAAACTCTAACCTCTGATCTATACAAACACTGCTATACTAACTACTGCTTATTACATTACATTACATAAAGACAGAATAAACAACTGCTGCATCCCTCCACTGCTGTGAACCCAGCAGTACTTGTCCGGATCAGCAGTGCTTGACTCAAGGCAGTAGACTGAACAGCAGAGCTTTAGTCTTTCATCAGGTCTTCTCTTGAGCAACAGTTTGACGGTCAGTAGCTTGTACGATCAGTAGATAGGAGGTCAGCAGATGTTGAAACCACTTTCAAGGGGAGAGACTTGTATGTAACATCTGCTTATTCTGGATCCACTGCTCTGATCCAGTTTTGGCTTTAATTATCTGTTCCTCTGGTAGGGTTCAATCCCAACATTTCTTCATCAAGTGGAGATGACGTTTTCATTTTGAATGATTATTTACTAAAGTACCCCTGTATATGACTATCATGTGACAAGGATTTAACAATTACTTGGATGAAGTTAGTGTGATTGACCAAAATTGCAATAAAATCAAAAGATTGGTATTAAAATTACAAGACATTTGGATTCTGTAAATAATAGCAATAATCACTAAATAACATGGACTAAAATCGCAATTTACTTGAAAAACATTCAAGCTCCAACAAGCATTTTGAAAATTCTACCATTTTGCAATTTGGGTCTCCGTATATCTAGCATCAATTAACATTTTTGATGAAAAAACAACAAAACATATCTTCAAAACATATCTTAAGATAATTTGCTTTTGCTTTTCGCCATTTTGGATTATGAAATTAGGGTTTGTGTTTAAACATGGCTAAAGGAGCATTACAAATTACAAGTTTCAAAAAGTGAGATTAACATGAAATCATGAGTTGATTGGTTCTTTCATGGCATGCATCATCCTCAAGCCAAGATCTATTATGCAATCATCATAAACAATAATATCTCAATTCATCGTTACGTTGAGAAAGCTTTCTTTTTGTGTTGCACTGCACTAATCACACAGGATATTGACTATTCTTATCCTTTTTCCATTTTAAAAACAATTTAAGATTGGAGATGTCGGTAAGGGTTTTGATTCAACACCTGCAAGATATTTATCATTCACAGATGGGATCGAGTTACTGTTATTTTACAGTTTTTTGTGTTATTAATGTAAGTTGAAGTTGCAACTTGCAAGTTATTGTTTTGAATGAATTATTAGGGTGGAGATACAATAGGAAGTTTATTTGGCTAGAAAGGCTAGGAAGTGATCTTGACCATCCATTAAGTTAATCAAGGGCTAAGATTAAATCAGGGAAATTGAAAGGAAGAAAAGAGGCGCGTGAGTTTGTTCAAGGGCATTCTAGTCAATCCAAGCCAATAGTTTCTCTCTCCTCCAATTCCCCCCCATTTTTTAAACGTTAATAACTCTTTCATACGACATTATTTTTTTATAAAAATTGCACCAAAAAAATGAGCGTTTTTTATCTTTAAAACGAGTATACTATTGCTATATTTAAAAAAAAAAAATTTAAACCCAGTTGTGTAAAACGCAATAGAAAAACCACCAGTTACGTAAAACGCAATGAAAAAAAAACCTAAAAAATGACATTTTTCTAAAACGCAATGCACCAAAAACACAAAGAAATGACTTATTTGTAAAATGCAATGGCCAGAAAACACAAAGAAATGTCTTATTTCTAAAACGCAATAGACTGAAAACACATAAAAAAGTGTTTTACCTAAAACGCAATGCACAAAAAACACAAAGAAATGTCTTATTTGTAAAACGCAATGGCCAGAAAACACAAAGAAATGTTTTATTTGTAAAACGCAATGGCCAGAAAACACTTAAAAATGTCTCATTTCTAAAACGCAATGACCTAAAAAAACAAAAGAAAGTGTTCTCTGTAAAACGCAATGGACTGAAAACACCTAAAAATGTGTTTTACCTAAAACGCAATGACTAAAAACACTTCAAAAATGTGTTTTACCTAAAACGCAATGACTAAAGATACTTAAAAATGTGTTTTTTTTTCTAAAACGCAATAGCCAGAAAACACATAAAACTCTCTTATTTCTAAAACGCAATGGACACATAAAACTGTTTCTGAACTGTTTGTGAATTGTCTGTGAACTGTCTAAATTGTCTACGAATTACTGTCTTCGAAATGAGCCAATTTCTGGAAAATTAATTTTTCTGATGCGTTTTTAGTATAGCTCAACCCCAGCCAGGGGCTCTGCCCCTTGGACCCCGCCAGGGGCTGCCGCCCCCGGACCCCCGCCAAGATCGTAAAACGCAATGACTAAATAAAAACCCAGATCGTGAAAATGAAATTAAAGAATTTCTTACATGGATCGAAGCCGGTTTCTTCATCAATTGACGAAATTTTAAATGATGGAAACACTTATCAGCGATTGAATCGAACAAATCGAGTGATTATCTTCAAAATCACCAGAAAAAACGAGATTTTGAATGAAATTAAACTGGGTTTTCTTCGAAAAAAGCTGAAGAACACGTTGATCGGATGGTTGAATCATTGATTGATGACGAAAATCACACTATAATGTAGTGATTATTGAGATAGTAAGTGAAGAAAAGGTTGGAGATGGTGGGTTTTGAAAATGGTGGGTTTTGAAGTAACTGGGGAGAAGAAGGAAGAAGAAATGATGAGATTGACTAAAATACCCTTTCTCTTTATTTTAAAATTTGCCACATGTCATAATCCTATGGCTTCCTATCCTTCCTAGCCAAAATTAACTTCCTATTTGATCTTTTCCCTGAATTATTATTAAGCATCAATTATAACCTTATCCTCTTTAGTTATGCGATTTAAACAATTAATTGTTAATGATAAGTTTGACTTACACTTGTTGAAGCTTAAATCGGATAGGATGCTAGTGCCATTTTATGTTATTTGCATTTATCCGTATAGTTTTTATATGATTCCAAGTTTACGGAATCAAATAAATTTAACTTTATAATTTCACTAGGTTATTGTCCAGTGTAATATACGGGTCGAATCACAATTATAATATGAAATAGAAATGGTCTAAGTATATATGTAATATAAAGTAATATGCAAATCAAATACGAAACAAATTTTATAGAATGTAAAGTGTTGTATATGCGGAAAATAAACATAAACAATTATTATACAAGAAAAAAATGACACATTATTCATTTATCTACAAGTATATATTATCACTACTAGAAAAATGCTACTATTCCTACCAAAATTTTCTACACATTTCCTACGAACGAAAATACCGACACTTTTCCCACGAAATTCCGACGAACAAGAAAGGGTCTTAGGTTTGTGACAAAAAGCGACGAAAAAGCCACGAATTGTTATGCGTAGGAAAAGTGTTAGAAATTTCCCACGCATTTCCGACGGAATTCGTTTTCGTTTAAACTATTAGTCGGAAATTCGTAGGAATCGGTATGCGTAAGAAGTTATTCATTTATACAAGAAAAAAACGACATATTATTTGTTTATCTACAAGTATATATTATATATGTATGAAATTACATATAATATTGAAAAATGAAAAGTTACGACCATGATTTATATACTTCCAAATACTTCCTTGTATGCAATATTTAATGTTCTATTCTAACCTGGTCATCTTTATCTAAGATTAGTACTTTCAGTTATTCTTGATAAAGCTGACCATGTGTAAAAATTGAGTGTTTCAAATACAACGGTTGAAAAGTGATTATTCTTATATTTGATTGTCATCACAAAACATACAGAGAAGAGGATTTATTAGTGGATATATATGGTACCATTTGAATAAATTAGATATCGTCTATTATAAGATGATGGAGTTGTATTGTTGTAATTACAATTAGACACACCTAGAAATAAATGATAACTACTGAAGACCGGATATGCAAACAACTAATAGTAAGTCGGTTAATAAATAAAACATAAAAAACAACATGAATAGATGAAAATTGAATAAATAAAACCAATTAATTGTAGTTGAGAAAATATTATGTATAGTGTAATACTTTACATGTATTGAACTAATGAAACATATTTATAAATGAAAAAATAAAAATAAACACTTAGTTACAGCTTGTGATACATGCATACAATTAGTATACAATTACATTATGGGTTGTAGTGTAATGCGGTTTTAAAAGAGTAAAAATAATTTTATCAAAGTTCATGGGACGTGTGATACATTTATTAAAACTCATGGGACAAGAATGTAAATTGATTTAAATAACTTAACAAAATTTAAAGGGATCAAAGTGTAAAAATCAAAACCATTGTGATTAAAACATAGAAAAGAGATGGTTTCAAATGCCAAAAAAGTTTGAGTAAATTACATAAATATCATAGGAAAATACTGTAAAAGTTCTATATATATGAGTGTTAATAACATTATTGTAATTAAAAATAAAATGAAGACCAAATCATGTATGCAAGTGTTTTAATATATATTATAATTTGGGGTTTTCAATTTTTAGTGCATTATGCATATGTAAAAAAGTTACTACATAATCATTTGGGCTTTATGAGTTTTGTCCTTCAAACAAAATCCTCTTCTTTATGTTCTTTCATGTAGACATGCATGCCATACTAAATGTGTAGGTTTCGTAGTAGTAGCTAAGGTACTGGACAATCTCTTTGAATCGTGTTAAACCTTTTGAATTAAACTATATATATTGATGGTATTCTCAAAATCCTAATAGAATAATTCAAACATAAGCAAGAATGAATACACATTTATATATACTACAAACTACATACAGGAGAATAGTGTGAGGCAGCTGTCTGACAATTCTTCATTGGTCAAGTTAAATTACGATTTTGTCTCGTTTAAATTTACAGTTTTGACATTGGTTTTGCTTTTTTTCCTCCTAGCCAAATTACGATTTTGCCCTCAGTTAAAATTTACAGTTTTGCCATCGTTTTTGTTTGTATTCCCTTTCAAATTACGATATTGCCCCTACTGTAAAATTATAGTCATTCCATCGTCTTAATTGTTTTTTGACAAAACTAGGGTCGTGTTTTGCTTTAATTGGTTGACTAGGTGTAGTTTTTATTCGTGCTAGACGGCTGCCTGCCACACGCTCATTTGTCTTGAAATATTACAATTTTGCTTCCAGTTTAAAATTATAGTTTTTCCATCGTTTTAGTTTTTGTTAGTAAAAGTATGATAGTGTTTTGTTTTAATTGGTTCACTCGATTTTTTTTAGATCGTGCTATGAGTAGTATGTACACGTAACCGAAACACAGACGTATATGTTATGAGAGAGCAATATTCAACTTAGTGCCCCACAATGCGGACTACGAAAACAATACCCCATAAATGACCAAACTTTGCTTCTATAGGTTATAAACCACCACAATGTTCTTGTGGAATGATAAAACCAATCTTAGAAAAAGTGCGTCGGCTTGGTGATTAACACGGTTGGCAGTTAACGCTTAGTTTTGGTAATTAGCAGTTTCTAAGTTGCTATTGATAATGTTTGTCCGCCAGTAATAACTTAGTTATTGTTGATGGTTGCATCTATATGAAGTAACTTAGTTATTCCAATTGATGGATTAGTTCCCAATGATCGACCATTTCCTACTTATGTTTCTACTAACCAGGCTGATTTGAAGCAAGTTCTAGAGGCTTTCAACTAATGTAATCGGTTTTTCACTTGCAATTGATACAACTAGTTGACTGGGCATCGAGACCCCATTAGAGGCTCAACCCCTTGAACTTTCGCCAACTAGGTGTTGCCTCTTGTATCTTTGGTGTTGGGAATCAGAATAGTCACGAATGAGTGTGTACTCCACACCTCTTAGCTAGGGATGGCAATGGACCGGGTTCAGGTCGGGTATTGGTAATGACATACTCATACCCGGTTGTAAAATCATGTCCCATACCCAACCCAATACCGGTAGGGTATTTGGCGGGTAATTACCCCTCGGGTATCGGGTATACCCGCGGGTATCAGGTATACTCATTTGTTTCTTAAAAGATATACGTTGGAATTTTGAAATACATAGCTTTACTATTATAATTATTATATAAGTTTATTTATTCAACAACTATTATAAACAAAAATTGTACATTACATACATATAAGTTTTATCATAATTAATAATAACTTTATAATACCTATACACTTATATGTTTATACTTCACAACATACAAAATATAAATACTATTATTACCAAAAATATAAACTAAAAGAAAATTTATTTTTTTACATTATGAACATACTAAAATAAATCACTGATAGAAAAAAGGTTAATGAAAAATAAAAATATAAATTAAAAAATTCAGGTATATAGCTCGGGTAAACGGGTATGTGCTTTCGGGTAATCGGGTCGGGTATCACCTAATCCCATACTCGACCCATACCCGCGAAAAATTTTAAAAATATTCCCATACCCGGCCCAATACCCGTCGGGTATCTGGTATACCCATCCCGTTTGTGTCGGGTTTCGGTTATACCCGTCGGACTCGGGTATTTTTGTCATCCCTACTCCTATCTTGTAATGATGTTTATTCAGATTTCCCTTTAGTAATAAGTAAATCTCATTAATTAAAATGATATAATAGCAGTAGAATCACAAATAGAAATGTTTGCAAAAGGTACAAGAACAATGGTCAAATTACCCCCATGTGTCATGTGTTCAAAATTAAAAAAACAAATGGTTCGTTTAAGCTTGTCGGCAAACAAGCTCAAGTCGGGATTTAGCTCGTTTAAGCTCCAAAATAAGAGCGCGAGCCGGTCTCAATCCCTAATGTTTGTTTAAAAGTTGGGCTCAATTAAAAAAAGTAGACTAAAACCGATCGAGCTAATCTCAATTGCACACTTACTTTTATGTTATTCAAATCAAGTCTCATTAAATCAAACGTAATCGTTCGTGGTTGGCCAAACATGAGCAATCCACGAAGCCACCTACGCGCATTAAATGCAATTTTGGGTTGTACTTCGTTGTTCGGACCACAAGTGCAAGATAAAGAGTGATTGGTTGGCAATTTTGTTAACCAATCTTTTTTTTTTTCGATTCCAAACCTACTAATTTCACATGCCTCATCACTACATTATTTTATTCAATTTTCATGCTTTGATGACATAGACGTCACATAGCAAAAAGAACAAACCACTTGAGTGACCACTACACATGATCTTAGCATTTTCTTTGTTCATAATTCAATATAATTAATAAAAGGTGCAACTTTTTTGAAGTATAGTTTAATATAAAACTTGTAGGTTTTGCTTTTGGTTAATTTGTCGGCTTTTAGGTAATATATCATATTCTATATCCCTGGCAACAAAAGCAATCAAGAAAGACTCAATCAATAGAGGAATGGAAGCAATCACACATTTAAAATTTTAAACGAGTATTGAACACATTTATTCTATTGATTTCACACATGATGGTTGAATCCCATAGGTTACCTTTGTAGTTGGTGTAACTTAGATTATTTTAATGTCACTTTCAAAAATCTGCAAAATTAAAACACTAAAAGGTTATTAGATTATTTTTAAAGGAATATTGGATTTTAATAATCACAACTATTTGTTGTTGGCCGTCAATAGTCTCAACTTAAAAAATAATCATTAGCAAATGAAGTAAATGACTTTCTTTATATTTTTTTGAGTAAACTGTAATTTTACCCCCCTGAGGTTAGGGGTCATTGGCACCCTTACCCCCCCTAAGGAAATAATTGTAATTTTACCCCCCACTGTTTGCTGTTATGTCGCAACCTTACCCCCCGGCCTCAAATTTGTTGACTAATCTGTTGACTATAACTTGAAATGACTATAATGCCCTTTCATATTACCCCATGTGTTTTGTTCACTCTGTGATATTACCCCCTGCCACCACTGCCACCGCCATTCACCACCAAAACCACCACTGCCACCTCCAGCCACCACCCTCAAGTCCTCACCACTGTAATATTACTCCTTTAGGCACTCATACATAATCATGAATCAGATTAATTGATCAGTTAATCCGCATTCACGAATCAGTTTGTTTCTGATTCGTATAGATCTGATATTTGGTTCATTTGCAAGAATTTGAGATTCTTCATTCACAGGGGTTTGTTTTTGCAGAACTGATTTGCACAAAAATTACAAGTTCATCTGGTTTTTGCAGAACTGATTTTGCAGAACTGATTTGCACAAAAATTACAAGAATTTGAGATTCTTCATTCACAGGGGTTTGTCTTCAAGAATCTCACCAAATCATACCTCCCTTCAAAATTATACTAAAAACCACCCATAAACCCCTAAAAATTGAAACTTCAAAGAAAAAACAACATACATTGCCACGAGAAGGCTCATGCACATTCCAAAACACATAAGTTTCAATCACATCAAGCCCTCCTTCTTTAGCCTTCATAATCAAATCTTCCCACATCTACAAAAAAAGAAAAAACCCATCAATTAAACCTCACAAAAACCCACATTTCACCTAAAACCGAAGAAAAATTCAAGAAAAATGAAAACTTTAACAAGTTAACTTCAACAACCTATGGGGTACTTCTGGGATAATGTATAGAACCAGAAATCAAGATTCTTCTTTGACCATTAATAACAATGGCCTTGTTGTCATATGTGACAGTACACTGAATCTTTTGAACACCTATTTGAAGTAAGAGCAAGAACAACAAAACCCATTTGGAAACCGAGCTGGTTTCCATGATTTGGGGTTGAAATTGGGGAAGAATGAGCAGCAGGGGAAGAAGGGTTTGGGGTGAGGAGGGAGTGAGAGGCTGAAAAGGGGGTAATATTGTTGATTTGTTTCAGCCAGATCAGCTGCACACCGACATATATGGTGTGTATTAATGTGTCTTTTTATTTAATTAATATAGGCACAGGTGGGTGTTTTCCGTATGTAACATTGATTGATTGATATCATTGATTCAATTAGTTCAAAAATTACAGTGATGGGGACTTGAGGGTGGTGGCTGGAGGTGGCAGTGGTGGTTGTGGTGGTGAATGGCGGTGGTAGTGGTGGCAGGGGGTAATATCACAGAGTGCACAAAACACAGGGGGTAATATGAAAGGACATTATAGTCATTTCAAGTTATAGTCAACAGATTAGTCAACAAATTTGAGGTCGGGGGGTAAGGTTGCGACATAACAGCAAACAGTGGGGGGTAAAATTGCAATTATTTCCTTAGGGGGGTAGACATGCCAATGACCCCTAACCTCAGGGGGTAAAATTGTAGTTTACTCTATTTTTTTTTTTTATAAATTTACACAGTTGAAAATCTATAAGGTAATAGCATACACTTTCTTGTAAACACCACCGCGTAATTTTTTAAGGACAACTTTTATTAAACATTAGCAAGGCGCTAGAAGCAAAACAAACAAGAAGAAGACTAGCCACACCAAAACAACTAATTACACAATTAACCGACCCCAATCAAACAACAAAAGCTTTACCGAATTTTTAATCAAAAAAATCCTTTTGTTCTTAACTCATCCAACATAATACTAATCACTAAGAGTATTCACATCCCTTCCACCATTTCTACTCTATAATTACACTAAAACAACTACATTTTTCTCTTTTTTCAATTCAATAATATTTTTATATAGAGTTAAATGCCATTTTAGTCCCTGTGGTTTGGGCTATTTTGCCAGTTTAGTCCAAAGGTTTCATTTTTCGTATTTGGGTCCAAAAAGGATTCATCGTTACCATTTTGGTCCAACTGACTTAACCCCATCCATTCACCTCTGTTAAGTCAAGGGCATTTTAGTCATTTCCCTAACTATTTTAATTAATCTTTTAATATTTCCCTCCCTATTTATATATAATGAATAAACATATATATATATATATATATATATCCTACATCACCCTCCATCTTCACCATAGTCTCACCACCACCACTACCACCATCACCACCACTGCCACCACCACCACAGCCTCACCACCATTACCACCTTCACCACCACAGCCTCACCACCACCGTCTCACCACCACCACCACAACCACAACTGTGACAACCCTCAAATTTACATGTATTCCGTACAATTCATTAATGATAATTAAAGTGCTTGACGATTGTGTGGAATTACTTAACTGCTTTCTGATATCTGTGTTATACTTACATGTGCATGTTAACATACTAGTAGTGTACAGAAAAGTCATTAAATAGCCCGTTATGACTTCCTGAGTGTTAAAAATTAAAAACGTTGCAAAAATATATATATATGACACTTTTCGGATTTATTTAGCACTTTAACGGATTAATATCCAACCGAACAACCTGACTTTACCCGGAACATAAAAATATTGTCAATGACATTGTTTTTCTTTTTCTGAGCCAGTTAGGGTCCCCGAATACCCCTAACACCCGTTATAACACATAACACACTGGTAACTAATTAATCACCTAACTAAGCAAAACTAGTTACCTAACTAAATGGTTAAGATCTAACCATATAAACCCCCCCCCCCCCCCCCAACGATCGTTTCCCCCAAGGGGACACATTCCATCAACTTTTGAATATTTTATTCTATCATGTCTAATATCTTCATGGCATATTGTTTATTGGACAAAAGCTTTAATATGGGTTATATATTTACACACAAGATCACACATTACATTTACATAACACTTAACAAAAAATTTCACTCTCTCTCCCTTCCTTTGATACCTACGGCCGAACTCAACACCCACCACCTCACCATCCTTCAAATCTTGTTCAAGATATCTTCATACATACAAGTGTGCTAGAGTTCATACGAGGAGACCCGGTGCTTTCGGAATCTCAAGAACCTCTCTACATTGCTTTTAACCACCTCATTTACATCTTGTTTCTTCCCTAGCCTTGAGCTAGTAGTAAGTGCCTCTAAACATCAACTTGATCTTGTTTATGGTGGTTAATAAGTGATTTAATGGCTGAAAATTTGAAACACTAAGGAGCATAACATAAAGTCTTGGACAAAAGATGAATAAGTGTGGATAAAGAGAAGTTATGTGTGTAAATCATGTAGATCTTGTGTTGTTATGATTCTTGTTGATTTTCTGATGATTTGTTGGTTAATATTGATGTTTGATGTTGTTGTGATCACTAAACATGATTAACGGAATCAATCGTACACAAACTAGAAAGCTAAGGACTAAAAACAGAATCTGTCCAAGCTTTACAACCAACTTCAGTTGGCTGTAAACTGGTCATAAACTCAACGAAAAACTGATATTTTGAGTCTAAAACGTGTTATTATGAAATACGGTTCTAATGGCACCGGAATCATAATTTTTGGACTTCGTTTACTATTTTTAAAGTGTCATTTCGTAACAGCAGCTAGAGCTGCATTTTTCTGCTGAAAATATGCGTTTTGTTTGCTGTCATAAGTTGAGTTCTGTGTAGAGTTAGATCATGAAACTTGTACTGTAGATGACCACCGATGTATTTGTAATTACCCCACTGGAATTTCGTAAATTGGACTTACGATGAATTTTTAATAAATTGTTCCGTGGACTGTGGTCAGAAAAAGATAAATCTGAGTTCAGTCCGGAAAATGAATTTTTATAAAATATTAGTAATAAACTGGACCCCGATATTTTTACACAATAAAATATGGAACGTTTAAGACATTCTGTAAAAATTTGGGAATTTTTGGAATAAGTTAACTATTTTATTAAAATGTCCGAAAACAGCCGGTTTTGAATATTAATGCCGAAATGACATAAGTTGTAATTTGCATGTCTAAATGTCGGGTAGGTTATCTGTGAATGATATAACATGTTATATGTGTTATGTGCATCATCGTATGTTTGTTTATGAATGGGGGATGGATGGGAAACCTATATGGGCATAAACAGTTAAAGTAATGCATGTTATGTGATAGATACGTGTAGGAACTTTGTGCTCTATTTGAAAATCACTAAATGACTAACTGGTAATCATATTAGGACGTGATTGACCGACCTTGACTGTTAGCTATATTTGAGAACCTAACCGAGCAAACCGAGGTGAGTTCACACTTTCTACAAGGCATGGGATTCCCGGTGGTTTGGGAATGGGTTAAAGAATTTAAAACTGAATCTACATATCCCTTTGGGGAGATATGTACGGCCATCCTCCCTATGGGAAGGATGCCATTATTAAACCTACGAATTCTCCTGGTGCAGAATACGTACGTTCGTCCTCCTGGTGTTGGACAACAACCTTAAAAACTAGCTAGACAAAACTCTATCAATAAGTCCCTCTTCATTATATCGACTTAATCGCCGAGGCCAATGGCGAGCGGGTCATTAGTTAATAGCGCTATTAGGTTTAACAAACCTCACACCGTGCCGGTCGGACGGGCGTGTACTAATGGACTATGGCAGATTATCAGTGATGATAGACGCTGATATAGGGCACAACTTATTTGCGTAGCAGTCGATATCATACCGTCTAGTAGTTCACACGGGGAAAGCCCCCACTAATTATGGATATGGATTGGGTAATAAAAAGGAACTGGTTAAACATACTTTCAACTACGGGGTGACCCCCACGGCAAATAAGCCAACGAAAGTCAAACCACGTTTTCCAGAAACAACTTAAAACCAAACAACCAAACGTGAACTCACTCAACTTTGTTGTTGACTCGTTGTTACATGCCTTACAGGTCGTTAAACGCTTGGAGCTTGCACGAGGAAGGAGTCTTTGTGGTGTACGGACTGTTATGTTCCGTGCGTATTATTTAAATCCATATGAACTTATTAAACTTGCGTTTTGAACTTTAACTTATAAACTATGGACTTATGCTTTTGGATTTACATTTATGCTTCCGCTGTTTAAACTAAATATGGTTAACTAGCTTTGGTCACCAATCGTATTGTGGTTGGTCTTATTTACTTAATTACGATGTTCAATATGATTGGTGGCTCGATCCTGGTCACGTCACGCCTCCAAGCGGTGATACTCCGCATGGTGGATTTTGGGGGTGTGACAACAACCATCACCACTACTACCTCACCACCGTTTCACCACCACCGCCTCACCACAACCATCACCACCACTCGCTTAACCATCACCAACATTACCATCACCTGCACCCGACCACCACCAACATCACCATCACCATCACCCGACCACCACCAACATCACCATCACCATCACCTGCGTTGGTGACTGAAACCAACCCCAAATCCTCAAGCACCTTAGATTTCAAATCTACCAAATTGATTGTTGAATCTCCTCTGTCATGGCAAATTGACAGAAGGGTTTTGTTTAGAATCGAAAAACGAGTGGAATGCTGGAAATAATTATCGTTAATGGTGTTGGTGTTGGATTGGAAGCCGGAGGGTTCGTCGGAGTTGGAAGTAATTGATAGCACGACAACAACCACTGTAATAATCAACTACTGTTTGATAGCCGAATTGGATCTGTTTGCTTGCTTGAAGGTGTAATAATCAACTACTGTTTGCGAAATTGTGATTACTTATGGAAATAATTGATAGCACAACAGCAACCACACTTCAATTAACTTGTTTTGTTGCCACTTTAATCAAACTTATTATAAGTCACTAGTTTTAGACTGCATATTTCATACTAAACGTGTATTGTGTTGTTGGGTTCTGGATCTTCTTCTTTGGCGATGGATCTGGAAATGCCCAATTTAGAGAGCACATGGGCTAGGTTCTTGAGTCGTAACATCCAATTAGAGAGCACATAGGTAGTCGATGAAGAAGCAGCCATAATTACACCTAAGTCAGGTGGTTTTGGAGGGATTATAGGTGGGATTTGGCCACCAAAGGAAGGAAAATTGGACATGGGAAAGGTAGTGCCGGGAGAGAGTTTTCTAGAGGGAGAAAGCAGAGAGTGAGAAAGAAAGTAGGCAAATTAAAATGGGAGGGAAAAAATAAAGGTTTAATTAAATGAATAGAGCAAATGACTAAAATGCCCTTGACTTAACAAAGGTGAATGGATGGGGTTAAGTCAGTTGGACCAAAATGGCAACGACGAAACCTTTTTGGACCCAGATGCGAAAAATAAAACCTTGAGACTAAATTGGTAAAATAGCTTAAACTACAGGGACTAAAATGACATTTAACTCTTTTATGTATATCTTTATCATTACATTTTTTCTCTCATCCACCTACAACTACTTTTAAAATATATTAAAAATTATAGAGGGTGAACAGTGTACCCTCAAGTATATAGATGAACAGTAATATTTTCCCTCTCCTCCACTCACAACCACATGCAACCACTTTTTTATAAATATATAGGGTGAACATGTGTACTGTTTATACCAATTAGACTTCGAAGAATATAGTTGGGGTACCGTACATAAGATTTTGATAACCTATTCTGAAGTTTATAAAAAATAGTCATACAATTTACTTATTAATTTTTTATAACATATGCATCCATTTTCTAGCAACTTTTGTTCTTATATTTCTTATTTTTAGACGACAATTTTGTTCTTATCATGACAAATGTTATTTACTTAGCTCCTTTTTAATGTAGATAAACATTTTATTTTTATATACATGAATTTCTTATCGTATTTTTCGTCACTATCTTTTTATGATATAAAGCCTAGTGGCATTTTGGGGGTGGGATAAGGCTTTGAGACCAATAGGTCCTGTGTTCGATTCTCACAAGGGGGGTTTTCCCATATTTATTGGGTTTTCTCCTAAATTGGTGTATAGGCATTATGCCTAGTGGAGATGGATATGATCGGGTGGTTCCGCTGATGGCACGATAATATTTCAGTTGTCCGTCAGTGATCCAAATTTACCGTTCAAAAAAAAAACTTTTATTCTTTTTTGATAAGAGATATATAACAACATGATAACATACAACTTTATAATTTTTTTGATAAGAGATATATACAACTTTGCATAACCTTTTCAGCTTTTAGAAAATTAACTATTCTTTTTAACAATTATTGTGGTAGATAATTTTCGTTTCGTGGCAGTGGCGAAGCTTGAGATTTCCGACCGGGAGGTCGAAAACGTATATACAAAAAATTTCTATAAAACCGGGGGGTCAAAAACGTATATACCCAAAAATTTCTATACAAAAACTACATACTCTCCACTGACGAGCGCAAAGTTCGGGGGGTCGGCCGCCCCCTCCCGCCCCCACAAAGCTACGCACTTGTTTCGTGGTTGATGCACCAGTTTTTCTTACTAGTTTCTTATGATGACGAATGCATGTCAAGAAATGGATAAGAAGCTATCAAAAGATCCATAAAGATAATTTTTAATTTGAACATAAATATTAGTTTGAATTACACAAATAAAAAGTTATTTATGTTATTTATTTGACTGCACAATGGGTGAGGGGTTGTGTAGTTGACCACCGGGGTGTTGTTATTTTATGGAGAAACATTGTGTTCTCGTAGGAAACGACTTAGTTTGCGGCAATCTTTAGTGTCATGACCGGGTATGTTACAATAGTAACAATGGGCGTTGTTGTTGCGGGTTGGGCGAGTGGTGTTAGAATTGTTGCTAGAGGAGTATTGGTTGCGGGTAGTGGGTGAGTTTGGTTGTCGAGTGGGGCGCTGCTCATAGGTGTTGGTTTGCCGATTTTGGTTGGTGCGTGGGTTGGTTCGGTGGGTGTAGTTCACGGTGGTGAGGAGGGGTTCGGTGATAGTTTCCTTTAGAGTTCTCTCATGGTCTAAAAGTTTTTCAAACAAGTCGGCAAAATATATAGTGGTGTCGCGGGTGCGAAAGGAAGCGACTAATTGGAATAGTCATCTCCTAGTTGATTCATAATGTGGACGACAAGGTCCTCTTCGGACATGGGGCTTTGGGCAATGGCAAGTTCATCAAATAAGGATTTCATTTCGTGTAGGTAGTCGGAAATGGAGCGGTTTCCTCTTGGGTTTTTGGCTAGCTGTGATTTGAGGGAGATGATGCGGGAACGTGAGCGACTTGCATAGCTTGAGTTTAGTAGTTCCCAAGCTTTGAGGGCTGTTTTGGCGGATGAAACAATGGGTTGGATTTGGTCGGAACAACTACCAAGGAGGGCACTTATTATCATTTGGTCTTGGCGAAACCAACGAAGAAAGTTGGGATTCGGTTTGGTGGTTTGACCGTCAGGAATAGTTTCAGCAGGAGTTTGGTCGGTTCCAATGATGTGGTGGTCTAGTTCGAGACCAATAAGGGTGGCGGTGACTTGGGTGCGCCATGTGGGAAAGTTTTGTGGTGTTAGTTTGATGGGGAAATGAGTTGCAGCGGTAATATGGACAGTTGGTTTGGCCATTGGATGTTGGAGGGTAATCGACTGCAAGAAAAGAAAAGGGTACTGATCGGAAAAAAAAGGATTGCAGTGGATCGAAAATGCTCACAGGAGCTTAGGGGCTCTGGATACCATATAGAACTTGAAGATGAATTGTATTGATCAAGATAATTTTACATAATACTTACAACATAATATATAGAGGTACAAGGTAAGCAAAGATTACAAAGTAATTACAGAAGCATAATTCTTGGGCGAGACTAAACTCCAGTCAATCAACTTGATTGATTTGCAATTATCTTGGTAATCAACTTGATTCACCAATTGAATTGAGAGAATAATATGCAATTAATGTTGACTTAATTTGTGGTGTTAATACAATCATCATGACCTAGGCAATGACAAGAGTTTTAGTCAATAATCATAATCAAGAACGCGCAACAAGTCTTAAACAATATGCGAATCATAGTTCTCAAATCTAAAAACACAAAGTTAAACAGATCAAAAACTAATAAAGTGCGAACCCAACTAAATTATTCGATCTTTAGTCTTGAACTCGAACCAATCCGCTTTCATATTCTTGAATCCTTCTGTTTCGTCCTTATGATTCTGCTTTATTGGTAACAATGGGTTCTCCTTTTTAAATTGTAGGTCTTATGTATATAATAGTGGGGAACCCGTGCGTTGCGGCGGGATCTTGATACACATCAGACAATCAGGTTGGCAGTGAAGTGAGAATGCCATGGGATGTTACTGTACAACCTAATACAGATATTCAATTGTTGTAATGGCTGCATTATTTTGAGTAAACACAAATTACTATTTATTTTTAAAAGTAAATTACTATTTTGTTTAATCCGTAGTATTTTATTTGGTTATCTATCAAGTCTTCATTTCATAACTGTGTTTCTTTAATACATGTGCAACACTTACTACTGGCCCGAGCCTACAACCTTGTCTAGAAACTGGTAAGAATTATATAAAAGAAAGATCAAAGGGCACATAGTAATACCCATTATATAATATATGGTTGATATAAACACATTCTGATTGCCCACCTTAAGACCATACAACTCCTACATAAGTAAATCATACCTTCACAAAAAGTCCCCATAACTCCAATTTTAATAACCAAAGATGCATCTGTGCACCATCATGTTCTTCCAACAATGCATGAGCTTGACAATTGCTCTATAATAAATTTGAATTTCTGGTATCTATTTTTCTTTTTTATTTTTTTTGCTGGTTTTAGGCTGCTTCTCAAAATCATGGGGGTGAATTTGCAGCTGGGTTTATGGATGGTTCTGTTCGATTATTTGATATTTGAACATGTAAAGGGTAGATATTTGTTTAACATGGCAACTTATAAACAAGTTTCAGTCAGTTAGCTAATAACATAAAACATTTGGATCGATAACGTAAACCAGGCTGGGATCATGTCGGTCATGGAAGAGCTGCTCTCAACATCTCCAAGCGACCCGTTACCGCATACTACTTGGTCCAACACTCATAGGGTTGGTGGCTACTTGGTTGAAAGATTGTTCATGGACCGAAATATTCGCCTTCCCATTGCAATCGCCACCGTTTTTGGCAGCTTGATCCAAGAGGCTAACAAGTGGCAAAAAAATTTCCATTCTCGTCACATCCCTGTTTGCCTGTTTACGCGATATAATGTCACATATTTATCAAAGTAAACCATTTTAACATAAGTTCATGATTGATTAGTGTTACTGATGTGCGGTAAAGTGTTATATTTATTAGGTGTATATTTTAAGCCCCTTTAACACTTATTTAGCCAAGTTTTAAATTTATAAAACACGATATTTTACTAACACTAAACACACATATGGGCAAGTGCACCCATCGTGAGCGTAGTATAGCGTTGGTAAGATACCGAGGTCGTCCAAGGACACAAGAGCTTTTAGTACCGGTTTATCCTCAACGTCTAATCAAAATAAAAAGTTTAGAAAAATGTTTTAAGCTAAGAAAAATAAAAACTAACTAAAATGCTGAAAATAAAATAAAAAGAAAAACAGATAGACAAGATGAATCACTTGGTTCCGACTCGTATCTAGTATAACCTTTGATTATTTCCGCACTTTTGCACATAATTAAGAGATTATCTTAGTTATTGTAGTAGGCCCCTCTTTTGAAGGTGACGTTACCCTCACCCCAGTAGTTTGAGTCAGCAAGGATACAATCCTAAAAGGGTGGATTATTGGAAGATAATGAATTAAGTTATTAATGCAATATTATGGTAGGCCCCGCTTTTGGCGGTGACGTTACCCTCGACTAAGTAGTCTGAGTCAGCAAGGATACAGTCCTAAATAGCCGGGTTATAGTATTAATAGTAGTTAACTTATGAGGGGATCAAAGAGTTTGGACCCTCGCCATCCAATACCGTGAAATTTTGAAGGAGGTCCTACTAAATTTGACCCAGGTCCATTGCAGGACCTCTAAACGCTGAACAATGGCAAGACCTTTACCAAACCGTTCCCTTAACCCCCGACCAGGTAGCCAACATACCTCCATATAGACCGTGGAGATATGAATGGTGAAAATCCTTTATTTTATATAGACAGTAAAATAATGCCAAGAAACCACGGACAAACGATAAGGAAAGATCACCTTCAACATAAGTAACTAGTTATTAAAGTCATTAATACAAAACCAAATAAAAAGTGCAAAAGATTAGAAATAAAAAGTATTATACTAGACACTTTGTCTTCACCAAGTGATGTAAGAGACTTAGGCAAACATGGCCTTGATTGTCAAGAACTCTTACGATCAATCTTGGATCCCGAGACGACTCACACACTCTACGATGGACAATGGATGATGGTGGTGGATGATGGTGTTATGGTGGTGGTGGGTGGTGGGTGAAGTGTGAGAGAGGTGGTGTGCCAAGGGATGAGTTGAAATGAAACCAAGCACTCCTATTTATAGGCTGAACAGAGGGCTGGGCACGGCCCCGTGTCCGCTGGGCACGGCCCCGTGCCTGTCTGACAATCTCTCTCTTCATTAATTGTAATTCGCAATTACAATTAATGCGCCTGCTGTACTTTCGACACGCCCCCGTGTTCGCTGGACACGGCCCGTGGTGGGCAATAGAAGCTTCTATAGGTTTGTCTTTTCTGCTGCTTCTTGGGCACGGCCCCGTGCTGGCTGAGCACGGGGCGTGTTCAGTCTTCTGCCTTCTCTATTTTGCTTGGGAGGATGCCGTTGAGGGGTCGGGCAATCCACTTATGTTCCTTTTCTTGTATTTATGTTGGATTTAGCTGTCTTTTTGCTTCTTTTGTGTTTTTTAGCTCATTTAATCCTGAAAATACAAAAGGAAGACAAAAACACTCTTTTTCCAATATTAGTACTTAAAAAGGGTTAGTTTTATGCCTCATTTGATGTAATTTATATGTTGCATTTTACACACATCAAATACCCCCACACTTGAACTTTTGCTTGTCCTCAAGCAAAACTCTTTAATATGTGGCTTACACTCCCAAATGGAACGGGTAGAAGAGAAGGTTTTTGGCTTGTCGTAGAGTGTTGGGAATCCAAGATCTTTTTGGGTTTTATTTTTATCTATTTACAATCCTATTCGTAATGATTTATTTAGAACCTTTCATAGGAGAAATTACTTATTTGGGCATAACATGCCTTTTTAAAATTCCATTTATATACAAGTTCACATACCTCACGGGAGAAATCACTCACACTCGGCCGAAGGTGTATTTTTAGTGAATCACTCGAGAGCGGCATGGAACTTATTCCTACCATAAGCTTGCCAAGCAATCAATCCTCCTCCTTTTTAACTTTTATACCTTTGTAAATATCAAGAGGACTTTGTGGGTTAAAGGTTAGGCTTGGGTTAAAGGTAGGTGGTTGGGTTAGTGGTTAGTAGAAAAAGGGTGAAAAAGCGTAACAAGTGTCGGTTTTTGTAGGACTTTCTATTTTTGTGACTTTTTATTTTGATGAAGCTTTTATTCAAACAAAGTTATTTTTGATGAACTTGTTTGTTTATTTTCTTTTGCTTCATCATCAACAAAAATTTATTTATTTATTTATTTATTTTTTTTTTTGACCATACGAAAAACCGAACTTGTTACTAAAACAAAGGGTTAAAAATGAAAAAGGTTTTGGTGGGTAAAAGGGTTTTTGGTTTGGGTGATGAAATGAAAAGGTTTAGGCTCAAATGGGCTAACTAGGGGGATTTTTGGGTAGGTGGTAAAAAAGAAAAATAATGGTGTAGAAATAAAAAAAAGGTTAGTCCTAATGCCTCCATCATTTACTTACTCGGGCTTAAGTTGATAAGGACCGGGAATGTATCGTCATGGCAAGTTCTAGAGTTGTAAGAACCAAGCGGCTATTCACACAAGAAACGAAAAATGAGCATTTAGTCTAAAGATGTAAATTTGTATGCTCAATAAAGGCTCAAAACTCACTTTTGTGGGAATGGGTTTTTATGTGATCAAGTATATATAATCAAATTTTAACTAAGTTTGCCATGCCTTTTCATAATTTTCTTATGTTGGTTCTTTTTATCACTACGCTATCGGTTGTAAATTTGTAAAAATATAACCTTTTTGAGAACTTGAATTTCCCGAGTTAAACCTAGACAAGAAAAAAAATGAAATTTTTGAAAAAAATTTGGGGTGATTAGCGGTTCCAATAGAGTTTTGTGTAAGGCTTGTATTTAGGACTTTGCAAAATTCAAGGTTTTAGCATCCCCCCACACTTAAATTACACATTGTCCTCAATGTGTCCCAAAAATAAAATTTTAGGTTGATTAGATGTGTAAAATGGTGTTAAAAAGCAAAAATTTTGTGTTACTGGGCGCTGAACACGGCCCCGTGTTGTCCGGGCACGGCCCCGTGTTGTCCGGGCACGGCCCCGTGTTCAAGTGCCAGTAACAAAATTAAAACAAGAGAAGCAGAAGTCTGGACACGGTGGCGTGTCGGGCGAACACGGCCCGTGTCCAGTTACCTGAACTGGGCGTTTTTCTGCAGGTGGTTCAGCACGGGGCCGTGTTGGTTGGACACGGCCCGTGTTGAACCTTCTGTAATGGAGAGAACTGTCGGGTTGCCTTGTTCTTGTGCATGGGGTCATTTTTCTCGTTCCCCTTTTCATCCCTTACCACCATGAGTGTGTTTTATTCATTATGAACCATCCGAACTTTTAAAACCATCATTTCATTGCATCATAGAGAGACCTTACATAGTCCTAAAATTAAACTAGATAAAACAAAAACTTAACTAAATAGGTCAGGAGGTACACGAGGTTATCATAGAGAGTTCTACTATTCTAAGAAAATTTCGAGAATAGTTTCCCGATACAGTAGGACTTTTAGCCGAAGAATTTTTTCCTGAATGTTATTTAAAGCCATTCTTCGATCTCCCTAGGAAGGAAGAATGCGGCTTCATTTTCCTCCGCAACTTGTGGCTGAGGGGGAACATTCACCGGGACTCCTTGCACCACTCTCCGCGGAGGTTCTTGGTGCATGGCGTACCATTCGGCCGGAATGACAACTTCGGGCACCACGTTCCACGCCCTTTGGGTTATTATAGGCACCAAAGGCGGGGAGGCGAGAAGGTTTAACCTCTGGTGCAAGAGGTCTACTTCTCGGAGACAGCCCTCTAGCCCCACCGTAAAATGGTTGATACGGTCGACCAATGCTTCCTCCACTCCTGTCATTTCGTCAATAGCCTCCCTTAGGGCGTAAACATAGTTTACAAGAGAGTCTTCTGCTGTTGAAGATCTCCTCCCTTGTCGGTTACTTCTTGAAGATGATCCGCGTGTTCTGCTTGCCATTTTCTGTGAAAGAAACCGAAGAAAGCTAAATTTTTACAAAACAGTGCCTCGGACACGGCCCGTGTTCGATGAGCACGGCCCCGTGTCCATTTGTCTGCAGGATTTTAGGCTAAGGAATCTTGGAGTTTTAAATTATTTTTATGATTTTTATCTGGGGTTTAAGCTTAGATAATTTAAAATAAAGTTATACAACTAACTTTGAACAAGAATCCTTAGCAAATAATCTTACAAACTTCACATAGAGGGTTGGAATCATGGGATTTCCAAGCTTCCATGGAGGAAATGTTGAAAAAATTTTTTTGAAAGAAGAGGAAATGAATAAAAGTGGAAGGGACAAGATGGTCCTTGAGAACCTTCTTTTAGCACTTACCTAGGATGGTATGAGTGAAGATCCCAGGAATCTCTGTCTATTGAAGTGGTAAAAAATGAGCAGGGATCAGGCTGCATTTAAAGAAAACGACAGCGCACTGGACACGGCCCCGTGTTTACTGGACACGGCCCCGTGTGCAGAGGAAATCCTGACACATTTTGTCCGTATTCTGACAAAATCAGCAGAGAATCTTTTTGGTGAGCACGGGGGCGTGTTGACCTGGGCACGGCCCCGTGTCTGGAGGCTATCTCATGGAGTTTTGTTACTTCTAAGGATCTCGTCGATATCGGGTGGTTCCTTACTGGTTGGAACAACCCCAAAGTGCCTAATATACCTTAATTGTCCTAGACTAAGGCGAGAACGCAAGAGGTTGTCGGTGAGGGTAATTCCTATTTTTATTCTAGGTGGACAAGTTCAACCCTTTCCCGGGCTCTCGTTAAAGAAGGTGTATGCCGAATCGCTCAGGTCTATGTATGCATCGAACGAAGTCGATGGAGAGTCCTTCACGGCACAATCGACACAGGGACGACTATCGTCCAAGTCTTTGCTAGGTACGAAGGTATTTTCGGGAGCAACGAGGTTGTCGGAATGCGGTTCCAGCATTTCGTCATGGTCATCGTCTTGGGGTGGATTAATAAAATCCTTCCTAAGCTCTTTTAACCAATTCAGAATTATCTCTTCTAGTTGAAATAACTCGTCAAGGAGCATTTCCCCTAGAATATCTGGCTGGGCGCACTCGAGGGAGAAATAGTGCTTATTTTTACTTTCGCCCCTCTTAAGGTTATAAGAAGTCGGTGGGTCCATGTAGTGGGGCCTATAATTTAGAAAGTAGCATTCTACTTCTTTATGTTTGCCACCACATAATTGACACCACGTACCATAAGAGTGCCGACAGTAAAAACAATTACTATCACTCATGTTTATGTCAGAAATTACCAACCGCCGGGATCTAACGGTTCCGTTTTCAGTAAGTGAATCTTGGGCACGGGGGCGTGTTGGGTGAGCACGGCCCCGTGTTCAGCTTACTGTCTGACGTAAAACAGGATTGCCAGTTCCAATGATTTAGCACGGGGGCGTGTTCAGCGGGCACGGCCCGTGCTGAGCTCTACAGAAGCTGAAAAACTAAGAAAATCCTAAAAAAATAAAAAGAAAAAGGAAAAAATGATTAGGCCGTTGATTCCTAACTTTCTTAAAATCCTTGTGTCCCCGGCAACGGCGCCAAAAACTTGATGTGCGGTAAAGTGTTATATTTATTAGGTGTATATTTTAAGCCCCTTTAACACTTATTTAGCCAAGTTTTAAATTTATAAAACACGATATTTTACTAACACTAAACACACATATGGGCAAGTGCACCCATCGTGAGCGTAGTATAGCGTTGGTAAGATACCGAGGTCGTCCAAGGACACAAGAGCTTTTAGTACCGGTTTATCCTCAACGTCTAATCAAAATAAAAAGTTTAGAAAAATGTTTTAAGCTAAGAAAAATAAAAACTAACTAAAATGCTGAAAATAAAATAAAAAGAAAAACAGATAGACAAGATGAATCACTTGGTTCCGACTCGTATCTAGTATAACCTTTGATTATTTCCGCACTTTTGCACATAATTAAGAGATTATCTTAGTTATTGTAGTAGGCCCCTCTTTTGAAGGTGACGTTACCCTCACCCCAGTAGTTTGAGTCAGCAAGGATACAATCCTAAAATGGTGGATTATTGGAAGATAATGAATTAAGTTATTAATGCAATATTATGGTAGGCCCCGCTTTTGGCGGTGACGTTACCCTCGACTAAGTAGTCTGAGTCAGCAAGGATACAGTCCTAAATAGCCGGGTTATAGTATTAATAGTAGTTAACTTATGAGGGGATCAAAGAGTTTGGACCCCCGCCATCCAATACCGTGAAATATTGAAGGAGGTCCTACTAAATTTGACCCAGGTCCATTGCAGGACCTCTAAACGCTGAACAATGGCAAGACCTTTACCAAACCGTTCCCTTAACCCCCGACCAGGTAGCCAACATACCTCCATATAGACCGTGGAGATATGAATGGTGAAAATCCTTTATTTTATATAGACAGTAAAATAATGCCAAGACACCACGGACAAACGATAAGGAAAGATCACCTTCAACATAAGTAACTAGTTATTAAAGTCATTAATACAAAACCAAATAAAAAGTGCAAAAGATTAGAAATAAAAAGTATTATACTAGACACATTGTCTTCACCAAGTGATGTAAGAGACTTAGGCAAACATGGCCTTGATTGTCAAGAACTCTTACGATCAATCTTGGATCCCGAGACGACTCACACACTCTACGATGGACAATGGATGATGGTGTTATGGTGGTGGTGGGTGGTGGGTGAAGTGTGAGAGAGGTGGTGTGCCAAGGGATGAGTTGAAATGAAACCAAACACTCCTATTTATAGGCTGAACAGAGGGCTGGGCACGGCCCCGTGTCTGCTGGGCACGGCCCCGTGCCTGTCTGACTATCTCTCTCTTCATTAATTGTAATTCGCAATTACAATTAATGCGCCTGCTGTACTTTCGACACGCCCCCGTGTTCGCTGGACACGGCCCGTGGTGGGCAATAGAAGCTTCTATAGGTTTGTCTTTTCTGCTGCTTCTTGGGCACGGCCCCGTGCTGGCTGAGCACGGGGCGTGTTCAGTCTTCTGCCTTCTCTATTTTGCTTGGGAGGATGCCGTTGAGGGGTCGGGCAATCCACTTATGTTCCTTTTCTTGTATTTATGTTGGATTTAGCTGTCTTTTTGCTTCTTTTGTGTTTTTTAGCTCATTTAATCCTGAAAATACAAAAGGAAGACAAAAACACTCTTTTTCCAATATTAGTACTTAAAAAGGGTTAGTTTTATGCCTCATTTGATGTAATTTATATGTTGCATTTTACACACATCAGTTACCTCTATGGTAAAGTGGGCCCATATCTTGTCGTTACGAGACTCCATCACCCCCTTCAAGATAGTTAATCCTAATCCTTTAATACCATCGGCTATCTCCAGGAACGAACCTCTTTCTTCACATAACATCTGCAACCCGACGACCAGACACATAAGCAATATATGTGGCGTCACTTCTTAATATATTTACATATAAACGGCTGTTGATGGTTAGTATCTGTACAAGCATTTGACGAGGTGAATTGAGATCCTTGACTATTATAGGACAGACCATCGACTTTGAACCAACTTCGTATGCCCATGTTACTCCTCCTTCAAAGTTGTCTTTCAACAATACACCACCATCCTTGCTCACAATCTGCCATTAAATCAAACAACAGAAAGATGAAATGAAATTAGAAAATCAGAAATAATTCAATCCAAATAAAAATTAAAGAATCAATTGACAAACGCTTTTCATCAAACAGGATGCTTGGATGAATATCGATGCTTTAAAGCTCTGGCGTGACACTCCTTGAAGCTTCATGTGGTGAGCATAACATGAAGTTGATGCTTTATTTTTGATGCCCTGACCCGTTTACATCACTTAATTTTTTTTTCTTTTATTAATATTTCATAAAACATCGTCGAGGAGGTCGAGATCCCCAATTCACTCTACTTGATTTTACATACTTTTTATCAGGATGTTCAGATAATACATACTCACATTGAACTTACAGGCCACCAACAGAATCATCTTAAGTCATGTAACTATATAAAAGCACAATCTGTAACATAACCAATTTTTTGATAAAATTTTCATTTTTAGCACTCCTTTCTCTCCTTTATACTGTTGTGTAGAAACCATTTCACCCAAAGTGTCCAAAGTATTTGAGTACCAAACAGAACATAAATAAAGAAAAAAAATAGATTTCCAACTTATATTACAGTCATAAATTCAACCTGCAGTATGTTTACACCGAAATTTGACCATTAAACAAGTGTCTTGCCAATGTGGAAATAAATAAAAAAAGGTTATGATATTTCCTCTATTCACATCTATATTCTACAAATTATTTGAGATTATTAAGAGGCTTTATTTTGTTAGAGGATCCGAATTCGACCCATTTACTTATAGATGGGTTAGACCAGTTTGTGTTTTATCTCAAATGGGTCAAAACAAACTAAAAGTGGGAATAAGGTAAAAAAAAAGTAAAAAGTCACCCACGTTTAACGCAGAAAATTTACTTATAGTTTATTCAAATATGTTATTGTTATAATATAGAGACCACCCAACCTCTTTCAATCTTTTATCCAATCGACCCAACCCGTTTTGACATGCATAAAAACTGACCTGCTTGAGTACTGCCCATTTGACCTGCCCATGTATAAAGTATAAACTCTCGGAAATAATCTGGCATGGTTGACCAACCGATTTTTGTGATTTCCTTATTAACCAGCTTGCCAATTTTAAACCTTTTTCATATAATACAAAAAAGTATTATTTTTTAGCATCAAAGCGCTATCAAGAAACTGAATGGGACAATTTGGGCGCCTTTTCATATCAAGCAATCCATACGAAGTCAAACACCCGTTCTTGTATTCAAAATTAATACATCGGGTATTAAAAAAGTTAGAAAGAAAAATATATTTTCAGACCATTGCGACCAGTATTGATCTGTACACAATAAATGACATGGTTTGCCCCCATTTAACTTGTTACTACTTACTATTTACCAAACCAGACTAACCCACACGTTTTGTCACCTTTTAACTAACCTTTATCAGTCATCGAATTCATCATTATCATGTATCTTTTTTTTATCTTTGCTTGACTTTCTTTTTCACCAGCTTTAGGCATCAACTCTGAACCAATTCCAGGAAGCATTGAGAAAACCTACATGATACACGGAAAATTAAAACATGTAACATAGATAGACCTAAACACTAACTAAAGAAAAAGCAAAGGTGCATGAAAATGCTTTGAGTATGTTTTGAAACTACTTATACCTAGCGATACTAACAACTGATCTATGAAATTGTATGTGCTTTAATCCAGCGTCAACCAGAAGCTAAACAATATCAATATCAAATTAAATATCAATGGTAACCGACCTTCAAGCCTAAATCAAAGTGATTCGAAATTCAACATCATATACAGCCATTAAAAGCCCTAACTACAAAATCGCCATCAATAAACCTAAACTAAAGTCACACAATCGTCAATTAATTCAAAACAGTTGAATAGGAAGAGTAATCGAAATCCAAAGTGGAGTGAGATGAAAACTTTACACAACATTTAGCAAACAATACCATGAAATCTGCTGAAAATTAGAAGTGAAATCGTTTATTTGGAATCAACAAATCGAATGATTTAAAACTTACAGTCGTGGATTCGGTCTCCGGATTACATCTTCTTTGATTTTGTGCAATGTCTAGACCCTGTTCATACCCATTAACAACGATCCCATAAATCGCCTGGCAGAGGATAAGAAGGCCGATGAGTTGGGGATGGGGTGAAAACCCTACCCAATTCCATGATGGGTTCGGTGTTAAATAATTGCATGTATGAAACGTATCTGGGAATTCAATTGGTGTATTGAATCAGGTATGAATACAATTGATGGAGGAAATAGGAAAGAACTGAATTCGTTTGTGGCTGTAGAGATTCAATCATAAAGGTAGAAACGATTCAGGGAATTCAATTGCTGGTACGATGGTGGCTGTCGATTCAGGTGAAGAAATGAAGAAACTGATGATGGTGGTTGTCGATTGTAAGGAGAGGAGGATAAAATGGGAAGAAAAATGTAAAAAAAATAGGTTTTATTTAAGCCTTTTAGTCTGCCATCTTAAAAATTAGGGGTTAAATTACTTTTGTGTCCATTGGAAATGTATTATATAGTTATATAGATATTCTGGATAAAAATACAGTAAACTACTAAAAATATCTTATTAAATAGATATATAGGGTACGTTTGGCAAAAGTAACTGTTGGCTGGTGACTGAAAGCTGGTAGCTGTTGGCTGGTAGCTGGTAGCTAGTAGCTGTAGCTTTTTAGATATATTTGGTGCTTGGTAGAGTAGGTGGAGCTGTTAATAAAATGTATAAAATGATCAAAATGGACATAACTACAAATTTAAAAAGTTTGTTCACTAAAAAATTCATTATCTTTAGAGGTTAAAAAAGTAATTTTCCCTAAAAGCTTGTAGCTCCTTTTAAACGCTACTAGTAGGAGCGTTCAACCAAAAGATTCAAGCTCCTAACCTAAAAGTTTCAAGCTCCTTCAACCAAACAAGGCTTTTTATTGAATATGAGCTTTTTCTTAAAAGCTTAAAGCTAGAAACTCCTAAAAGCTCCATACCAAACATACCCATAGTCGTGGAAGAGACCCCAAAAAAAGAAGAGAAAACTGTTTTATGTATTACAAAGTTCGATACTTTTAGAACCACAAAAATATCTTATTAAATAGATATATAGTCGTGGAAGAGAACAGGAAAAAAAAAGAGAAAACTGTTTTATGTATTACAAAGTTCGATACTTTTAGAACCAAAAAAATCTAAATAAAATTGAATATACTACTAGGTGCATTTTCAAATTGTTTTATTATCCACCTTTCTTTTTCGGAAGAGTAAACTGCCATTTTGGTCTCTATGGTTTGGTCAGTTTTGTCATTTTAGTACAAATCTCAAACTTTTTAAATTTGGGTCTTGTGGTTTCATTTTTATTGCCATTTTAGTCCAAAATCCAAAAACCCTCTATTTTGACTGTTGAAAGCTGATTGTTTTGTCCTTTTGTTCAGGGGCATTTTGGTCATTTTAATTTTATTATAACGTATACAAAATCTCAAACACCCCATTTCTCTCTCTCTTCTCTCTCTAATTCATCATTTCTTTTCTTCCCCTAATCTGTTTCTTTCTTTCTAGGGTAATATCATCCATGGATAATATCGCAAAGTCCCTGTGAGTGATTGATTAATGATATGGTCTTCTAGAAGATTCTAATTTGGGCCGTTTGGAATTAACGAATAACGATCTTTTTTCCTTTATCTTCGGTTCAAATCTTTTGAGATTGTCAATGTCTAGTTCGTATCGCCTGGATAGCTGGTTCACGTATTCAATTCTTTTAATGTTTCTATGCACCGCTGGATTTTGGGTAATGATTCGTAGCATACTCGTTCTTTTTACTGTAAAGGGTACAAAGAAAAATCAAAATTGGATAACGTATGTTTGTTTTTACAGATGACAAGGTTAAATGAAGATGAAACCCTAGAAAGAAAGAAAGAGATTGCGGGAAGTGTGGAAGAAGTTGAGCTCCGGGAGACGGTGTCAGGTTCCGACGGAGAAGGTTTTATTGACGGCTGAGAAGGTAGTGGTGCCGGTGGTGAGAAGGGGAGAGGAGGTGGTGGTGGTGTTGTTCATGGGGCGGTGGTGTTCGAGAGAGAGAGGTCAGAGAGAGAGAGAGAGAGAAGAGAGAGAGAGATAGAAAAGAGCTGTTTAGAGAGAGAGGGGAAGTGTAGGGATTTAGGGGTGTTTGGGATTTTTTATACGTTATAATAAAATTAAAATGACCAAAATGCCTCTGAACAAAAGGACAAAACAATCAGCTTTCAACAGTTAGCATAGGGGGTTTTTGAATTTTGGACTAAAATGACAATAAAAGTGAAACCACAGGGACCCAGATTTAAAAAGTTTGAGAATTGGACTAAAATGGCAAAAGTGCCTAAACCACAGGGACCAAAATGACAGTTTACTCTTTTCGGAAATACGTTTACTAAATTATTCATTATCATATTCTTCTAATTAGTAACCTTTGCATATTATTTATCATCATATCAATCCAATGAAACAATGATGTCTTGATGAATCTACTTTCTTTGCTCATGGTTTACTGGTGCATATCTAAGGTTTCTTCATAAGGGTGAGGGGGGCACTCCCCTAAGAGGGGAGTCCCCTCTCTTACGCACACCTAATCCTCGTGTGCCACGTCAACTCCCCTCTTAAACTCCCCTAACACCCCAATTTGATGGCGCCACTCCCCTCTTAACTCCCCTTGTTTTTTTATTCAAAAAAAAAAAAAAAAACAAAACAAAATGGTTTGATTGGTTGGAAAAATGGGGCCCACCATCTCTCTCCCTACCCGCTCGCGGTGAACAACCACCGAAATTGGTCCCCGATTTCCCTCCCCGATTGGTTGGCAGCACCCCCCTAATCGGCAAGCATGGTCCCCGCGTGGGTTTTCGGTGGGTGCCCCGCCCACCCTAAAGTGGAGATAACGTTTTCATTTAGAATGATTATTTACTAAAGTACCCTTGTAAATGACTATCACGTGACAAGGATTTAACAAGAGTAAACTACGATTTTGGTCCCTGTGGTTCGGACACTTTTGCCATTTTAGTCCAAATCTCAAACTTTTTAAATCTGGGTCCCTGTGGTTTCACTTTTATTGCCATTTTAGTCCAAAATCCAAAAACCCCCTATTTTGACTGTTGAAAGCTGATTGTTTTGTCCTTTTGTGCAAGGGCATTTTGGTCATTCTGATATTAATATTTTAAAAAAACTATTTTAATAATTCTAATAAACTAAAACAAAATTAGTTATAAATTATATAATATATATAACTCTCTCTCTCTCTCTAACACACATACTCTCTCTCTCTCTCTCTCTCTAAAACACACATCCTCACCACCACCTCCGGCCACTTACCGACGACGGAACAATTGAACAACACAGACTCTGAATCTTCCATAAACACCCATAATCACCACCGACGACGGCTTCTGAATCTTTGGAACTGTTGAACAACACAGAGCTGTGCATAAACACCTACAATCACCACCGACGATTGCTCCCATCTTCTCATCCACAACACCCAAACTCCATCTTCTGAATCTACGGCCAGTAGATTGATCCCATCTCCTCATCCACAACACCCAAACTCCATCTTCCATAAACACCCACAATCACACTGCCGCTGGCCGGCGGTGGTTCTCTGCTTCCTGCCGTCGATCACCACCAATTTTTCGGAGAACCACCACCTCATTCACCTGAAACGTCAACCACAACGGGCCAAAGAAAATAGATAGATCTTCATAGATCTTAAAGAAAAGAGAAGGAGATGACGGGTTGAAATGCTTACCGGACTGAATTGGGTTTCAGCCGCCGGAGTCGTCGCCGGACGGCGATTGCCTTCGTCATCATCAGCGACATCAACATCGTGAAACCCCATCACCTGTAACTCCACGGTCGTCAGAGACGACACAGGCTACGCCGGTTCTCTCTCTTCCGTCTCTCTCTCTCTCTCCCCTCCTCTGATTTCGTCACCGTGCCGCCGCTACCGGTCTGATTTGGGTGTGGGTGTGTATGTGTATGGAGAGGTGGTTGTGGGTTCCCGTCGGCACAAGAACGGCCGCCGGCCGGCAGGATTCTGCTCAAGTCGCCGGGGCTCAGTCGAGAGTCGAGAGAGAGTGGCAGAGGGTGTGGTGGATGTGGTTTGCAGAGAAGAACAATGGGGTTAGGGTTTTGTTATGAAATGAGAAAGATGAGAGAGAGAGTATATCTGTGTTTTAGTGAGAGAGAGAGAGAGAGTTATATATATATATATTATATAATATATAATTAATTTTGTTTTAATTTATTAGAAGAGTAAATCAGAATGACCAAAATGCCCCTGTACAAAAGGACAAAACAATCAACTTTCAACAGTTAAAATATGGGGTTTTTGGATTTTGGACTAAAATGGAAACAAAAACGAAACCACAGGGACCCAAATTTAAAAAGTTTGAGATTTGGACTAAAATGGCAAAAGTGCCCAAACCACATGAACCAAAATGGTAGTTTACTCATTAAACAATTACTTGAATGGAGTTAGTGTGATGGACCAAAATTGCAATAAAATCAAAAGATCGGTATTAAAATTACAAGACATTTGGATTTTGTAAATAACGAGTTGACGCTAACCCGCGCGTTGCGGCGGAATATCGGTTATGAATGTTTTTAGTATATCATTATGATGTATGAAAATGCAAAGCTTTTTTTTTTCATTTTGTCCAATCTCTGATCTATAACAACACCACACTAAAGTGCTTTTGTTTAAAACATTCACATAAAAACAATGTATGTATGTGTGAACTTTTTATTGGTTGTACAATCGTATTAAGAATGAACTTTAGTGAATAATGATATTTCCATCATTACATTACACTTGAATTATTCATAACCCCTCAAATCAAACTATTCATGCTGCATGAAGAAACAAAATTAGACCATGGCTATGTGAAGAAACACGGAACTAATTAAGGGATTAATCAGTTTGGTTCATGTTTCTACCATGATGGTTAATCTTCTTTGAGGTTTCCTGAGCTTCCTAATGACCGTAGTTTATCTGCAAAACAAAACACCGTTACTCGTTAAGAGGGGAATGTGGGGGTTTCCCTCTTAACCGGGCTCCGGCGTGAGAATAAGCGACTGCTTTTGGGGGAGAATTAAGTGTTAAGTGAGAGTAGAGGGAATGGAATGTTTAACCTGTGAAGTGAGGTCTCTATTTATAGCCGGAGTAGTGTAAGAGGGTGTGGGCTGATGGGCCTTGGGCCGGAAGGCGACAACATGGAGGATATGCTCTTTGTCTCACTGGTGTCGACCGTTAGTGGTTTGTAGGAGCTTTATGGAGTTGGCGCAATGTGATTGGAGCCACGTGTCACTGTTGTCGGCCTGTTCGCCCTTCTGCCATCAGCAGGTAAGTGGAGATCGTGGGGCAGTTGTCTCTGCCCTGTGATTGGTGCCACATAGGCGTCCTTAAGTACTTTTTGTCTCCTGCATGTCAGACGATCGTGGAGCACGATTGCGCAGGATTAGAAGGACCCTGATTGGCTCTTTTATTCTGCCACTTGTACCTTGTGTACTACCTGAAAAGGCCTTCGCCGTAGTCACGCATGAGTCTTGCTGAGCACGTTACTACCTCGCGCGAGGCATGGACTTTCAGATATTCTTTTCAAAATGCTAAGTGTTTGCTAATTGGAGCTTCTCATTGTTTAGGACTCGCGCAACGTACAGTAGTGCGTGGTGTAACTCGCGCGAGGTTAAAGATAGGAAGCTTTTTGAATAAGGAGTATGGTCCCGCGCGCAACCCTTACGGAGGTTTGCGTGGCTTTTTGGGACCATACCCCTTCAAGTCCCCCCAGTCCAGTGCTGCACCATGCGCAAGGCAAGTGGTTGGAAACCGATCGCTGAGTGGGGGGTGGAAGTTATCATGTTCAACTCGCCTTGCGTCTCTCTCCCGATCAGCACATCATGTCTTGACTTAACAGGCATCACCATGAAGTTAACGTTTGTTGTTCTTGAATGCTTCCCGTCAGAGAGTGTGACGGGGAAGCTGATCTGGCCTATCGGGAAGACCATTTCATTGCAGAATCCAGACAATGGATAATCAACTGGTTCAAGTCTTGCTTTGTCTTCATCGTCGAACTGGTTAAAGCACTGCTCATAGATGATGTCTGCTGTACTCCCCGGGTCAATGAAGACGTATTCAGTTTCATAATGACCGATTATACCGGTGATGACGATGGGTCGTGTGGCTCGGGGACCCCCGCGCACCACCGGGAAAATAACTTGCTGTTCTTGCCATGAAGGCTCATAAGGTCTCTTGCCTTTCTCTCTCGCGCTATACCTTGGTCCATTGACCATGTGTGTCTCTAGGCGTCGGACTTTCTTGTGATTTCCCTCGTCGTGGCGATGGAGCTGTCTAGTTTCTTTGCGCACGTTTTTTACTAAGTGGCTTAGCTTTCCGCTCTTTAGCGCTCTCTCGATCTCTTGACGCAAGCTGTAACAATCATCTGTTAAGTGGCCTGTATCCTTGTGGAAATCACAATACAGATTGGGGTCTTGCCCCTTTTTGTTCGTCATAGGCCTGGGAGCCTTAAAATCATGGTTCTCCGTCATTATCACCTCTTTTGGTGTTTTTATGAGCGGGGTCCAATGCTTTTCACGATTATCATCTCGGGCTGCCTTTCTATAGCCGATGCGATCAATAGTATCTCGCGCGTCTTCCTTATAGCGGGATCGTTCTTCATAACGGGGTCGTTCATTATAACCGCTGGAGTGGTTGGCCCTCCACCCAGGGTTCTTGCCTTTGTTGCGTCTGTTGTCGTCGCGCGAGTGACCCCCTTTAGAAAATCTATCTTCCGAACGATAGCTGTTGTTTCGTGCGAGTGACTCTTCAGTTTGCGCGACTATCTTCGCGGCTTCCATGAGTTTATCCCACTCCTTGGGCATTCCATCTTTCCCAGTGATGGTTCTAATCAGGCTATCGCAGCGGATGGCTTTCTTGAAATGGCAGCGCATGAGTTGTTCGCTTACGCCACCGATTTCCAAACACTCTTTGTTAAAGCGAGTGATGAAATCTTCCAAACCCTCATTATCTCTGCGCCAGATGTCTTCAACCTCGGCTGTGTCGCGCTGGTATCGTCTTTGTTGACTAAAGTGACTCATAAACTGGGTCCTGAAATCTACCCATGATTTTATCTTTCCCGGAGGAAGGCTGTCGAACCAGGCGCGAGCAGCCCCGGTAAGCGTTTGGATAAAAAGATGGCACCACATGGGCATATTCCAGTTCCCCATGCAACCGGCGCTTGTGAAAGAGCTGACGTGATCATCGGGATCAGTCAATCCGTTAAACTTTCCAACTGTCGGGGGTAGCTTTTCTTTTTTAAGCGGCGCAAGCGCTATCTTCGGAATGAACTTTGAATGCTCTACGGCTTCAGCTGGCCGGTAGGCGAGGCGAAAGTCTTGCTCTGCCTCTTCGGTGTATCCCACATGTTGTCTTGGTTTGTAGTATTCATGATTTCTTTGTAAACGATTGAAGACTGAAGATCCTTCATCGTTCTCCCAAGTTGGGTCATTTGGGTCAGTATCTTCCCATTCATCGTTCATGTTGCGCGGCGTAAGCCGGCTATGAACTGGGCCTCTTTGGAAGTTTGATGGATCGTCATAGTAGCTTTCAGTTTCTCCCCGTGTGTCACGCGTGTCCTGCACGCTTAACCTTCGGGTGGGGGGAGGTCTGTTAACTCTTCTTTGGACGTTTTGCGGTGGTGGCATCTGGCGCGACCCGTGACTGGGACCGGTTGGTGTAACCAAGGATGGTTCTGCCGTTAAGACTGCTTGCTGCGCGCTCAAAGATTGATACGCTGCGTTAATGGTGGCAAGTTGCTTGGCGTACCACGAGGCTGGGGTTTCGCCCTCTGGTAGCCCTAGTAGCGCCGAGATATTCTGAGGTGGAGCTGGGTTTGAAGGTCCAGCACCATTGTTTCCTGGGGTAGTTTGAGTAATGCGGGTGAAGCTCCCGCGCGGACCCCCAGTGTTGGCTACTTCGACTTCACCAACTTCTTCGATGTGTTGAGGTTGGGCATTTGGATTACCCTCCCCCAACGCTGCATTATGGTTTTCACCGAAACCAACGAACTCGGGAACGATTCCTTGACCAGCCATGATCGAAGGAAGAAAAAACAACGAAAACTCAGGAAAAGAAGATGAAAGTGTTTTGTAGAAAAAATCGGTGGGCGCCAATGAAGAAACACGGAACTAATTAAGGGATTAATCAGTTTGGTTCATGTTTCTACCATGATGGTTAATCTTCTTTGAGGTTTCCTGAGCTTCCTAATGACCGTAGTTTATCTGCAAAACAAAACACCGTTACTCGTTAAGAGGGGAATGTGGGGGTTTCCCTCTTAACCGGGCTCCGGCGTGAGAATAAGCGACTGCTTTTGGGGGAGAATTAAGTGTTAAGTGAGAGTAGAGGGAATGGAATGTTTAACCTGTGAAGTGAGGTCTCTATTTATAGCCGGAGTAGTGTAAGAGGGTGTGGGCTGATGGGCCTTGGGCCGGAAGGCGACAACATGGAGGATATGCTCTTTGTCTCACTGGTGTCGACCGTTAGTGGTTTGTAGGAGCTTTATGGAGTTGGCGCAATGTGATTGGAGCCACGTGTCACTGTTGTCGGCCTGTTCGCCCTTCTGCCATCAGCAGGTAAGTGGAGATCGTGGGGCAGTTGTCTCTGCCCTGTGATTGGTGCCACATAGGCGTCCTTAAGTACTTTTTGTCTCCTGCATGTCAGACGATCGTGGAGCACGATTGCGCAGGATTAGAAGGACCCTGATTGGCTCTTTTATTCTGCCACTTGTACCTTGTGTACTACCTGAAAAGGCCTTCGCCGTAGTCACGCATGAGTCTTGCTGAGCACGTTACTACCTCGCGCGAGGCATGGACTTTCAGATATTCTTTTCAAAATGCTAAGTGTTTGCTAATTGGAGCTTCTCATTGTTCAGGACTCGCGCAACGTACAGTAGTGCGTGGTGTAACTCGCGCGAGGTTAAAGATAGGAAGCTTTTTGAATAAGGAGTATGGTCCCGCGCGCAACCCTTACGGAGGTTTGCGTGGCTTTTTGGGACCATACCCCTTCAAGTCCCCCCAGTCCAGTGCTGCACCATGCGCAAGGCAAGTGGTTGGAGCTCTGGACTTAAAATAAAAGTTGTGGGAAATGCTTATGAGGCTTTGGTAGACGGGGCGCGTGTAACCTTATTGGTTATAACGACGCGACTACCGGATTGGTTCTGGGTTAGTTATTGTCTTTCTGTGTAGGCGCGCAGGGTTAATAAGGGACTGTTAACATTGCGCGGCCGTGGTTGCTTCTGCATGAAGTTTCTTCGTAATTTATGGCGGGAAAAACTTCGAAATTTGAACTCTGACAGGTTGGTGAAGAAAGTCGTGGTTGGTGACGACTGAGTTGACCTCTGACGGTTGTCATCAACTTGTCCCTGACGAATCGTATTTCCGTCAGAGAGTGATGCCCACGCGCGCGTGGTAACCGTCACTCCGGGAAACACGCCTTACGTGGCGTTTTCTGATTGGCCTCGCTTGCGGTGATTTCGGCACGGTTACCCATCGCATTAAATGCGATGGGTATATATATCCGAAGAGGCATGAGGGCTGATCACTTCCTCTTCTACTCTTCTCCTTATTTTCTCTCGAGTTCCTTTGAATCTTCAAAGACAGAAGAACACTGTTGCAGCAGATCTTCAAGTTCTTGAAGAACATCGTAGCAGATCATCAAGCTTGCTTCCAGACTATTCAAGACCTTTGTCAATGGCTGAAGAACAGCATGAAGATAATCCCGGAGAAGAGGGTCCCGTTCCCGTTCTCCGGTGGGATTTGGGTCTTTACGAGCAGATCGTTCGTGGCTTCCGGTTTCCACCGGAGTGGGATACCAGGTACCCCGGCCAGAACCAGACGGCCGCTGATGCACCACCGGGGTACATCACTTTGTTCGAAGACTTCTTTCATCAGGGAATTTCCGGTTGCCGGCGACGAACTTCATGGCTCACATTCTTCAATATTATGGGTTCCATATATCTCAAATGAGCCCACCCGGAATGGTTCGGGTTCGACATTTCGAGTTCCTGTGTTGGGCTCATGGCATCGAACCAACTGTCGATAAATTCCGGGTCTTTTATCAGCTTCAGCGAAATATGGGTTTCTACTCTTTTGCCAGTCGTGGCACCGCCAAGAAGATATTGTTGAACCCTCCCAAGAGTTTCCATGATTGGAAACCAAAATTCTTTTATATACGCGAGGAGGTTATTCCCATTGCCATGACGTTTCGCGCCTGGAATGAAGCGATTGTGAAAGAAGACTTGGCGATTCCCAAGACTGAGGCTTGGTACCGGGAGCTTACTGCTACCCCCAACCGAGTGTTTGGGGAAAATGTCCTTGTTGCGGCGCGGATGAGTGATCAATGGCCGCCTGAGAGCCAAGACGTCCCTGTCTTAAAGTTCGAGGATAAAGGTTAGTTAATTCATTTGTTTTGTTGACATCCGTTTCACAACTGTTTATTTATACAATTTGTCTTGTAGAGGCGCGCCTGTATCAAGCTGCGTTCTCTACCTTTGGTGGGTCTATGAGCGTGCGCCCGCTCCAAGCTGGAGAAGAATACTGGTATGACCAGATTAAGGGTAACTTTATGTACCCGGTTGCTGACGCATTTGCCGCGCCGCCTACCGCAACTGAAGGTGCGCATATACCTAACCCTCGTCCCTTGCGCTCTATCACTTCTGCTGGGAAAGAGGTTGTCTATCTTTCCAGCGAAGAGTCTGTGGGGTCCTCGACCGAGGAGTTAAGTTCCTGGTCTACCATCTTTGCAGGTGTGCTGCGCGACCTGGGTATCGACCTCGAAGAGAAGAAGAAGAAACCCCCTAAGAAGAAGAAAACGATCGAGCCTGAAGTGACAAGCAAGAAGGGCGGGAGTAGCCGCGCAACTGCTGGTGCTGCTGAGAAAGGTACTCTTCGGCTTCGTCAAAGTGACTTGAAAGATTTCGTGGTTATTAGTGACTCACTTGAAGGATTGTCGCGCGCAGGCGAGAAGAAGATTGGAGCTGGTGGCTCAGGGAGCGCGGGTTCTCGCAACCCGGATGCTGGCGCTACTCCTTCCTCTGTTGCGCATGAGGAAGAGGAGGAGGAAGAAAACGAGGAGGTTGCTGAAAAGTTAATCAGCAGAAAAAGAACGAGGAGCGAGGCGACTGCTGGTGTGTCCGTTGCGTCGAAGGTTGGCGGGGCTCTTGTGCTTGGTAAACAGAGCAATCTGCGCTCACTTTATAGGTTCTCTCCTGGTAAGTTTGTCTTTAGTTCCTTTTTGTTACTTTCTATTCTTGATCCCTTGGTTTTTGCAGAGGGTAAGAAGAAAACCCCTGGGAAGGGTGTTGTGATTACGGAGCCAGAGCCAAAGAGGCCAAAGATTACCGGTAAATCTTCCAAGGCTGCTGGGGCTGAGATTGCCAAGGACAAACATGTTGCTGAGGGTGATAAGGCGAAGGCTGCCGCAGAACAGAGGAAGGTTGATGAAGAGCGTAGGAGGAAGGCTGATGAGGATAAGAGGAAGAAAGCGGAGGAAGAGAAGAAGAGGAAAGCCGAAGAAGATAGGAAGGCTGAGGAGGCGAAGAGGAAGAAAGTATCTGATATGGAGAAGGAACAAACAGCTGTTGAAAAGCCTATTGATGATTCGTTGAGGTATACCGGTGCCGCTGCTATCACTATTTTAGAGAAAGCGCAGGGTCCGGAGGTTTTGAGCGTCGCGGGGTCTGCAAGGCCCCATCAAGAGAAAAGAAAAGAACCTGAGGTTGAAAAACCTACCCGCCCTACGCATACTGAGATCCCCTATCGCTCTAAGGTGACTTCCACTGGGGGATCAGGTCCGTATGTGTCTAGTGGCGCGAGTTCTGGCGGCGCCGGGGGTTATAATCCACAAGCTATCGGGGCGAAGGATACCCTCGGTGATATCTACTATAAAAGTTATACCGAAGAGGAACGCGGTAATGCCCCCCATCAGGCTCCCTGGGGTTTGAGGCAAAAGGACACCTTTCAAGAGTTCGGCCCTTGCCGCGATTGGTTCTTCAACTCCTTCACTCCTGGAGAGGTTGACCGGCAGAGGGCGAAGACTCATGAAGGGCTATATCGTACTTATATGCTCGGGGAGGCAAATGCTCGCGCTGCTAACCAGGAGATTGTACGGGAGTGGCGAACAATGGTTAGGGAGCGGTCGGACTGGGAGAGGTACCGCGAGCGGATGCTGAAGCGTATTAGTGAATTTGAGAAGTCGAAAACTGCCCTTGATGAAGAGAAGGCCAAGCTTGAGGCTGATAAGAAGGCAGAAGACTGGGGGCGCGAGGGCCTGAAAAACAAACTTCGCGCTGCTGAACAGCAGCTGGCTAAGGAGAAAGCCGATTTCAAGCGCATATGCGAGAAGGACAATGAGCGCGCGGCCGCGGCTCGTAACAAGATTGTCAACCTTGAAGCCAAGGTTGTGGAGTTGACGGCGAAGCTTGATGATGCGCAAGCTGCTAAGGCTGCTAAGGAGCAGCTTGAGGTTTGTACAACTTCTACCTTTTCCTTCTGTGCTTTGATTGCCACATATCCTAAGTCCATTTGTTGCTTTTTAGGTTGAGTTGGCTGATGTGAAGTTGCAGCTGTCAGGCAAGGACAAGGATCTCCAGGCCAAGGATGTTGAGATCGCCGAACTGAAGCGCCGCCTGAATGATCAGGTTGATAAATGCGAATCCTTAGAAATCGACCTTGAGGCGGAGAAGGTTAAGGCCGTAACTGCTGAGGAGGCCAAGAAGCGAGCCGAAGTAGCGCGTGATGTGAGTACCTCTGCCCTTAATGTGGCACAGACTAACTATGCTGAGGCTCAGAGCATCGTTGATGCGTTATCCTCGGATATTGAATGGCTGCGCGGCAGAGGGATAGTTCTGGTACTTGTCTCTTTTCAACCTTAGTTTTATTTACTAAGTTTGTTCCTTATTTGCTTATTCTGATGTAGATGGCTAACTCAATTTTGAATGCTGGTGAGCTGGACAAGACTATCGCCGCTCTTATAGATGCTTCTCGCGCAGTTGGTCACCGCGGTGGTTATATGGAGTGTGCGCAGCATGCCGAAGAAATGTTTGGTCAGGAGTTTGATACCAGTCATTGCTCGGTGACCGATGAAGCTGATGCCGGGTTGGTTCGTGCTGAGAATGCTTACAATCATTTAGCCTTACCTGTGATGGACTTGGTTTCGAAGGCCCTCGAACATGATGACTGGTGTGGACGTATAAAGGCCATTCTCGACCCACCGATCACTGTTGAACTATCAGATGAAGAGCCAGCTGGTGATGATGGTGGGAACGATGGTGATGACGGTAAACCTGATGACGATGATGGTGATGAAGGCGAGAAGCATGATGGCAGTGGGAATGATGAGTTTGAGTAGGTTTGTCGACAGGCTTTGTGCCTTGTAATTTTTTGTTTATGCTTAGAATGTAAGTTGTTGCGCGGTCGCGCTAGTTTTAAATGGAATGAACGTTATCTGTTGTCTATACAACTGTTTGCGCGGTTGCGCTTGTTTTTAAATATGATGCTTGTTTGTCCTTTCCCGTTACAATTATTGCACTGTTGTTAGAAACTTTGGTTAAGTTAGCGCGAATAAATGTAAGAGTGGCCCTTGAGCGAGTGTAACTGGAGTGTTTTCGTGCTAATCAAAAGTTTAACATGCATTTGTAACGAAAGGAGTCGGCGTAGAAGAAAACATGTCGTATGCTTTCATTGACTTAGAAACAGGCGCTTAGGCCAATAGTACATTGCTTGTAACGTAAAAAGGCGTGTAGCCAACATAGGAAAGTAAAAGGCGCATGGCCAACAATAGTCGATAAAGGCGCAGGGCCTAGGATAGTCACATATAGCATTTGCGCAGCTGTTGCGCGTTCCACGTGCGCGGGATGATGTGCCCATCCATGGTGCGCAATTTGTAAGCCCCTTTTCCTAGCACTTCGTGAACCAAGTATGGGCCTTCCCATTTGGGTGCTAGTTTTCCTGGGCGTTCAGCGTTTGAGGCTTCGTTGTCTCGAAAGACGTATTCCCCTGGCGTGAAGGTACATATGCGGACTCGCGCGTTGTAGTACCTCTCCAGTTGTGTTTTGTACTTGGCTTCTTTAATTCGCGCAATTTCGCGCCTTTCTTCCAGCAGATCCAAGTCAAGACGACGCTCTGCCTCGTTTTCGATTGCGTTGACTGCTGTCAAACGCGGAGAGGGCAGGCCAACTTCTGCCGGGATAACCGCTTCTGAGCCATAGACTAGGCTAAAAGGGGTTTCACCGGTACTTGTTTTCGGCATGGTTCGGTGAGCCCACAAGATACTCGGGAGCTCATCCACCCAGCCTCTTCGCTTTGTGCCCAGTCGGGCCTTAATCCCATCGACAATACACTTGTTTACACTTTCAACCTGCCCGTTGCCTTGAGGATGCGCAACGGAGGAGAAAGTGTGTTCGATTTTCATCTCTTTCATCCAGTTCTGGAGGTCTTCAGACGCAAAGTTGGTGCCGTTGTCAGTTACGATCTTGAGTGGGAGGCCAAATCTGCAGATGATATGTTCCCAGATGAACTTGCACACCATCATGGCAGTAGTTGAAGCAAGGGCTTTGGCCTCTACCCATTTCGTGAAGTAATCGACGGCCACTATTATAAACTTGACGGCGCCGGGAGCCTCTGGGAAAGGTCCCACCATGTCGATTCCCCACTGCTGAAAGGGCCAAGCAGTGGATACGGGGATCAGATCGTTCTTGGGGCGCAGGGTTTTCGGGGAGTGCCGCTGACAGGTGTCGCACTTGCGCAGCTCTTTCAGGGCATCCACATGCATCCCTGGCCAGTAATACCCAGCGTTCATAATTTTTGCGACAACCATGCGTGGCCCTGCATGAATGCCGCAAATTCCTTCATGAATCTCCCTTATCAGATAACTCGCATCCTGGGGGTCCACGCATCGCAGTAGCGGCCCCAAGAAGGACTTGCGGTATAAGATACCACCATTCATTTCGTATTGCAGAGCCTTGTTTTGAACCTTCCTTGCCTCTGCTTTACTCTCAGGGAGTATTCCTTCTTGCAAGTATTGGATGATAGGGGTCATCCAGGATGGCTGCCCTATCTCGATCACGTTGACTTGTCGTAGCAAGACTGAAGGATTCTTGAGCACTTCAATCCTTACATCTTTGGCGAGATGTTGAAAGGAGGTTGAAGCAAGCTTGCTCAAAGCATCAGCTGGTTTGTTTTCAGAGCGATTGATGTGGATTACTTTGTGAGACTTGAATTGTTGAAGCAACTCTTTCGCCTGCTCTAGATATAGGGCCATAACTTCACCCCGTGCATCGTATATACCGTTGACTTGGCTGGCTATCAAGAGTGAATCAACATGTGCATGTAGGTTTTTAGCTCCCATTTTGATGGCGAGGCGCAAGCCTGCCAGAAATGCCTCGTATTCCGCCTCGTTGTTGGTGTTTTTAAAATCCAACTTGATGGCGTAAGTGAATTCATGGTTTTCAGGGCTCACTAGGCGCAATCCAGCTCCCGCGTCGTCCTCATTTGAGGCCCCATCAGTATAAAGCATCCAAGTCTCATTTGTCGTGTCTTTTTCGGGAGTCTCCACCAGCTCACAATCTTTGATTTTCTCAACTGGGACTTCTGTGATGAAGTCCGCTAGAACTTGACCCTTGATGGCTGGGCGCGGCCGGTACAGAATGTTGTGGCCCCCCAGCTCGATGGCCCATTTTGCTAACCGCCCGGATGTTTCTGGTTTTTGAAGTATCGTGCCGATATGGAAATTGGTAAGTACGGTGATCACATGCACTGTAAAGTATCTGCGCAGCCTTCGGGAGGCGTGTAGCAGCGCAAGCACCAATTTTTCCATCGTGAAATATCTCGTTTCCGAGTCAGTAAGTACCCTGCTGACGTAATAAATTGGAGTTTGAACTCCATTTCTTTCCACTAGTAATACCGATCCTACTGCCTTATCTGAAGAAGATAAATACAGTACGAGTGGTTCTTTTTCAAACGGTGCAGTCAGGGTAGGGAGCTCGATCAAACATGCTTTCATCTGCTGAAAAGCTTTTTCTGCTTCAGGGGTCCACCTGAACTCTTGTTTTTTCACACAGTTGCGCAGAGTGCTGATAAAAGGATATGATTTTGCGGCGTGATTTGACAGAAAACGGTTAAGCGCGGCTAGGCGGCCGGCCAACCGTTGCATTTCTTTGATTGTTCGCGGCGACGGCATTCGCTCTATTGCCTGGACTTTTTTTTGGATTCACTTTAAAGCCGCCGTTTGTGACTATGAAGCCTAAGAACTTCCCTTCTTCCATGCCAAACGAACACTTGGCTGGATTTAGTTTCATATTGACATTGCGCAATGAGTTGAATGTTTTTTCAATGTCCTTCAACATTTGGTCCTCTTCAGGACTTTTGACCACCAGATCATCAATGTAGACCTCAATATGCTTCCCGATGTCTCCCGCGAAGGTCTTATCCATCAGGCGCTGGTACGTGGCGCCAGCGTTTTTGAGGCCGAATGGCATCTTCGTATAGCAAAAAATCCCCAGATCAGTGCGAAAAGCCGTCTTGTCCTCATCTTCGAGTTTCATTTGAACTTGATGGTACCCCTTGTAGCAATCCAAGAAGCATTTCCATCTGTATGGCGCGAGAGAGTCTATCTTTTTGTCGATCTCAGGCAAAGAGTAGCAATATTTAGGGCATGCCTTGTTGAGATCCGTATAGTCAACACACATTCGCCATCCTCCACTAGACTTCTCTACCATCACGGGGTTCGCAACCCAACTTTGGTAACGCACTTCTCGCATGATGCCGGCTTTAAGTAACTCGCATACTTGCTCATTCATTGCTTTCGTTTTGTCTGCCCCTAAGCTGCGCCTTCTTTGGACTTTCGGTTCAACAGAGGGGTAGGTGTTTAAACAGTGTTCGGTAATGTCGCGCGGGACTCCGGTCATGTCAGCCGGGGTCCAGGCGAAGATGTCCATGTTCTTGAACAGGAGCTGCTTGAGACGAGTTCTGGTATCTGGTGAGATTGCGTGCCCTATCGTCACCGTTTGCTCCGGGTACTTGCGATTTAAAATCCATTTTTCGGGTTCGGTTGTTGAAACCTTCGCCGCTTTGGTTGGGCGCAACTCTTCTGTTGACATTACTTCTTTCTTTGCATAAACGATTGCCACCCCAGTCTTGGTTGGGAAACCGATCGCTGAGTGGGGGGTGGAAGTTATCATGTTCAACCCGCCTTGCGTCTCTCTCCCGATCAGCACATCATGTCTTGACTTAACAGGCATCACCATGAAGTTAACGTTTGTTGTTCTTGAATGCTTCCCGTCAGAGAGTGTGACGGGGAAGCTGATCTGGCCTAGCGGGAAGACCATTTCATTGCAGAATCCAGACAATGGATAATCAACTGGTTCAAGTCTTGCTTTGTCTTCATCGTCGAACTGGTTAAAGCACTGCTCATAGATGATGTCTGCTGTACTCCCCGGGTCAATGAAGACGTATTCAGTTTCATAATGACCGATTATACCGGTGATGACGATGGGTCGTGTGGCTCGGGGACCCCCGCGCACCACCGGGAAAATAACTTGCTGTTCTTGCCATGAAGGCTCATAAGGTCTCTTGCCTTTCTCTCTCGCGCTATACCTTGGTCCATTGACCATGTGTGTCTCTAGGCGTCGGACTTTCTTGTGATTTCCCTCGTCGTGGCGATGGAGCTGTCTAGTTTCTTTGCGCACGTTTTTTACTAAGTGGCTTAGCTTTCCGCTCTTTAGCGCTCTCTCGATCTCTTGACGCAAGCTGTAACAATCATCTGTTAAGTGGCCTGTATCCTTGTGGAAATCACAATACAGATTGGGGTCTTGCCCCTTTTTGTTCGTCATAGGCCTGGGAGCCTTAAAATCATGGTTCTCCGTCATTAGCACCTCTTTTGGTGTTTTTATGAGCGGGGTCCAATGCTTTTCACGATTATCATCTCGAGCTGCCTTTCTATAGCCGATGCGATCAATAGTATCTCGCGCGTCTTCCTTATAGCAGGATCGTTCTTCATAACGGGGTCGTTCATTATAACCGCTGGAGTGGTTGGCCCTCCACCCAGGGTTCTTGCCTTTGTTGCGTCTGTTGTCGTCGCGCGAGTGACCCCCTTTAGAAAATCTATCTTCCGAACGATAGCTGTTGTTTCGTGCGAGTGACTCTTCAGTTTGCGCGACTATCTTCGCGGCTTCCATGAGTTTATCCCACTCCTTGGGCATTCCATCTTTCCCAGTGATGGTTCTAATCAGGCTATCGCAGCGGATGGCTTTCTTGAAATGGCAGCGCATGAGTTGTTCGCTTACGCCACCGATTTCCAAACACTCTTTGTTAAAGCGAGTGATGAAATCTTCCAAACCCTCATTATCTCTGCGCCAGATGTCTTCAACCTCGGCTGTGTCGCGCTGGTATCGTCTTTGTTGACTAAAGTGACTCATAAACTGGGTCCTGAAATCTACCCATGATTTTATCTTTCCCGGAGGAAGGCTGTCGAACCAGGCGCGAGCAGCCCCGGTAAGCGTTTGGATAAAAAGATGGCACCACATGGGCATATTCTAGTTCCCCATGCAACCGGCGCTTGTGAAAGAGCTGACGTGATCATCGGGATCAGTCAATCCGTTAAACTTTCCAACTGTCGGGGGTAGCTTTTCTTTTTTAAGCGGCGCAAGCGCTATCTTCGGAATGAACTTTGAATGCTCTACGGCTTCAGCTGGCCGGTAGGCGAGGCGAAAGTCTTGCTCTGCCTCTTCGGTGTATCCCACATGTTGTCTTGGTTTGTAGTATTCATGATTTCTTTGTAAACGATTGAAGACTGAAGATCCTTCATCGTTCTCCCAAGTTGGGTCATTTGGGTCAGTATCTTCCCATTCATCGTTCATGTTGCGCGGCGTAAGCCGGCTATGAACTGGGCCTCTTTGGAAGTTTGATGGATCGTCATAGTAGCTTTCAGTTTCTCCCCGTGTGTCACGCGTGTCCTGCACGCTTAACCTTCGGGTGGGGGGAGGTCTGTTAACTCTTCTTTGGACGTTTTGCGGTGGTGGCATCTGGCGCGACCCGTGACTGGGACCGGTTGGTGTAACCAAGGATGGTTCTGCCGTTAAGACTGCTTGCTGCGCGCTCAAAGATTGATACGCTGCGTTAATGGTGGCAAGTTGCTTGGCGTACCACGAGGCTGGGGTTTCGCCCTCTGGTAGCCCTAGTAGCGCCGAGATATTCTGAGGTGGAGCTGGGTTTGAAGGTCCAGCACCATTGTTTCCTGGGGTAGTTTGAGTAATGCGGGTGAAGCTCCCGCGCGGACCCCCAGTGTTGGCTACTTCGACTTCACCAACTTCTTCGATGTGTTGAGGTTGGGCATTTGGATTACCCTCCCCCAACGCTGCATTATGGTTTTCACCGAAACCAACGAACTCGGGAACGATTCCTTGACCAGCCATGATCGAAGGAAGAAAAAACAACGAAAACTCAGGAAAAGAAGATGAAAGTGTTTTGTAGAAAAAATCGGTGGGCGCCAATGAAGAAACACGGAACTAATTAAGGGATTAATCAGTTTGGTTCATGTTTCTACCATGATGGTTAATCTTCTTTGAGGTTTCCTGAGCTTCCTAATGACCGTAGTTTATCTGCAAAACAAAACACCGTTACTCGTTAAGAGGGGAATGTGGGGGTTTCCCTCTTAACCGGGCTCCGGCGTGAGAATAAGCGACTGCTTTTGGGGGAGAATTAAGTGTTAAGTGAGAGTAGAGGGAATGGAATGTTTAACCTGTGAAGTGAGGTCTCTATTTATAGCCGGAGTAGTGTAAGAGGGTGTGGGCTGATGGGCCTTGGGCCGGAAGGCGACAACATGGAGGATATGCTCTTTGTCTCACTGGTGTCGACCGTTAGTGGTTTGTAGGAGCTTTATGGAGTTGGCGCAATGTGATTGGAGCCACGTGTCACTGTTGTCGGCCTGTTCGCCCTTCTGCCATCAGCAGGTAAGTGGAGATCGTGGGGCAGTTGTCTCTGCCCTGTGATTGGTGCCACATAGGCGTCCTTAAGTACTTTTTGTCTCCTGCATGTCAGACGATCGTGGAGCACGATTGCGCAGGATTAGAAGGACCCTGATTGGCTCTTTTATTCTGCCACTTGTACCTTGTGTACTACCTGAAAAGGCCTTCGCCGTAGTCACGCATGAGTCTTGCTGAGCACGTTACTACCTCGCGCGAGGCATGGACTTTCAGATATTCTTTTCAAAATGCTAAGTGTTTGCTAATTGGAGCTTCTCATTGTTTAGGACTCGCGCAACGTACAGTAGTGCGTGGTGTAACTCGCGCGAGGTTAAAGATAGGAAGCTTTTTGAATAAGGAGTATGGTCCCGCGCGCAACCCTTACGGAGGTTTGCGCGGCTTTTTGGGACCATACCCCTTCACTATGATTGAATAGATTATAAGCAAACACTATCTCTAACTTGCATTCATTTACTGATTCACCCTTACCATTTTACCAATGACAATCTCATCATCAAACAAATCAAACTTCAAATCCTCCTCCATTGTTTAAATTTCACGAATTTTGGTGACCATGTTTCCTTATGTGTCACCGCGCCCTCGAATTTTGGCGTCGGTGTTTTCTTTGGTCTCTATTCTATATTCGCCATTTCTGAAACAAAATCCAAGGCATGTATTTTAGAACACTAATATCTTACAACATTGATGCGAATTCTAGAACACTAATTTCGATTCTAGGCATCAGTAGAGCACAATGCATTTGAGGATGAAATCAAAGGGACAATAAAAGCATTTTCGTTACCATATGAAAGTGAGAAAAATGAATTGCTCACTAAGTACAGAAGGCAACCGATCCCAGACTCATATGAATGCCACAAAAGAAGAGAAGTTTCGAAAACTTCAATAAAAAAACCGCCTAGCGGTTGTCTTATGTAGGTGATGATGCACGCTTCGGTTCTCGTTTGTTAATCATGCTAATTCAAACACCTATTGTTCATTATTCGGCAAATATTTCAAAATAATCTATGCCGATCAGAATTGTACGAACCAAAGAATTATTTGATGTATTCTGACTCGAATCAAGAAGAGCCCAATGAAATATTAATCATCTGATGAAACCGTCACATCATCTCTTAATCAAAATACCAATTTGAAAGATTTACAAATCATCAAGATTTCTTGAACGAAGATACCATGATTTAATGGATTCTTTGAATCCTTGTTTTATCATTTGGAAGACAACAATAATAATGAACAAATCGTAAAAGGAAAACCAATTGAGCCTAACGTAAAAGAATGTAATAAAGTTTCACACCACACCACACAATCAAAACGTAAAAGAATCGAAAAGATGAAATAATAATCAAAGCGTAAACCGTTAGAAATCATTTATAAGACAAAAAACCATTAAGGAATCACCGAAGATCGACATCTCGCATTCCAAATAGGCCGCTTAGTTTGGAGATGATAACATATTATGCAAAAACAAACTTTCCCACCAGATGATCATCGAATATATGTAATTAACAATTACTTTTCTGGCTTCAATGGAAATCTAAACTCCAACTTATATATATGTTCGTATTTATATACCAGGAAAGTGATTCCATTCACCAGTATGAAACAAAATTATATAAAGGAAACTGGGCACGCTGATTTATGAATAACAAATCGTCATGAATAACAAATCGTCATGCCTTATTCTACTATAACTTAAAAGGCTATGTCGGTGGGGTGACCCACCGGCATTGCCTTACACCCTCTAAAGTTTTTTCATTTTGCTTTTCAAGCCCCTTAGCTTTGCTATTCCCCTAAACTTTTTTAATATTTCATTTCAAGCCTCTCAGCTTTGCTACGACCCCTTCACTTTTAGAGTAATCAATTTTAGTCCCTTATCTAACTTTACTATTCTTCTACTTTAACAATTGGCATTTTTAGCCCTAGCTTTTTACTAATTTCTATATTACTTAAAGTACAAAGTCGGTGAAACCACTCCTCTTTGACTTCCAAAATTTCCACTATTAGCTTATAGTTTTGTAATTCATATTTTTTGTTATATAATCTTCCTTTTATTTAGTCTCTTCTTTTGTTACTTGCATTTTTTTACCTATACTTTGGTAATTTACGTTTTTTTCACATATGCTTTATACCGACCCCTCAACTTTTAAACTTTTCTTTTTACATTTTGACGTAAATTTGGTATACGCTTTCGGCCTTTATTTTGTATGTTTCTTACATATGAATCGGTTCACATATAATACGTTTTGACTTGAAGGTATAAATTGGAGTTAGTCGAGTCGCATATAATACGTTATGATTGTACACTATAAACTCAATTTGCTTTACATTTTAATCGAATTACAACACATCTATAGGTTACATTGAGTTCAGTCGGATACTTCGAAACACACATTATTATATGATTAACACATCACATAACGCTTGGACTAATCCGTTCGACGTTTGCGATGTACCCGCGCCGCAACGCGCGCGGGTCTTATTACTAGTTATTATTATTTAAATAATTGAAATAATAAAATAAAATAACAAAATCAAATTATAAATGAAGAGACACACGAGTTAATGAAAAGTATACATCTATTGATTGTCATGCCTTATTGTTATTACATTGTATTGTATATATTAATAGGAACTCTTGATGAACAGTAAATTAAATTAAATTGAAGTTATAATAATATTATATTATATTTATTAGTAAATTAAATTAAAGTTATCTATACTATATTATAATACATGAGGGAAGGATTCCCAAAAGTTAAGAACTTCTTCCCCCATTATTTATAAATAAACCCCTAGAATGAGGGTAAAGTGGTCTTTTAAACCATAATTATTTTTTAGTCCCTCAATCTATTACATTTAAATCCTTGACATTTAACATAATTATGGGTAATTAGTTACACTTCCCCCCCTCTTTAATTCTTTAATGTATTCCTGCGATATCTTACAACCCGTAATGTTTTAAAAAAATCCGAAGGTACCATGACGATCGGCACATTTTTTTAAACGTTTCGATAGTTGTTTTTTTTAGTTTCGCCGTGCGTTCATAAAGTACAAATAGCCGATGCGTAAATGTACAATTGATTAAAGCCAACATTTGCTTTTTACCCAAGCCAGCTTTGACCATTACCTAGCTACCGTGCATTAACATTTGTTTTTTACCCAAGTTTTTTGTTTTAAACGACATTAATAAACTAAAATATTCCCTAATTTTACTTGTACAGAGTCAGTTTGTTGTGGCATGTTTAATATAGTATAGATAAAACTCACAACAAACTTCCTATTAAACATGCCACAACAAACTAAACAGGATATGTGCATCTTATTTTAAAAACTTAAAACTCACAACAAACTTCCTAAATAAATGGATGTCCAATCTAAAACTAAACCCTAATGTACTACTATAAATACATAGCAAACACTCACAATTCTACATTTCTATTGCTAAACAGATTTAAAATATGGAGCCAGTTCTGAATTCACTTGATGCGAAAAAACAAGCATGCGATATTGAAAAATCTAAGGTCGGTTCTATGATAAGTTTTGTTATATCGCAATAATGAATAATTGTTTTCTTTTATTTACTTTTATGTGAATACTAACTTATTTGATTTTTCAGATTCAACACACCAATTTAAACACCCCAGTTGTCGAACAAACTTTTGTTAGTTTTTAAGTAATATTTTCGCTTATAATCTTTCATATTAACAAGTTCGTTATGTTATTATTTGGTGTTTTATTGTAGGATGATGGTGATAATAGTGTTGAAATTATTTCTTATGGTGCAATGTTCCGTCCATACAAGTCTAATCTTCAACGTCAATTTAGTAAAGAGGTAATTTTAAAATTTATTTAATCTTTTTAAAAAAAATTTATTCAATATTTGTTTTTTTTTTATAAAATTTATTTAATCATTTTTTAACTTTTTTATTAAATTTTTGTTTTTTAAGGATCGGAAGTATGAGAATCAAAAGAAAAGATCTAAGAGACTCTCTGAATGGAAATGGGTCGAGGTTATAAATTTAGATGATTCTGAGGACGATGAGAAAGAAGATGAATTAGATGATACTGCTGATTCGAGTACAAACAAGAAAAACGGATCAAAAAAGAAGAGAAATTAGATGAAATATATCAAGTGTTTTTTCATTTTCAGTTGTTTTTGTTTGATCTATACTATCCCATGAATAATAAAGTTTATTTTATATTTGAAGTTTATGTTTTGTGTTATTTTATTGCACTTATAATTTACATCTCGATTGAACTAATATACTTTTGTCATTTGTTTAGTATTTTTTATTAACAAACGAATCTTTACATGTTTAAAACAGTTTTTCTATACTTTATTTATTATTAATTTTTATAACAAAACAAAACTTTGATATTTAGTAGATAGAAGATAAATTATGTTCCAAAATTTTAGGAATTATTTAGTACTAATTTACGATATTAGTAGATAGATAGTAAACTATATCCCAAAATTTTAGGAATTATTTAATAATAATTTACGATATTTATTTAATTCTAATTTACGATATTAGTAGATAGATAGTAAACTATATCCCAAAATTTTAGGAATTATTTAATACTAATTTACGATATTTAGTAGATAAATAGTAAACTATGTCCCAAAATTTTAGGAATTATAAGTCAACTAATTAGGTCCTCCAAGTTAATTATATGGGATGAGGCATCGATGGCGAAACGTCAGGCGATAGAGGCAGTTGATCGAACATTGCAAGACATTATAGGTGTTATCCCATGTGTAACACTTATGATATATATCCACCACAATAATGTTATCATATACAAATAAGAAAACTACCAGCAACGAGTGCCGCAATCCAAAGTGTCGCCCCCGCCGCATCGCGCGGGCACCCTACTAGTAATATTATTATATTTATTTTGATTTATTCTAATTTAATTTGTTTTTTTAATTAAAAAAGAGTAGTAATTTATTTAGTTTTATCGTAAAGTGCCCATAAGAATATTAAAAAAACACATATTTTTTATCATAAACTATACGAGTATTTGATATGTCATTAACCGAACCGATTTATAATAGTATATTATATTTATTTTGATTTATTCTAATTTGATTTGTTTTTTATAATTGAAAATGAATAGTAATTTATTTATTTTTATCGTAAAGTGCCCATAAGAATATTAAAAAGACATATATTATTTGTATCATAAACTATACAAGTATTTGATATGTTACTAACCGAACCGATTTCAATACAACAATATCGGCACTAACATCGGTAGTATCAGAAGCAATATTCTTTTTATGGTTTTCAATTGATATAAAACATGTATCATTTTCAGCATATCACGACTTTATTTTTTTTAGATTTCTCTTTCAGCTGCTATTGTGAATCTCGGTACTGGAACGAACTGAACCGATACCAGTTAAGTTCCCGCCGCATAGCGCGGGGGAAACTACTAGTTTGAAATAATAGTAAGGGTGAGAGGGGCACTCCTCTCTTAGGGGAGTCCCCTCTCTTACGCACGGCCAATCAGCACGCGCCACATCAACTCCCCTCTTAACTCCCCTCACACCCTCAATTTGATGGCGGCACTCCTCTCTTGGGGGACTTGCTTTTTTCTTTTCTTTTTTTGTTTTTTTTATTTGTTGTAATTATGCATGTTTATAAATTAAACAAATATTAATAAAAATTAAATAAAATTTAATAAAAGACATTTCATTAAATTAAAAATAAAAATTACATTCAAACTAGAAAAATAAAAAAACAAACTACTCGTCGTCGGAACTCACTTCAAGGTGAGGTAGATCTAAACGTCCGAGATGCTCAACGAGATCGTGTTTTAGTCTCCAATGCGTTTCTTCGTCAACGAGCTCGCTATAAGCTGTATCATCGAAGACGGGTTCGACTGGAGGATCTTGAATGTGTACCGGTGCTATCGCCCTTCCGTCGTCTTTTATAATCATGTTATGTAAAATAATGCACGTATACACGATGGACCTTATCTTTTTCACCGTTTTGGAACGCATTAGACGATTTAGTATTCCCCACTTCGCCTTTAACACACCAAACGCCCGTTCCACATCTTTTCTTGCGGCCTCGTGTTGCCTCTTGAACTTTTTTTCATTCGGGATGTGAGGATATGGAAAAGACTTCACAAACACGGACCAGCTAGGGTAGATCCCATCAGTAAGATAATACCCGCGTTTGTATAAGTGGTCGTTCACTTGAAATGGACAATTTGGCGCCGTTTTGTTTCGTTGAGTAAGAAATAACGGAGATTGTTGGAGCACGTTGATGTCGTTTTGTGAACCCGCCGGGCCACAAAAAGCATGCCAAACCCACAAATCTTGAGACGCTACCGCCTCTAACATAACTGTCGAGTATTGATGATCGCCTCTCATATATTGTCCACGCAATTCTGTGGGGCATATTCTCCAGACGAAGTGTGTATAATCCAGACTACCCAACATACCAGGTAGGTGATGTCTCTCCTCATGAGCCTGATACAATAGCGCAACGTCGTGGCTCGTTGGTCTACGTAAGAATTCACCGGCATACATTGTATAGACCGTCTCGCAGAAATATTCAAGGCACTCACGAGATGTCCTTTCAGCCATATTTAAATACTCGTCGTTTTCGTCTGGTGGGTTACCGGTTGCAAGATGTTTAATCGCAGAAGTAACCTTTTGCAACGGCGTGAAACTTTTCTTCATTCTCCCGTCCAAGCCCTCTTGAAACCACTCGTTATTCGCTTCCACGTCACTAACAATTTTTAGGAACAAAGACTTGGACATACGAAACCTCTGACGAAAAATATCGGCATTAAATTTTGGATTTTCAACAAAATAATCGGCCATGAGTGTTTCATGGCCTCCCACACGATCTCGACGGACAATTTTTTTTTTACTAGACGATGTCGTGTCTAGTAGCTCCGCTTGTTGGATGAGATTTTGGGAGAAAATTAAACTACCATCGCTTGACGATGAATCTTCATCGTCGGGAAAGTCGGGCAGGGGAGAAAAAAACGGGAACTTGGAATCCATTTTTTTTTAAAGATTGGTTAAAAAAATTAGATGAGTTGAATGGGTGAGAGTTGTTTTGGATTTGAAAAATAAAAAGATTAAGAGGTAGTATTTATAGGGGTTAGGAATTTTTTTTTTTATGTATAACGGCTATATAGCCGTTTAAAGTTTGAATCCCTCATCGGTGAATACACACCGATTCCATTCACCGAATTGCATCACCGCGGTGATGGCGGCGGTGTTCCCGCTCGGGAAATAGGGTCACCGCATGCCTCCCCGAGAAGTGCCCCGTATACTCTAATAACAAAATGAAGAGACATGTTCATTAGTAGTTAATTGTAACCCTTCATTCCAAACTATTGTGTCTTTTTCTAAATCATTGCGTCCTAAGTTACGTTTATATATAATAAACTAAGGGTAAATTGAAAGGGTGTGAGTAAAATCAACTAAAGGGTGCGACTTTTAAACAAATGAGACATAACCCAAGCTTTAATATATAATATAAACAAAGGGTAAAACGAAAGGTTGTGAGTAAAATAAACTAAAGGGTGTGTCTTTTAAACAAATAAGATAAAACCTAAGTTGCTAATTGTATAAGGGTATAATAGCAGTAACCACTAAACAATATGGACTAAAATCACAACTTACTCTAAAAAGATTCAAGCTCTACGCAAGCATTTTGAAATTTCTGCCATTTTGCTTTGGTCTCCGTATAATCGTATATCTAGCATCAATTAACATTTTTGATGAAAAAACAACAAAACATATCTTCAAAACATATCTTAATATAATTTTCTTTTCACCATTTTGGATTATGAAATTACTTTTCGCCATTTTAGATTATGAAATTAGGGTTTAAGTTTAAACATGGCTAAAGGAGCTTTACAAATTACAAGTTTCAAAAAGTGAGATCAACATGAAATTATGAGTTGATTGGTTCTTTCATGGCATACATCATCCTCAAGTCAACATCTGTCATGCAATCATCATAAAGAATATTATCTCAACTCATCGTTACGTTGAAAAAGCTTTCTTTTTGTGTTGCACTAATCACACGGGATAGCGTTAAAAAAGTAGGATTATTCTTATCCTTTTTTCATTTTAAAACTAAAAGTATAGTAGTGTTTTGTTTTAATTGGTTGATTTGATGTATTTTTTTTGTGATCGTGTTATGAGTAGTATGTACACATACCGAAACACAGACGTACATGTTATGAGAGAGCAATATTCGGCTTAGTGCCCCGCAACGCGGGCGGGGCAAAAACTAGTTTTCTACTATGAAAACAATACCCCAAAAATGACCAAACGTTGCTTCTATAGGTTATAAACCACGACAAAACGATTGTAAGAAAAAGTGTGTCAGTTTGATGGTTAACACAGTTGGCAGTTGACGCTTAGTTTTGGTAATTAGCAGTTCTTAGTAGATATTGATAATGTTTGTCCGCCAGTAATAACTTAGTTATTGTTGATGGTTGCATATATATGAAGTAACTTAGCTATTCCAATTGATGAATTAGTTCCCAATGATAGACCATTTCCTACTTATGTTTCTACCAACCAGACTGATTTGAAGTAAGTTCCAGAGGCTTTCAACTAATGTAATCGATTTTTCACTTGCAATTGACACAACTAGTTGACTAGGCATCGAGACCTCATTAGAGGCTCAACCCCTTGAACTTTCGCCAACTGGGTGTTGCCTCTTGGATATCTGGTGTTGGGAATAAGAATAGTCACGAAGGAGTGTGTACTCCACACCTCCTATCTTGTAATGATGTTTATTCAGATTTCCCTTTAGTAATAAGTAAATCTCATTAATTAAAATGATTTAATAGCAGTAGAATCACCAATAGAAATGTTTGCAAAAGGTACAAGAACAATGGTCAAATGACCCCCATGTGTCATGTGTTCAAAATTAAAAAAAAACAAATGGTTCATTTAAGCTTGTTGGCAAACAAGCTCAAGCCGGGTTTTAGCTCGTTTATGCTCCAAAAGAAGAGCTCGAGCGGGTCTCGATCCCTAATGTTTGTTTAAACGTTGGGCTCAATTAAAAAAAAGTTGACTAAAACCGAGCTAATCTCAATTGCACACTTACTTTTATGTTATTTGAATCAAGTCTCATTAGATCAAACGTAATGGCTCGTGGTTGGCCAAACCACGAGGCACGAGCAATCCACGAAGCCACCACCGCCCCCCTACACGCATTAAATGCAATTTTGGGTTGTGCTTCGTTGTTCGGACCACAAATGCAAGATAAGGAGTGATTGGTTGGCAATTCTGTTAACCAATCTATTTTTTTTCGATTCCAAACTTATTAATTTCATGCCTCATCACTACATCATTTTATCCAATTTTCAGGCTTTGATGACGTAGACGTCACATGGCAAAAAGAACAAACCACTTGAGTGACTACTACACATGATTTTAGCATTTTCTTTGTTCATAATTCAATATCGTTAATAAAAGGTGCAACTTTTTTGAAGTATCTATACTATACAATAAAAGAAACCATTTTGGAGACACTTGTCATCATATTAGGTCTTGTTTTATAGATAAGTATTATTTTAGTTTAATCTTTTCTAATTAATTATAGATAATCCTCCTACTAAATATTATTTAGTTTAATTTCTTATTGATAATTATTATTTAGTTTCATATCCTTCTCATTTATAATATTATTTATTTAACTAATAGAGTAAATTACGATTTTGGCCCCTGTGGTTATATCACTTTTACTCTTTTAGCCCAAAAAGAATTTTTAACATCTGAGCCCCCAACGTCTTTTTTTTTCTAATCTTTTTGGCCCTTAACGTCTTTTTTCTAACCCTTTTGGCCCCTAACATTTAATGGATGGGGTTAGTGTTAGGGCCCAAAAGAGTTAGAAAAAAAGACGTTTGGGGCTCAGATTTAAAAATTTCTTTTTTGAGCTAAAAGTGATATAACCACAGGGGCCAAAGTCGTAATTTACTCTAACTAATATTATTTATCATTTATACATTTACGGAGTTTTAAACAATGGGTTAAATTTATTGAGACTTCGTTAACAAATTTTGCTACAACAAAATAATCTATTTATATCAATCTAAATTTTTATCTATACTATAATATATATTAAAACATTAATGTGTGACACATGTCGTTCATTGTAGGTATTTATTTTATGATTTTCTCGCCTCACTTCCAAACTTACCTTATATTAATTAAATAAATAAATGAATAATGAGCTAATATTAAATTTTATCCTACTTTAAATTTTGAATACCATTCTTCTATTTTTCTAATAAAATGTTATCCAAAATAGTAAATTGTTAATTTAAAACATTTTAAATAAAACAAATTATTTATCACGAAAACCAAACTTTGTATTAATATATTAAATATTTTTATTTTCACTATACAAAATTAAATTTACTAACTTTTTTATTAGTTGGTATATAAAATTACATTTATTTAACTCGTGTAATAAATGGGGTTTTTTAAAGATATATTATTGAGTAAATTACAAGTTTTGTCCTTTATGTATGTCCCAAATTGCAGGCGCTGTCCTTTGTCTTTAAAATTGATGAGTTTTGTCCTTAATGTTTGCAAATCTTGCACGTTATGTCCTTTAGGCCAAACCCAATTAGATTTTTTTGGTTAAAACTGATCATGTGCAAGGCACATGAGGGTACTATTGTAATTTCACCATCAAAAAATAATAATTAAATCATTAAAAGAAATTAAAAAAAGATGGGTCCCACATTTTCTTCTTCATCCTAAAACCACCACCTCCAACTTTACCACCACCGCCCACCACCTCCTTAAAGCACAACTTGCCACCACAACCTAAAACCGCCACTTGACACCACCACTGAACCCACCACCCTCCACCATTACCCTTCTCCACCATCACCACCCCAAAATCAACTACCACCTCCTAAAAAACCCAAACCTGCAGTACAGCCTTGGATATCATCAAATCGCTCACAAAGATTGAATATTTTCATGACAAAACCAAAACCCACATGCTTAATTTGAACAACACCCCCAAATTAACAAAAAATCATGAACGCCTAAATCATCAAGCTTGTTAATCTTACCTGGTCAACAAGAAAGTCAGTTGTTTAAATAAGCTCAATCAACATATATAGAAAGATAATCTGGTCAACAATATGCAGAATCCTCCCTCTTTCATTATCTTTTGTTTACAAATCACAAGTCCTTTAATCAACAACTTTCATCGGAGACAAATCAAATCCCTCATTCTCGCGAAGATCTTCTCCCACAAATGCTTATTAGACTTCGAAGTTGTGTTGGTTGTGTGGGGGTTGTTCGGTTTCAATTAACATGTTTCGGTCACCGCCAATAGTGGTTTCTTTGTAGATGGTAGGACAGGAGAACTCTAGATTCGTGACTGGTGAATGGAGGTGGTAGTATAGGTTGTTTGGTAGAGATGATAGTGACCGGAGGTGGAGGGTGGTGGTGTTCGATCAACGGTGGCGAAATGGGGGTGGTGGCGGCGACGTAATAGGTGGGTTGTGGTTACTGGTGTATACTGAGATCAGAGAGAAGGGAGAAAAGGGGTGGTGGAGGTGGGTCCCACTATTTTATAATATTAAATCATTAAGTGGACCCCACAAATCTCTTTAATTTCTGTTTATGTTTTATTTACAATAGTATCCTCATGTGCCTTGCACATGATCAGTTTTAACCAAAAAATCTAACTGGGTTTGGCCTAAAGGACATAACTTGTAGGATTTGCAAACATTAAGGACAAAACTCATCAATTTTAAAGACAAAGGACAGCGCCTGCAATTTGGGACGTACATAAAGGACAAAACTTGTAATTTACTCTATATTATTTTATTATTTGGTAAACAATATTACATTTATTCAACCCGTGTAATACATGTGGTTTTAAAGATATAATTTTTTTATTTGGTATATAAAATTACATTAATTCAACCCGTACTATATGGTTCTTATATATATAATTTTTTATTATTTAATATATAAAATTATATTTATTCAACCCGTGCAATAAAGAAAGTTTTTAAAGATATAATGTTTTATTACTTAGTATATAAATTTATTTACTTAACCCGTGTAATACACGGGGTTATAACCTAGTAGTTTAATATATAAACTTGTAGGTTTTGCTTTTGGTTAGTTTGTCGGCTTTTAGGTAATATATCATATTCTATATCCCTGGCAACAAAAGCAATCAAGAAAGACTCAATCAATAGAGGAATGGAAACAATCACACGTTTAAAATTTTAAACGAGTATTGAACACATTTACTCCAGTGATTTCAAACATGAGGGTTGAATCCTATAGGTTAACTTTGTAGTTGGTGTATAACTTAGATTATTTTAATGTCACTTAAAAAAATCTGCAAAAGTAAAATACTAAAGGTTGTTAGATTATTTTTGTACTATTGCTATTCAAACACCCATCATTTTATTTCTACACCTTGAAGCGCCAGCGCTTAAGGGTAATACTTGGCGCTGAGCTTTGACCAAAGCTCAGAGATTCAGGGTAATACTCAGCGTTTTGCCCAAAGCTCGGCTTTTAGGTGGGTTTTTAAATTATTTAAATTTGATTTTGATTAAAAAACGCACCTATACTTGTCGAATTTTGACGTATTTTGTTATTACACGTCATTTTATGAAGTATATGGTCTATACGGCACGTTCCGAATAAGTTCGGTTATGTGTATTGCCGTATTTCATGATTTCATGTGATTCTATTTTGATTCCACTTGTAGTCCAACATGCTGTTTTATATGTATATGCGTCCAACCGGATTAGTGCTTGACGTATTTTGTCATTAAATGTCGTATTATGATGTGTATTGTCACTATTATTCTGTACTATCGCGTATTTTAGCTGTATGGGTTGTGTCGGTGACATTTGGTATCGTGACGTTTATTGTCTGTAAGTGCGGTATTAGTGCGTAGATTGATTGTTATGGCATATTATGTTTCTATTGGTCGTATTATGGCGTATTTTGGCTGTACGGGTCGTGTCGGTGACATTCGGTGTTCGGGCATGCCTGGCCATTTCCGTTATAGAACATCATTTTTTGGTCTTTTTTGTTTTGTCTGTCCATTTTTGGCCCGATTTGTCCTGAAAATTAAAAATAAACTAATTAAACATGTTTCACTTATATTTCCAAGAACACCATTAAAGTGAGCTAAAATGATGTAAAAAATATATAATTATACGAATATCAGCCATGCTTAACCGCTACATTAAATTAGTGATGTGATCATAAGATCCAATAAAAAAACCCAAAGAAAATTGTGAGTGTGAAAGAATAGTGTTATTTTGTAACCTATATAAATATTTATAGGGCAACACGCCAATGATTTTGACGAAAACTTATTTAAACTTGAAAGCAATCTGAGTTGGGATGGTAATGGGTTTGGTATGGTATGGGACGTCTATGCTAATCCCATACCCATACCCATACCCGGTTGCAAACTAGTGTTCCATATGTAACACCCCAATCGCATAATACAACAACAGGCGGTGGAAATATCGGGGAGTCACATTACAAATTGCTCACAACAACTGGTACTAAACTGTTTCATAAATGTTAACATTGTTGTATAAACACAGAATACATGTAATTATCTTTTGATTAAAGAAGTCTAAGGTCCCGATGCATTCCTATGTGTAGCATGCTTGAATAATCAAACCCTGAAACATATGTGAAAATGAAAGTCAGCATAAAAGCTGGCGAGTACATAGGTTTTGTTTAACCAAATAAATGGCAAAAAGTTTAGTGTTGCAATACTTTGACAACTACAAGAGTCTTCTATTGAAAATGAAATATTTGAAGCCAAGGAATGGCAAAAAGGTTTAGTATTGCAATACTTAGTCTTGATTATGAAAACTTGTGATAAAAGAGTTTTGTATATGGTAATATGATTATTACTAGGTAATTTTTATGCCATTGAAAATTGTACTTTGATTTTTGTAATCACATTGAATTTGGTCATAAAACTTGTGAGTGTGTTATTAGAAATCTAATCAAGGATTTACAATAACAATATTGAAATCAGTCATAACTCGTGTGAGTATTATTAGAAATCAAGTCAATGATTTATAATAATACTTTGGATATCTTTCTAAGAATCTATCATATGAAAATATGGAAGATTCTACAAGGATTTGGATAATCGTACATTGAATCAACTAAACACATAAATCCTAAAGTCATTCGGATAACGCTACGAGGGTAATACAATAAGAACACTTATATATATGAAGTACCAGCGGCGTATCCACCATGTTCTTATGGTATTACACTCGTTTCGTTATCTAAATCATTACTAACACATAAACACATAATCATCAACTTGGTCATCAACTTGTAAACACGCATTAAAGCACACAATGAATCCAAATCAAGGGCTTCAATTTAGTACTTTAAACATCCTACAAGAATCTAACTATGAAGATAGATAGATACTATAAGGACCCGATTTTGGTTAACAATATCACATTGGTAGCATATCAAACTATGCTTTTGTAGTATATCAAACTATACTTTGGTTTGTGATTTGGTAGTATATCAAACTATACTTTGGCAAACAATATCACATTGGTAGCATGTCAAACTATGCTTTGGTAGTATATCGAAATATACTTTGGTTTGTGATTTGGTAGTATATCAAACTATACTTTGGTTTAGGAAATAACAAAATTGGTAGTCTATTAAACTATACTTTGGTTTAGGGAATCAATAAAGGATAATACACAAAATGTACTTAGTAAACACATATATGCCATACATTTGAGAAAAATCGGTTACACATATGAATCACTCCAAAAGCATTTGAAAATGTAAAAGAGGGGAAACTATGTACTCACTTGGGGTTGCGTATATGTCTTGTTCAAATGATATAACAAAGCTCAAAGGATCAAGAGTTCAAGTGTTGAAGTGGTTCCTAGTGTATCGGATAACTATATGTTAGTGTAACGGGATATAAATCGAGGAATCGGATAAAATGAGGTTTTGTAAGCCAAATGAGTGTTGGAACTCACATGAAATGGTTTACTAAATACGCTACATTAACGTGTCACTTGCGTAAATACGCGTTCGGATGGTTAAATATGAGCCATGATAAGTCTTATATGCCAAAACATGTTTGATAAAGTTAACATATTAGTTTATATGTCAAAAAGTTGGTTTCATATCCTTAAAACGGATTTATGCGCAAAAAGAGCATTTTGGTCAGTTTTAGGCATATAACAATCGATTTATCATAATACTAACCAAACGACGTGACCATAAGATATAACCTCATAGGGTTATTCCCTATAAAACTATGGTCACCTACATATGTTTGGTCGAATCCTAAGATCGACCAAACGGGTCGGATTCGAAAGTCAAAGCGATGGTCAAGACCGCTCGACTTACGATCCTAAATAAACACTAAACTAGAAGTGACGAGTTAAACATGTCAAAACATGTTTAACTTAGTTGAAAAACTGATTTGGTATTAAAACTTAGTGTTTTGATACCTAAAAATAGTTTCATTGTAAAATGCACATAATTGTGCATTTTGACCGAAACTTTGACTCGTCACTACGACTAGTAAACGTGGTAATCAGTAGGTATAATCGCAAGGGATTATAACCATCGTGATTACGATCACGTTGCAAAGTTCAATTGAACTTTGACTTGACCAATTCATGGTCAAAACCGAAAGTCAAACAGTAAGTTAAACTGTTTGACTTTTAGCTTAAAATAGCTAAAATAAATGAACAAGACTAGGAAGAACACTTACTTGTGTTCTAGGAAGTCAAGATAACTCAATAGGAGGCCTTCAAAATGTCACACCCTGTCTTTTGCGGAAGCGTATGATGTGTGACTAGCTTGTTATCATTGCATTCAATCGTAATAAACAACTACATGATCAAACGATGTTCATCCATTTATGAAAATTTGAGTATTACAAACACTTGTTATTTAAGTTTTCAAAACACGACCTTTGACAAGGTTACTATTCAACAAAAGTGGATGACATCTAAACTTGTAGTCTACTTCTAGTTACGACACTTGCGCCCAAGATCCATCCTGTCACCTGAAATACATGTAATTTTGGAAAACATCAACATAAAGTTGAGCGAGTTCATGCGTTTTTGTATTTCACATTTTTATACTTTGTATGAAAACATAGTATGTGTCATGTATAATTCAAGTCTTTCTTGAGTACCCCACGTGCTCAAGTATAATTCCCGTTTTCTTGAGTACCCCACGTACTCAATTATCATTCAAGTTTTCTTGTGTACCCCACGTTTTAAATGATTGTTTATACAAGGACATTAAGGCACGTGAGGACATAAGGAGCATTAGTATATTCTCCTTCAAGACATGTGAGGACATATGGAGCATTAGTATATTCTCCTTTAAGGCATGTGAGGACATAGGGAGCATTAGTATTTTCTCCCTCAAGGCATGTGAGGACATAGGAAGCATTAGTATATTCTTCCTCTAACTATGTCGATTTCCCTCGACTGTGTCGATTAACCTCGACTGTGTCAATTTCCCTTGACTGTGTCGATTACCCTCGACTGTGTCGATTAACCTCGACTGCGTCGATTTCCCTCGACTGGGACACCGAAGCACTCAAGAGGTCACATAAGGACCATGAGTGGGGCTCGGCCGTACCCGTTAGATCTAACCTTCGTCCCTAATTAAGTATTAATGGCATCTCAATATCTAGTTTAAGCTCACATGATCTAGTATTTTCTAGGCTTTTCTTAAAGCTCATCATATTGCACTCACCACGAGTGCTTCTCGTATTCTCAAATCATATTGCACTCGGTTCTCGTTCTCACCAAGAGTGCTTCTTATATTCTCAAATCATATTGCACTCGGTTCTCGTTCTCACCAAGAGTGCTTCTTGTATTTTTACCCTTTGTAAAAATTATAATATTTGTAACATGTATTTCACCCCCGAGAGTTATAAAAACTGAAAACAGTTAAAGAAAAGGGGGAGCATGAACTCACAACTTTGCGTTCCTGTGCGTCGTAAACTTCACCGGATTTGCTTAATTAACGTCGTAACCTATACGCGTTTTCTTAACGTTAGTCACTAGACTTGCGTCGCACAAGTACAGTCACTCTCTTCTGTGTATAATTTCTTGTGTTAAAAATATTTTATATTTTTAACTAAGTATCTTACTTATATTATTTTCTCTAAAATTAATATAAGTGTCTCGTGTTTTGCACTTTGCACCCGAATTATGTATCTTGTATGTTGTATGTGCATTTTTATGTTTATACTCCTCAAGAGTATTTAGTGTATTTTTAAGCCTTAATACACTAGCACGTATAACACATACTATATACACTTAGCACACAAGTTGGTGATCAAATAATATATATATATTTTTCTCAAAAATATACATACTTATATCCATTTTTATTCTTGAAGAAATCATCATTTCTTATCACCAAAAATTTGGGAAACCTTGGTAATACTCTTAAATACATTTTTAGGGAATAAGTTTCTCAAAACTTATATTTTTCTAAGTGTCAAAATTTATAAAAATTTTGACAGAGTTTCCCCTAAAAATGGAGGTTTCCCATGTTTTCAAAACATGTGTTTATTTTCTTTTAAATCGTCAACAATCATCAACAACAATTATCAACAATACTCATCAACAATAATCGCTAATTTCTCCCTTTCATGAACTTGAATATTTACAAAAATGTGTAGTAATTTACTAGCACATTTAGTGAGTCTTGTTATCTTTAAAAATAAGTTTAATTTCTTAAAAACTTTATTTTTAAAGAACATGAAGTTTCACAACTTCTAGTCGGTTTTTACGAAAATTATTTCTTTGTTAAAACTCTTGTTACACAAGTGTCCACACACTTGTTTGTTCGTAAAAACACCTCTACTTTATGAAAGATCCGGTTTTAAAACATGGTTTTGTCTTACAGTTGGTCTTTCGAAAATGCCACTTTTAGATCTTTAGATCTACTAGTTTAGAACTCCATTTCATAAGATAATTTGCTTTTACACAAGTTCATGTTTAATAGTAGTAGTGTTCATCATCTAGTCCTTTTTATACTTTAACATACACTAGCTCATGTTCTAAGAACATAACCTAGCCGGGTTAGATGACGATCCGAACTACTACTAGCATTAAACAACACAAAATAATCATCACAAAACAAGTTTAACAAGTTTTACACGATTATCCAACTATTAACCATCATATTCATCACTTTAATAGACTTTTAGTTTTGATCTTGTGTGTTCTTGAGTTTTAACCGTTAAATCACCTATTAACCACTTTAACAAGAACAAGAGGATGTTTTAGAACACTTACTACTAGCTCAAGGCTAGGGAAGTTCGAGAGTGCAAATGAGGTGGATAAAAGCAAATGGCGAAGGTCCTTCAAGATCCGCTTGCACCGAGCTTCGTTAGTGACCTTCCTATACCTTTGTATGCCCTTAGAATGGTTGGTGAAGCTTGAATGATGGTGGTGGCGGTTGTGGTGGCTCACGGCCGAACAAGAGGAGAGAGGGAGTGCAAGTGTGTTGTGATGGTGAGTTGGGGAAGATGATGGTTCACTTATATACACAATCCCCTTGGTCCATTGGATTATATGTCTTATGAAGTACAAGACATATCTTCATGAAGTCCAAGAATATATCATAGGAGATTTTAGGAAGATTAAATAAATCTTGTGTGGGGCCACACATGGGCCGAAATTCAGCCAATGGGGGGGGGGGTAAAGTGTAAGTTCTAACCACTAATTACATACACTAGTTAAGCTTCAAGTGTCTTGGTTAGGGATTTAATGTGTTGTTACGTTATAAGGGGTGTTATGGTGTTCGGGGACCATAACTAGCTTAGAAAAATAAAAACAATGCTTCTAGCATTATTTTGGTGTTCCGGGTATTATCCGGTTGTTCGGTTAGACACTGGTTCGTTAAAGTGCTAAATCACACTTTTTAGTGTCTTTTAAGTACCCTTCTTGTACCCTTTCAATTCCCAACACTTAAGGAAATATTCTGGATGATAAAACGAAATTTCTGCATAATATTCATATGTTTAAATGCTGAATTGAGCTGAATTATACAAAATTATGCACTTAAAGTGCGTTTCGGGTGCTTTTTAGTGCTTATTTTTGCTTTCGCAATGTCTATAAATTAAACCCTTACATGTACTCTTGGGTTTTAATGTACTTTTGTCGTCGGACCTACACCTAGGCCTCAATTCTAATGTCTGACTGCTTTCTGCAGTTCCGTTGACACGATGTGTCTTACCGGTGAGTTTACTAATATTTCTGACGCAACGCTCTCGTTTATGCATAAAGCTATATTTTGTAGCACAAAATGTGCATGAATTCACTTGCATGGAATTCAGAAATTTATTTGTCTGGTAAACCAGATCATGCACAGTCATTTAAGCACAAATTACTGTTCATTTCGTGTACGGAATGTACGGAAAAGTGGCGGTTGTCACAGTCTCCCCCCGTTAAAAGAATTTCGTCCCGAAATTCAAGCGATGCCATCGGTCGCAGGGGAGTTGTGAAACCAATATGGTCACTTAGATTCATGACTGTCTTCATGTTCCCAAGAAATCTCTGGGTCATGTCGTGAGTTCTATCACACTCAAGTAGATCAATCATGTCTTTCCTGTATCTCGTGGACTCTTGGTCCATAACCTCAACAGGTTTCTATAGTATCACGGACTCTTGGTGCAAAACCTCAACAGGTTTCTATAGTATCATGGACTCTTGGTCCAAAACCTTAACAGGTTTCTATAGTATCACGGACTCTTGGTCCAAAACCTTAACAGGTTTCTATAGTAATACGGACTCTTGGTCCAAAACCTCAACGGGTTTCTATAGTAATACGGACTCTTGGTCCAAAACCTCAACAGGTTTCTATAGTAATACGGACTCTTGGTCCAAAACCTCAACGGGTTTCTATAGTAATACGGACTCTTGGTCCAAAACCTCAACGGGTTTCTATAGTAATACGGACTCTTGGTCCAAAACCTCAACGGGTTTCTATAGTAATACGGACTCTTGGTCCAAAACCTCAACGGGTTTCTATAGTATCACGGACTCTTGGTCCAAAACCTCAACAGGTTTCTATAGTATTTCTTGTCGTTTGTCATTGACGTGAATCTTATTTGTGGGAACAACGACTGTTCCTTAAGTCAGACTCCTCTACAGACTAGACACATGAATGTGTCGCGATCACTACTGATCTTTTTCTGGGAGCTTCATCTTGTGAGCAATGGTTCTGATCCCTACACCGGGGATTCAACCTTTTCGTTTTCCAAGGCACACTACGCCTTCTCTAGGCGAGGCTCTCATTTTAGTCATACTTCTTGTCTCAAATTCATACGATTTCTGCCGCTCATTGGCGTAATCTTTCTGTATTCTGCGGGCTGTCCTGATATGATCACATATCTGAACGATCTTGCCTCTAGTTTTCCTGAGCCATCTCGGGCTAGTTGATTGTTTATTTCTGGTATCCATTCAACATGACGGGAATTGACTCATTATGTTCCGTCTAAAGCTTTACACGAAGCGGTTTAGACGGCGGTGTGATAGATACCGTTGTAGGTAAACTCCACTAAGGGCAAGTGAGTGTTCCGACTTTTCATTAAAGTTTATCACACAAGCACGTATTGTGTTCATACAGCCTGCATCGTTCAGCAGCTCGGTTCATCTTCGAGTTCTTACGATCATCGGTGTGCTGCAACCCTTGTGATCAATAAAAATCGTGCAACGTTTTCCTTTAGGTAATGACGTCCGGTTTGCGGCGCGCAATTACTGTATCTATCTCAAGGTCTTTTCTCATGATTCCTTAATCAATGTGCCGCGTATGCAATGTTGTGATCTCGTTGCATCGACGTACAATCGAGACTTTGTCGGGAGACGTCACATAACTGCAACTCTAGCTCCTTAGCTCTTGGTTGCAGGGTTGGCATGAATTTCGTTCTTATCCACCATGTATCTTAAAGTTCTCCCTTCGCGAACTCGAAATCCGCTTTTCGTCATCATTGCACATAACTGTGCTTTCTCTAAGAGTTGCAAGGTAAATTGCAGCTGTTGCTCACGACCTTCCTTGGTCGTTGGCCATATAAGAATGTAGTCAATAAGTATATGACTTATCCAGGTATGGCTCACACGTTCGATTCATGAGGTCCATGAATATTGTCGATGCATGTGTTAAGCCAAATGATACGACAAGGATTCCGTAATGCTCGAAGCAAGTCCTAAAGGTCGTTTTAGGGATATTTCCTCTTGTATTCACAGTGGAGGACCTCTTGTCCTCAAGTTGATCTTTGAGTGGTAACTGGAACCTTACGATTGGCTCATTTGTGTCATCAGTCCTTGGCAAAGGATTCTGATTCTCAATTTTCTGAAGTTTATGTAAAGTGGAGACTACCAACTTTCTCCTTGTCTCCTTAACTAAGGATGTTACGTCCTTAATTTCCTCTGTCTAGCAGCTCTTGCAGTTATATCAGAGGTTCATGCTTCGCTGGTGAAGCTAGTCGGTGTGGCGTTATTCGTCACTGGTGCTGCTCCTGGCACGCGATTTATCCTGAACTCCTCTCGTCGCCACAGAGAGGCGTTCCTAGAAAGTCTTCCAAAAGGCTACTGGGACTTCTTCCGTCACGGGGATGTTCTCAGGCTCCGCAGTCTACTCAGAGGCGTTTCTATGCCTCTTCGACCAATGAGGGATGTCGTAGATCTGCCGCCTTGTGGGGTCTAGCATCCTTGCACCTATTGCAGGAAGTTTGGGTTTCATCATTCGCAAGAGGGATGCGACTGATTTTCTCATATCAACCGACGTCAGCTGTATACTTGGATTTCTGATCCATGCTGACTAACATATTATGACTTCGCGAGTCAATAGTAACAGAAGGTTCCGGCCTTCTGAGTCCCTAAATACAATCCTTAATCGCTTCGACTGTTTAAACTAGCCTTCTTTATGCCCATTTCTAAGGAATACGGGACGTCTATTTTACTTGAAACTAGGCCAAGCAGTTTCTTATGTTCTAAGCATGCAAGGTTAAAGTTGGTGCCAGTATTAATTAGAAGTAGATGCATTAGGTTGGTTAATAGGGAACGTACCCGTAACCGCATCTGGATCCTGGCGTGCTTCACGAGTTTCGATCGTGAAAACCCTTCCTTGCTTGTTTCTTCCTAGGGCAATCTTTCCTAAAGTGCCCTGCTTCACCACATCTGTAGCAACCTGGTATTCTCTTGCTTCTTCCATTTGGGTCCTTCGCCCAACAGGCATCCTTGCTGTGCCCTTCTTTTCCACACTTTCCGCACTTAGGCTTCAGACATCGACCTTCATGGTGAAAATTGCATTTCCCACACCTTGGCTTAGTCCCCGAGTAAACTTTACCTCCGGCCTTATTAGTGGTTCCAACGGTTTTCCTGCCATGTGGCGGATTCACTTTCTTTCTTTTGTTTGCTTTAGAGCTTCCATAGCCGACTTGTGTGCTCATCTTTAGGTTTGAGGACTTCCTCTTCTTGTTGCTTGACGACTCCACATGAGTCTCTTTCTTGTTATCCTCAGATTCCGAAAATTTTCCCGCACGTAGAGCTTCTTCAGTAAGAGTGACACTCATATCGATAGCCTCTGCAATGGTTGAGGGCTTTGAGGTATTAACCATGCTCCTGATCTGAGGTGCAAGTCCCCAAATGAATCGTTCAACCCTTTTGAATTCCGGTTTGACTAAGTAGGGGACGACTCTAGACAAGTCGTGAAATCGTTGGACGTATTCAGAAATCTTCGGTCCGTCCATTTTTAAGTTCCAGAACTCCACCTCAAGCTTCTAGATTTCAGCCCTAGAACAGTATTTCTTTTCCATCATTTCCTTGAGCTCGTCCCAGCTTAGTGCATGAGCAGCATCCGCACCAAGGGTTTGAACCTGAAGGTTCCACCAGGAGAGTGCGCCATCTACGAATAACCCTGAGATATAGGTAACACTCTGTTGGGGCGAACAGTCAACAGTTACTCATTCTTAGAATGGAGTCAGTCTTTTCTGTCCAACGAACAAATGCAACGGCGCCTCCTGTTCCGTCAAAGTTTAATGGTTTGCAGTCTAGGAACTGCTTAAAGGTGCAGCTAGTTGGAGGGTTATTTTCGGTAGTGCCATCGCTGTGCTTAGAGCGGAGGGCTTCATGTCGCGCAATTGCCTGTGAGATGCATTCTTGCAGCTCGGCTTCTGTCCTTGGCAACGTACTGGTGTTTGTGTCTCGCCTGGGCGGCATTCTCTTCTGCCAAGATGGTATGAAGTAGGTTAGACAACATTCCAATTGTCTATGAGATACATAGCACCATAAGCCACCCAATTTCACACGTATATATAACCAGTGTATAAGCGAGGAAATAGTTATTGAGCCTTCCCATAGGCTTGCCAACTTGGCTAATTGTTTGAAATGAACTCGAGGCTACATCGCCTTGGTCATTCAAGTTTCAGTTATTTCCTGCTACTTTGGTTTTCTTAGGTCTTTAGCTTTACTGGTGCGTATATTTCCCCTTTGATGGGGTTGTTTGTGTAGAGGTGATAGGGAGTGTATCGTCACTGATTCTTCCTGAATGTCATTCCACCTCTCTTGCTTAAATATTGTTTTCTCAAACGTCTCGTATGCAGGTAGAAGTGTCAGTCACGAAGTAGGCTAAGACAAGCTTCCTACTTTCTAACGTGCTAAAGCACTGATCTATGTGTTGTTCTACCAGGTGAAGGTGTGAACACCTATAGATTAATTTTTGTGCGGTTCCATTAGCTCGACCCGCAGAGTCCACCAGGATTTCTGTGCACTACAAGTCGTTATTACGTGGGCCCCCGTAATAATAAATTGTCTTACACAGTTACCCCAATTTTCTCTCGTCCAAGCAGATGATCAATCAAGGAGGGGACACTACTGTCCTTATACCTCTTGTCATGGAAGGGACCTTTGCGATGGTCCACGCGCTAACATTCGTTATCGTTACGCGCGTATAGGCACGATGATTAGATGGAATAGGAATAGAGAGAATTCCTAGTAGTTGGAGGGGCACCTTCAAGATGAATACTTCATCTTCCTTTTCTGGTCAAGTATGTCGTCAATCTTGCTTCACATAAGCCGCAGGGATCTCGTCCCGTTGATTGAGAATTCGATCAAGGTTGCCGCCTCTGCCTCGTCATCATCACCGTAGTTAGGCATCTTCACGATCGAGGGGGAAGAACAGCCATCTCCTACGGAAGCAAGCTCAGCATCTTGTTTGGTAATCACTCCCAGCCATGAGCTTTGCAAAGGATGCGAGGTCGGTAGCTTCATCGTGCGAGTCACGTATAGTAATAGGAGTCGGAGTCGAAAGTATCTTATTCACGTCAATAGTCATTCCGTACACTTATTTGTATGTATGTATATCAATAACATATATGCTACTTTGCATAATCAAGCATTTTAATGCATTATATCACGTATAACTCTCGTTTTTGGGGGGTCATTTTGTTTTTGGCAAGTCTAACTCGTGTAGACTATGCTTTGTTTGGCACCTTATTTTAAAGGTATTCCTCACTAATGTCCTTGCCTTGTCACTTTTTGAAAAGTGTCTGACTTGTGGATCTTGGCGCTTTCGTGAATGCAATGAAAACCTTTTTGTAAAATGTTTTCGTGAGAGAACTCTAGTGATTGTAGTCTAGACTCGAGAAAGAATCCTAGTTCACTACAATCGAAGCTCTGATACCAAACTGTCACACCCTGTCTTTTGCGGAAGCGTATGATGTGTGACTAGCTTGTTATCATTGCATTCAATCGGAATAAACAACTACATGATCAAACGATGTTCATCCATTTATGAAAATTTGAGTATTACAAACACTTGTTATTTAAGTTTTCAAAACACGACCTTTGACAAGGTTACTATTCAACAAAAGTGGATGACATCTAAACTTGTAGTCTACTTCTAGTAACGACACTTGCGCCCAAGATCCATCCTGTCACCTGAAATACATGTAATTTTGGAAAACATCAACATAAAGTTGAGCGAGTTCATGCGTTTTTGTATTTCACATTTTTATACTTTGTATGAAAACATAGTATGTGTCATGTATAATTCAAGTCTTTCTTGAGTACCCCACGTACTCAAGTATAATTCCCGTTTTCTTGAGTACCCCACGTACTCAATTATCATTCAAGTTTTCTTGTGTACCCCACGTTTTAAATGATTGTTTATACAAGGACATTAAGGCACGTGAGGACATAAGGAGCATTAGTATATTCTCCTTCAAGACATGTGAGGACATAGGGAGCATTAGTATATTCTCCTTTAAGGCATGTGAGGACATAGGGAGCATTAGTATTTTCTCCCTCAAGGCATGTGAGGACATAGGAAGCATTAGTATATTCTTCCTCTAACTATGTCGATTTCCCTCGACTGTGTCGATTAACCTCGACTGTGTCAATTTCCCTTGACTGTGTCGATTACCCTCGACTGTGTCGATTAACCTCGACTGCGTCGATTTCCCTCGACTGGGACACCGAAGCACTCAAGAGGTCACATAAGGACCATGAGTGGGGCTCGGCCGTACCCGTTAGATCTAACCCTCGTCCCTAATTAAGTATTAATGGCATCTCAATATCTAGTTTAAGCTCACATGATCTAGTATTTTCTAGGCTTTTCTTAAAGCTCATCATATTGCACTCACCACGAGTGCTTCTCGTATTCTCAAATCATATTGCACTCGGTTCTCGTTCTCACCAAGAGTGCTTCTTATATTCTCAAATCATATTGCACTCGGTTCTCGTTCTCATCAAGAGTGCTTCTTGTATTTTTACCCTTTGTAAAAATTATAATATTTGTAACATGTATTTCACCCCCGAGAGTTATAAAAACTGAAAACAGTTAAAGAAAAGGGGGAGCATGAACTCACAACTTTGCGTTCCTGTGCGTCGTAAACTTCACCGGATTTGCTTAATTAACGTCGTAACCTATACGCGTTTTCTTAACGTTAGTCACTAGACTTGCGTCGCACAAGTACAGTCACTCTCTTCTGTGTATAATTTCTTGTGTTAAAAATATTTTATATTTTTAACTAAGTATCTTACTTATATTATTTTCTCTAAAATTAATATAAGTGTCTCGTGTTTTGCACTTTGCACCCGAATTATGTATCTTGTATGTTGTATGTGCATTTTTATGTTTATACTCCTCAAGAGTATTTAGTGTATTTTTAAGCCTTAATACACTAGCACGTATAACACATACTATATACACTTAGCACACAAGTTGGTGATCAAATAATATATATATATTTTTCTCAAAAATATACATACTTATATCCATTTTTATTCTTGAAGAAATCATCATTTCTTATCACCAAAAATTTGGGAAACCTTGGTAATACTCTTAAATACATTTTTAGGGAATAAGTTTCTCAAAACTTATATTTTTCTAAGTGTCAAAATTTATAAAAATTTTGACAGAGTTTCCCCTAAAAATGGAGGTTTCCCATGTTTTCAAAACATGTGTTTATTTTCTTTTAAATCGTCAACAATCATCAACAACAATTATCAACAATACTCATCAACAATAATCGCTAATTTCTCCCTTTCATGAACTTGAATATTTACAAAAATGTGTAGTAATTTACTAGCACATTTAGTGAGTCTTGTTATCTTTAAAAATAAGTTTAATTTCTTAAAAACTTTATTTTTAAAGAACATGAAGTTTCACAACTTCTAGTCGGTTTTTACGAAAATTATTTCTTTGTTAAAACTCTTGTTACACAAGTGTCCACACACTTGTTTGTTCGTAAAAACACCTCTACTTTATGAAAGATCCGGTTTTAAAACATGGTTTTGTCTTACAGTTGGTCTTTCGAAAATGCCACTTTTAGATCTTTAGATCTACTAGTTTAGAACTCCATTTCATAAGATAATTTGCTTTTACACAAGTTCATGTTTAATAGTAGTAGTGTTCATCATCTAGTCCTTTTTATACTTTAACATACACTAGCTCATGTTCTAAGAACATAACCTAGCCGGGTTAGATGACGATCCGAACTACTACTAGCATTAAACAACACAAAATAATCATCACAAAACAAGTTTAACAAGTTTTACACGATTATCCAACTATTAACCATCATATTCATCACTTTAATAGACTTTTAGTTTTGATCTTGTGTGTTCTTGAGTTTTAACCGTTAAATCACCTATTAACCACTTTAACAAGAACAAGAGGATGTTTTAGAACACTTACTACTAGCTCAAGGCTAGGGAAGTTCAAGAGTGCAAATGAGGTGGATAAAAGCAAATGGCGAAGGTCCTTCAAGATCCGCTTGCACCGAGCTTCGTTAGTGACCTTCCTACACCTTTGTATGCCCTTAGAATGGTTGGTGAAGCTTGAATGATGGTGGTGGCGGTTGTGGTGGCTCACGGCCGAACAAGAGGAGAGAGGGAGTGCAAGTGTGTTGTGATGGTGAGTTGGGGAAGATGATGGTTCACTTATATACACAATCCCCTTGGTCCATTGGATTATATGTCTTATGAAGTACAAGACATATCTTCATGAAGTCCAAGAATAGATCATAGGAGATTTTAGGAAGATTAAATAAATCTTGTGTGGGGCCACACATGGGCCGAAATTCAGCCAATGGGGGGGGGGTAAAGTGTAAGTTCTAACCACTAATTACATACACTAGTTAAGCTTCAAGTGTCTTGGTTAGGGATTTAATGTGTTGTTACGTTATAAGGGGTGTTATGGTGTTCGGGGACCATAACTAGCTTAGAAAAATAAAAACAATGCTTCTAGCATTATTTTGGTGTTCCGGGTATTATCCGGTTGTTCGGTTAGACACTGGTTCGTTAAAGTGCTAAATCACACTTTTTAGTGTCTTTTAAGTACCCTTCTTGTACCCTTTCAATTCCCAACACTTAGGGAAATATTCTGGATGATAAAACGAAATTTCTGCATAATATTCATATGTTTAAATGCTGAATTGAGCTGAATTATACAAAATTATGCACTTAAAGTGCGTTTCGGGTGCTTTTTAGTGCTTATTTTTGCTTTCGCAATGTCTATAAATTAAACCCTTACATGTACTCTTGGGTTTTAATGTACTTTTGTCGTCGGACCTACACCTAGGCCTCAATTCTAATGTCTGACTGCTTTCTGCAGTTCCGTTGACACGATGTGTCTTACCGGTGAGTTTACTAATATTTCTGACGCAACGCTCTCGTTTATGCATAAAACTATATTTTGTAGCACAAAATGTGCATGAATTCACTTGCATGGAATTCAGAAATTTATTTGTCTGGTAAACCAGATCATGCACAGTCATTTAAGCACAAATTACTGTTCATTTCGTGTACGGAATGTACGGAAAAGTGACGGTTGTCACACAAAAGATGGTATCACTCCAATTAGAGAAGGTGAGTGAAGAATGAAAGAAATGAGCAAGTTGTGGTGTTGAATAACCTTGCTAGTTATAGCATTTCATTATGCACAAGATAATGCCACATGTTTTGAGTGTTGCCCAAGGATGAATAAGATCATTACAAGTGTAATAATCAGGTTTTAGGCTTGGGGATTACATAACTTGGGGTCTAAGAACTTAAAAACCATCAAATGCTCATAAATCTGCTGCTGGGGAGGGTTTACGGACTGCAAGGGTCCTGGTTTGAGGACCGTAAAGGCTGCAACAAGGGTAAAAGTTTCATATTTGACATCTTTGGTCCCTGAACTTGTTTTGTCACGTTTTGGCACTTCTAACACCCGTTAACCCCATGTTTAAGCTCCATAAGGAAATTAAAGTATATTTAACTTAGAATATGCTCAAAAATGTCATGGATGTTGGTTCGTTCGGTTGTACGGTTGCGTTTTTTTTGCTTAATTACGACGAATGCTTTAAAGAACACGAAAATGACCGAAATTGCGCAACGAATGATATTTTTGAATTCTTATCAATAAAATACAAGATTTTATTGATTACAAAATTTTTTGGATGTGCGTACGTGTTCCGTATTAAGAAATACGCGAATCGGCAGATTTTCGCAGTTTGATGCAAATAGTCCCTGAGCTCGAATAAACTTGTTTTTGCCATAACGAACCCCTCAAAACTTATTTCTAAGTTATGTAAAGGGTATTTAGGGTATGTTTAGCTTATGTCATTGTTCCGGAATGTACGTAGCGTTAAACTGATTACGTTTTGCGTAAAAGTTCGATTTCACTTTCAAAAGAGGTTTAAGAGTTTGAAATCGAACAAGAACTAAAACTTGCAATTGTCGTATGTAAATATACAATCCTGGAAATGAAACATAAGATTTTATTGGATTCGAAATTGTTCGGGATTGTACAAAGGTTGAAAAAGGTGCAAATGTCATACCATACCCGGCCCATTACCCGTCGGGAGTATGTCGGGTAATTACCCATCGGGTATCGGGGATACCCACGAGTTTATTAAAAACAATCGTTGGGATCTCAAGTAAATTTATATCATTTAAATTTTGTATATTTTATGTGTTTTCTAATTAAAACAAATGAATTCTTGGTGAAATACAAATTAACAAAAAGTTTACTTTTCATAGTTAACGGCTGTGTGTTTCAATATCTTAGAAGTATAGTGTCGTTTTTCTAACAATTGAAACGTTTGCTATCCGTATATAATGATATGATTAGATGTATTTAGAGCATTCACATTCAATCCATCATATTTTCACCCTAAATTACACTAAAAAACACTATATTTTCTCTCTCCTTTTCAATTAAATAATATTTTTTTTATATCTTTATCATTATCTTTTCTCTCTTCTCCACTCACAACCACTTTCAAAATATATTAAAAAATTATAGGGGGTGAACAGTGTCCCCCAAATATACAGATGAACAGTAACATTTTCTCTCTCCTCCACTCACAACCACTTTTTATACTCTTTATATTTTAAAAACACCACACACATAATTTAGTTATTTGGATGTGAATGCTCTAACAGTGGTTAATTTAAAAACTAAATACCATTCATGTTCTTATCCAATACATGTTATTTTAAATAAAATAAGGGAAAACATGCTAAATGAAAGACGATTAAAATATAATAGGAAATAAAAATTATTTTTGAAATTAAATTTTTTTTAGGCATATGGTTCGGGTAAACGGGTACAAGGTTTCGGGTAATCGGGTCAGGTAACACCAAATCCCACGCCCGTCTCATACCTGCGAAATATTTTTTTTCCAATCCCATACCCGGTCCCATACCCGTCCCGAATATTTCGGGTTTCTGGTATACCCGTAGGGCTCGAGTTTTTTTGCCATCCCTAAATCTGAGGCATGTATGTAAATTTGAAATACAGTTTTCTTTACGTAGGCGTCTAGTTTGTTAAATCATGCTACATGACTAAGTGTAAGTAGTCTAATTGTGCTGAGTATTACCCTGAACGCCGAGCTTTGGCAAAAGCGTTGAGTATTACCCAAAACGTTGAGCTTTGGCCAAAGCTCAGCGCTTCAGATGTCAAAATAGGCAAAAGGGGTGTGTGAACTAACGGGTGTATCCTTGGCGATGAGTCAGGTGTAGACGTGTCGACTGTTGAGTGGTGGAGCTTGACCAAAAGTTTTACTGGTGCGAAAAGTCATAGTTCCCAAGTTATATATTGTATAAATATTTAGGCAAAATAGTTTTTTTTTTTTTTTTGGGGGGGGGGGGGGGGGGGGAGGGGGAGATCCTATATAATTTTAAAATTTTCGAACGAAAAATAAAAAAATTTACACTTCTAACCGAAATATTAGGAGGGAGGGCACCCATCGGTTTCCACTAAGCTGCGCCACTGGACTTGCCATGAAATATGTAACATTCGTTTCGACCACTTATATGTTAGAATTCATCAAGTGAAAAAAATATGTTGAAAAGACGACAAAAATAAGCAAGTCACGCCTTAAGTAAACACGTCTGAATGTAAAACTTAGATTCAGTTATAATAAGTGAAATAAAAAAGAAGAGGAAAATAGAAAAAAAAAATTAAAAATATTAAATGTATTGAAAAAATTGATTAAAGTGTGGTGGATATAGGGCTGTCCAAACTGCTCGACGATCGAGGATCGCTCGACGATCGCTCGAAAAATGCTCGAAAAATGCTCGTTCGATTCCCGCTCAGTTTGTAAATGAGCCGCTCGGATCGGTTCGATTCAAATTCAATCCAAGCATGAGCATAGGTCCGCTCGCTCGTCGATCGATCGGTTTTGCTCGAATTATTTTTATTAAATAACTAATATATATATAGATATATATTACATATATATTATAGATTTTAAAGTTTAATAATGCATGATCCGCCACTCCAAACTGAACCAATCAAAACCATTTATCATTCATCACACGGATCACAATCGTGCGGTACTCCACCCCTCACCTCTCCACCAATCAACGGCTCAAAGCACCCTTCCAAAAAAACACAAATCCCCCACCACCACATATATACGTACACCTTCTCTCATCTCTCTCACAACTCACAAAATATCAGACTTCTCTCTCTCTAGCGACTCAAGAACAGATCTAGCAAAAACAGATTCGTATTTTTAGGTTTGGGGGACTGATCTAGCAAAAACAGATTCGTATTTTTAGGGATTTAAGGTTGTTGAGATGATTCCAGGTGATGGTAGCGGCTGCTCTTTTCTAATCTTCAGGTTCGTTATGTTTGCCCTGAATCGAAGTACTTGTGCGTAGATCTGATTGTGCGAAGATCTGCATATTGTTCGAAGATCTTATTGTGCGAATCTGATTATTGTTCGAAGATCTGGTTGTGCGAAGATCTGATTGTGCCCTCGCTGCTAAAAAATTCGTTCTTCATCTCTATGTCTAATCCGATTAAGCATTTGATTTCACGATTCATACCCATAATAATTGGACCATCAAATATGACATACTTGTTGTTTACGATGTTTTCAAACATATTACTATACTTTATATCCGATGATAATATAAGTTTGTTAAACATATTACGATGTTATGATTATGTATGTCTGTTTGTTAATATAAGTTTGTTAAACTTCTGTTTATGTTAATTTAGGTGTTAGAGAAAAACCGAGCGAAACCGATCGAAAACGATCCGATCGATTTAAATTCGAACCGATCATGAGCACCACTTTTATGCTCGGTTATACAAATTCGAACCGAACCGATCCGATCGGTTGTAATTCGATCCGATCTCGAGCAGACCCTCGCTCGGATCGGATCGGATCGTGAACACCATTGGGTGGATATGATTAACTTTATTAAAGTTTAGAGCATGTAGTGTAAATTGGTTAAAAGGAAAAAAGTAACATTTATTTTTTATATTGAAGAGCCATATGATTAATTTATTTATTAAAGATCAAGAGATGTAAATGAATTAAATGACTTTCTTTACAATTTTTTTTTTATAAATTTACACAGCTGAAAATCTATAAGATAATAGCATACACTTTCTTGTAAACACCACTGTGTATTTTTTTTAAAGATAACTTTTATTAAACATTAGCAAGGCGCTAAAAGCAAAAACAAACAAGAAGGAGACTAGCCCCACCAAAACAACTAATTACATAATTAACCGAAAGAACACCATTGACTCCAATCAAACAACAAAAACTTCACCGAATTTTTAATTAAAAAATACTTTTGTTCTTAATTCATCCAACATATTACTAATCACTAAGAGTATTCACATCCCCTCTACCATTTCTACTCTATAATTACACTAAAACAACCATATTTTTTCTCTTCTTTCAATTCAATAATATTTTTATATATCTTTATCATTACATTTTCTCTCTGCTCCACTCACAACCACTTCTAAAATATATTAAAAAATTATAGAGGGTAAACAGTATACCCTCAGATATATAGATGAACAGTAATATTTACTCTCTCTACCACTTACAACCACCTACAACAACTTTTTATAATATAAAACCACCCTCACAAAATTTGATGGAAGGGATGTGAATGCTCTAAGCTCTTGGAGTTAAAGATAACTTCATTCCCCATCCGCCAAATCATTGAACATGAAATTAAAACCACCGACTGCAGCGTCTTCTTTATGACAACCACCCCGTAACTAAAGGGGTTCGGAGGATCTGATGACCCTCTAAACAATCATATGTTACCTTGACATTTATTGAAATTTTTTTATGGTGTGAAACCAAAGCTGGAGTGAAAAAGAGTGAAAATACTATAATATTTTTTTTCCGGCTACCGAGAACGACTAGTGGCAATAGTTGTTGCTAGTAAATTTTTTAAAGAAGCAAAATTAACAAAGAATGTTTAACTTTTGCTTAAACACATTTTACTAAGGGTCGTATTATTGGCACACCTTGAAATTTAAATCGACACTCTCAATACGGGTCATATAGAGCTATAGACCCGTATTATGTAATAACAATTCCCAAGGTCAGTCAAAGGCTGATACTATTTGTCACGTGCAAACCCTATACAGCTAGTAAAGGTCTATATGACTCGTATTTGGTACGAGGTAGTATGATGTTACTCAATAGTGACAGAAAGTCATGGATGTGATATTATGTCGGCCTTATACAAGTCGTATAGGGCTATACGACCCGTACCAGTCTCTGAAAGTGAATTCAGCTTTCTGCCTTTATAAAAGACAAAGGGAGACGCGGGGGGGGGGGGGGGGGGGGGCATTCTTTCTTCTTCTCTTCTTTCTTTCTTTCGACAAACAATTCTACCATGTCTTGGTTCAACCTCAATTGCGTTTTTGGCGAATCGCCCGACAACAACACGAGCAATTTTATTCCGAAAAGCAGTGTAGTATAGTATTTATTAGGGTCAGGATTTAGAGAGAACGGTGAAAAGTGTGAAAACGTTGAGAACGATTTTGGAGTTGACATGTGGCACTGATGCTAAATTACACTAAGGGGTAATATTGTCAAAAAACTAACACACATGAATTGGGTGTTCAAATAAAACGCCATAAAAACACCAAATTCAGAAAAAAAAAAAAACGCCATGAAAATACCCAGTTAAAACGCTATAAAACACCAAATTAAGAAAAAAAAACGCCATGAAAATACCCAGTTAAAACGCCATAAAACACTCAGTTCAGAAAAACGCCCTGAAAAACTCAGTTTAAAACGCCATAAAACACTCAGTTCAGAAAAACGCCATGAAAATACCTACTTAAAACGCCACAAAACACATAGTTCAGAAAAGCGCCATAAAAATAACTAGTCTAAAACGCCATAAAACACACAGTTCAGAAAAACGCCATAAAACCCATCTCATTTTTTTAAAAGTATATCAATAGTATACTCATTGGAAAGATAAAAAAACCTTGAGTTTTATGGTGTAATTTTTTTAGAAAAATAATCACCTATAAAAAAGTTATTGGCGTTTAAATATGATGGGGGAAAATGGCATGTGATTAGTATGTGCACCATTGTTTGGATCTTCCCATTTTACCCCTCCTATTACTTATAAGGTTCCCGTTATTTACAAAAATGTCACCGCATCATCTTAACCACAAATCACAAAGATCTATGGCTGAAAATCGTTCTCACTGTTCTCACACTTCAAATCGTTCTATCCTGATCCCGTTCCGTATTTATTAACTTGTTTGTTTACGAAATACTTACCATGTCCTTGTTTTTTATGAGGGGTTTGTTGTCCCTGATTCTTATGATGGGAGAGTAAATGATGATCACACAGAGGTCTTTCGTTCTTATCACAAGGAATCATTGTTGCCAGAACTAAACGAGGTAAGCATTTAATTACTTATTTGTATTAGGCGTTAAACTTTCCATTATCTTTTACCCATTGTTTTTTTTAGCTTGTTGTGCCTTGTTTCCAGACCTAAACGAGGTAAGCATTTATTTATTTATTCGAATTAGGCGTTAGATTTATCGTCATCTTTTAACCGTCGGTTTTTTTTAGGTTGTTGTGCTTAGCGGTTATTACGGTTATGGGTGTCCGGGTTATAAAGACGGGTATGATGCCTGGTACGGACAAGAAAACTATGGCAACAACTTTTTTCATTATTGATGCCTCGTATGTATAATAAGATGTTGGTGAGCCTTCTCATGCCCAAGAGTCATTGTTTTACGAGCAAGCTGCTTACCAGGAAGAGTCATTGGTTAAAATATGTTATAAATGTTATATATATTTTCCATTTATGTTGTTTAGGATTTTATGTCCTTCGATGAGTTGGAAGTTTGGGTAAAACAACGGTGTTTAGATAACGGATACGTTAATGTTACTAGATGGTCTAAGAATCATAGGATTTGGCCCCAATGCCTCCGTAGCAGCAAGCATGGGAGTAAGGCCACGGTTAGAAAAACCGACAGCAAAAAATATGGATGCCCTTTTATGGTGATAGGGGTTCTCGACCATAGTCATCACGCTTGGCGGATAGATAATCAGCACAAGATATATACCATGAAACATGACGGCTGCCCTGTTAACATTTGGAGGGTTACGCGTATGCCAGGAGACTCACTCGTAATGAGTTTAGATTGGTGCAAGAGCTAACAGATCAAGACATAGAGTCCTGTAAAATGTAGAAAGCCATAACCGAAGAGAACCTTGAAAACAAGTCTGTTTTGAAGGACATCGCCAAAAGATTAGGGCCCTAAAGTTTGATAAAAAAAAGTCTCTCATGCAGAGACTGGAAAAATTCCTCCATGAGAAACAGATGACCTATTTCACGCAGGAGGATCCCTCCACCAACACCGTTGAGAATATTTTTTTTTTTTTTGTCATAAAAAGTCCTTCCAAAAGTGGCAGGCATTCCCGCATGTGCTTATGATCGACGCGACCCACAAATCAAACATGTACAATCTTTCATTTTTGTAAGTTGTGGGTATGACGTCGACAAACCATATACTTTCAAACGAGTAGAAGGCAACGTACGTCTGGGTCCTAGAGATGATTAGTTCTATGTTGCGCAAGTGTATGGAGCTGCGTGTAATTCTTATGGACAGAGACCAAGCCTTGCTAAACGCGTGCCAAAAAGTATTCCTGAATACACACACATATCTTTGCAGGTTCCACATTTTACAGAGTATCATAAAATACTGCAAGAATTCCTTTACTCAACCTGAATGGGAGGACTTCACCCGTGAATAGGAGGACTATAACATCACCAACCTTCATAGACACCTTGTCAGAGACCAAAGTTAATGTAAGTTTTGTTTTAAGTTTTTACATTCATTTAAATAGATACATAATTTGAATGTGTTTTATATTTTCAGATGTAAAACTGGAAGAGGATTATCCAGTGTTGTCACCAAACTATCTTTGAGTTTATAACCGAAGCGCAGAAGCAACACTAGGGATGCAAAACTACACGGAAAACGTACAATGGTATGAGTCGATAACGAAGCCAATGCGTCAAGTAACAGAAAGACAGTGCATTATCTAGGTTAAATTGTAATTTTAAAATTATTTTGTTTGTAAAATGTATTTCAGGTGTTTTTGTTTGTTTAATGATACAATACGTTAATTAACCGACAATAAACGCCAAAATACGACACCATACAGACATAATACGCCATCATACCGAATAATACGACAAGTAGAGACATAATACGTAATAACACGGCATGTACAAACAATCTACACCCCAATACGACACATATAGGCAATGAACGACACAATACCGAATGTCACTGACACAACACGACACATACGAACAATATACGCCATAATACAGGACATACTGACAATATACATCATAATACGAGATTTAACGACAAAATACCTCAAGTAATATACGATACGACGCATCTACATACCACACTACATGTTAGTATACACGTGGATTCAAAACAAAATTACACATAATCATAGAATACGATACCACACATAACCAAACGTCACCGGAATGACACGTATAGAGCTTATACTCCATAAAATGACACGTAATGACAAAATATGATACGTATACACATCGAAATGGCAAAACCCAAAATCTAAATTTTTTGATTTTACCCCTATATGGATCGTATAGGCCAAAACTCTGTTGTATATACGCATCTTATTGGCCTATACGATCCGTATAAGGAGGTCCTTTTCTAAAAAAATCAAGGGTTATTTGATAAAACGCTACCCGTATATAGATCGTATTGGTCTATACGATCCGTATTACTTTTCGAATCAGATAACCCTCTGATTACAAGGGGTAAACATTACAATACGACCCAACATTTACACACAAAATACACACACATACGATGCGATTATACGGACTTCATATGACCGAATTTCCACCGCAACACGCGGGATTATCTACTAGTTAAATACATATATCAAATGAAACATTCTTGTTAGTTTAAACTTATGTTTTCTAAATACATCAAAGCTAAATGGTTGACAGATCACAAACATAATACGAAAATGAAATGTTCATGTAATTCACAATTCGAGAATATGTATAGTTTGCAATATTACGTAAATAACACAAAGAAAAATATAGTATGTGTATGCACACTAAACATCCAAAATGAAATATACATGTACACGTACACATAAAAAACTTAGGTACTTACATTAATGTATACATATAAATTAAATAATAGGACACATCCTCCGCACTCGTTGGATAAACACAACACCAGATACATGTAAATTGGTAAACAATATCATATCAAGTAACATCCACTACAACCGACAACTTTTCACTTCCATTATTTCGCTTCAAAATTGAATATATTATTCACCACAAATGTATTCTTTAGAACTATAGCAATTCTATCAATCCAACTATTAAAAATACCACCAAAGTTATAGTACATGGTTTTATATATAGCATTCACATAGTTGGTGGAAATGGAACATTATTTCCCTAAACTTAAATTATCTCACATGTGGTTGGTTAACCAAAACGTAAGGCAAACCAACTATGGATAAGTGTTAGATCATATGTGAGTTATTTAACTCTTTCTATAGAAGCTTCTAAATACCCATATCTTTGTGTTTGATCAAACATGGTTTAGGGTTAGCTCTTCATATTGTATTGGCCGCTACAATGTTCATCCAGTTCAATAAAAGTCGAAAATCAAATTGAAGGATAAAGTCAGTACAACAATATATTGGTGGGTTAGTGGGAAGATAATGCTGAACACAAAGTTCTAACAATCATTCTTAAGATTTGACAAATATTTCATATATGATCGTCTATGAAGAACAAAAGGCATATTTAAAACAAGATAGAGAAATGGTTAGAAATGATAAAAAGTCAAAGATTTACATTCAGAGCTAATTAAGGAAAGAACAAGCTTGTATCCTTATTCTAGAGACATGACTCATATCTGATTGCCACCGAAGATGTTATATATCTGTTATGGGTGGAATTCTGAGCCTATATCCTGACACTATATCTTGATTTTATGATAGCTGATTATAATGAGGATACCGAACCAGGATATTGGTAACATCATGAGGCAATATCCTGGCAGTTACTAACAGTTTGCTTGCAGGTTATGGCTGCAGGATCACAACGTTCACATGGACCCTTTCTCCTAAAGACTCGCTCAATTTAGTTGGGAAATAGGCGTTGAAGCCGGAAGAACAGGTCTCCAACGTTCAAGAAGGAATATTCCAAAGTATCCATAGTTTATACGAGAAGTTGTTTATTCTTATAACTATATAAACGATAAGCCAGATGGTAGGAACACTTCACTTCACTCTCAGCTCTCGAACTCGTACACAATTCTCTCTTACAATTACGCACTAGCACTCATCACTAGCAATCTTTGTAACACTTAGTTGCAATCTGAGCATTATCTTGCACTGTATCCTGATTATTCAAGCAATAAGAAGAACAAGGCAGCCGACGATTGTCAGCTCCCGAGGTTTTATTCTGGAGATCTAGATTGATCAAGGGCTTTCCTCGTACATCTTGTGTCCACTTTTACTTTTGCATCTCATTGTTTGATTATGGGTATAACTTTATATCTTTAGGCTATAACCTGAAACTATTTTCTTAAACAATCAAACCAACATATTTTTTGCAAACATTACTAGCACACTACCTCACAAACTAATTTGATGTCACATCCCGATTTTCGGTGGGCCCGGAAGGGTACAATCGTGACGGTTGGATAACAGTTATCACAATATAATAATATGCAGCGGAAGTATTAGATTAAAATTATTAAAATAAAGCTTGAATGTATAAATGTATTACAAGCGTTTGATACAAGCCCACAGGCAGGATCTAAATAAACAGAGCTTTAGACATCATAGGCCTTAAGCATCAGGAGTGCAAATTCCTTAGCCTTCATTCTAGTCGACCCGTATTCCCAGCCTATAATAAGGTTCGGTACCTACTGTTCAATATTTTGAAAATACGTCAGCCGAAGCTGGTAAATACAATTAACTGACTCATTGGAAAAGTAGTTTTTCGAAAAGAGTTTTATACATATGGAAAACCCATAGATGATTCTTTGAATATATCTTGGGATTATTCTTGTTACAAGATTATATACTTGATTAACCCATTGGGTTGTCCGGACATGGTATCATTAACCCCCAATTATATCAATTATCAAGTAAACGGATTAAACCGTATTCTTACACTTTTGCGCAATCATAGGCGACTTACTTATGTAATAACTGCCCCAAGAGGCATAATTGCCATCCCAAGTTTACACTAAAGTAAGTCAAGAGTATTTACCTTTTTGCTAGCTTCCAATCAATAAGACTATATTTGGCAAAAGCCGTAAGTCTAAGTAAAATTGACCCAAGTCTGCTTATCTGGGGGGTACTATAGTCTGGAATGAACATATTTATTATCTATTAGAATGTATACGGGCCAAAGGTAGTTCATTTGGATATGACCCGATACTTAAGAATAGGTTTGCTAGATTAAGCGCATACCGAATAGAATGTGGTTTAAACCCAACAAGTACTAGGACTTGTATAATATGGGTAAACAATGTACATTCTGGATGTTGAGATCAAAACGATAAGGTTAAACCCTTTTCGGTAAACTTATGTAAACTAGTTACGTAAGTCTAACCATACGCGTATAAGCGATAATGGGTCACCGGATGAGTCATGAACAAGTTCCATATGCCAATACAATTTAAAAAGTTATAATATCAGTTGGATATCAACTTGTATGCCCGTTAAGGTTTTAAAATCAAACTATGCCTCATAAGGGCATTTTGGTAATTTTACAACTTATAAAAAGGAGCTTGCAAGCAAACTAATGTTATGGTCATAAACATTCTGTAAAAATGGTTAGGTTATGATATCATATCAGTAGGATATCAAATATATGTGTGGTTTACGCTCTAAGACCAAACTATGCGCCGTAGGGGCATTTTGGTCATTTCACACATAGTTTTGAGAATTTATTTCGGATTCTGAGTTCACAACTTATACCTACTGTAAAAATATTTAAAATGGTTTATAAAATCAGTAGGTAACAAGTCTTAGTACATAAATATGGTTTAAAACCATACTACGCGCCTAAACGGCGTTAAAGTCGTTAAGTGGCAATTTTCGTGATGGTTCATGAAATCTGAGGTTATGACTAGCTTTGAAAAGTGATAATATTTTATTTGTCATAACATATCAGTAAGCAAAAGGTTTGGTTTGAATATTATGCTTAAAACCAATTTTATGTGCCATAAGGGCATTATCGTCATTTATCGGCATTGTATACGAACTTGAAGTCAAACTCAGTTTACAATCTGACTTAGCATCCCAAATAATCCTAATTATCATATCATATCATATCAGTAGGTAATGAGTTTTATGCTAAAATTATGTTTAAAAACTCATTTTGAGTGTAAAAGGGCATTTTATTCCTTTTAAAAGCATAGTTTATGATTATATGCGTAAACTCAGTTTATGACCAGATTATAAACATCAAAATACTCTAAACATGTTTACTTATCAGTAAATAACTCATTTGCATGCTCATTTATTTTTAAATCCTTTTTTTTTAAAACAAAAGGGCATATTAGTCAAAGTACGACATAATAAGGAAACATGCGCATAAACTCAGATTATTAGTCTGATCGTGTAATATAACCTTATAGGATACGATCATAACGGAACTTTAAATCAGTAGCATACTAGTTTATTCGATTTATAATCGAAAGTCAACACAGAAGTCAAACTTCGCGACTTTCGATTGCAAACCGACCCTAAAACTGGAATTGACGAGCCGAACATGTTTGTTCATGTTCTAATAATTATTACCTAGTTGTTTAAGTAATAAAACATATTTTAGAACACTTCTAAACTCATATCGCAATTTTTTTAAAAACTGACCCGTTGACTTTTTAAAATAATATTATGTTGACTCGTCAATTGACCAAGCAAACGTGATTTTTAGGAGGTGCCCTTTTGAGGGATTAACACCTACCTAATTACGATCACGTAGCCATGTTTGTTGCGAACGATGTCTTGACCGTTTAAGGTCTAACAAAAAGTCAAAGCGTTTATCGTAAACGCTTGACTTTTCGGCTTTAAAAGCCAAATAAAAGAACTAGTCATGAAAGGAACACTCACAAGTGGTCCTAGGGACTGAAGAGAACTCAGAGGTATGCTCCCAATTTCTCAGGAACTCCCACAAGAGAAAGAAAGAAAGAAATGAATGGTGCAAGGTAAAATGGTGGATGAACACTTCTATATATAGTGTTTAAGAATTGATTGGATGATTGCCAAGTGTTAGGGAGTTCATGAGATGATAACAAGGGTTATACCATCTTTAAAATCAGCTAACAAGCCCATGGATTGGATAAAATGGTTTAGGATTGTTAGGATTGGAGAACAAGTAAAGAATAAAACAATAAATAACAAAAAAAATATCAGACTGCAGCATGGGCTGCTGACGTGATGTCGTGGTCACAATCAAATTTAATCAAATTACTACTAAATAGTTAGTGGCAAGTGGGTATCGAACACAGGGAGTTTGTGGAATATGTGTTATTTAAAGGATTATCTAGTTAACTAAAATTAAACTAATTGCAATAAAAATTAATTCAAGAGTTGGATTGATTGATTTGAGTTGTAAAACTAAGATTACTATTCTAATTGCAAAATGAGAGTTTTGGGTTGTAAACAATTTAGAGACAAATGACCATCTTTAGTTTCCGGTTTGCTTTGACATTCATGCTAATATTCAACTAGAAAGAACCACATAGACATGGTTCATGTGTTATTACTTGTCGTGATGAAAGGGAACTAAGTACTCGGATTCCTAGAACGCGAGGTTGTTACCCGATGACCAATTAATCAATACCCAATCCTAATCTCGCCCATGATATCTCGATTGCCAACGGCACCAAGAACGTATGGTTTAGACTAAGATTAACATACAAATTAACAATTTACAAACAAGCAAACAACACACCATAATAAACAAACCATCATAGCAAGTCTATTATTCTAGAAATAAGAATCAAAACACAAATGTCTTAGACAAACCTTCAACCTAAGATGATCACCATAAGTTTAGCCACTCATGACTTGGACAATCATCATCACATACATATCAATGTTCATATGAATTAAAAACACTAACAAGATGTTTAGAAATTGTTTCAAGCTCTCAAGAACACCAAAAAATCGCCCCTACTCTCCTGGTAACCGAATGGGAATGATTGGACTTGAAAGGACATCATAAAACCGAATTAAATGGGGCAGTTACAAGGTTCACGCCAGTCGGAGCCGTAACCTACGGCACACGCCGTAGGCTACGACAGTAATAAAAGTGCTACGGTGGCTCTATACTGGACTACGGTGGTCAAAAAGTGCCAGTCGGCGCCGTAAGCTACGGCCCTTGCCGTAGCCTACGGCAGGCTTCAACATGAAAACTTGTTTTTAGCATAACTTTTTCGTTTCAACTCCGTTTTCTTCACCATTTTCGCCTACGTTCTCGTAATTTCATCCTCTATCATGCTATCCTCTTAATTATTCAATTCCAAAAATTGATTTTTTCATTTATTCTCCGTGTTCCTTCCATTTTAAGCTCCCGTTTGTACCTGAAACACAAACAACCGTAGTTATCTAATTCTAGACAACTACCCGATTAAATGTAGGATTTTATTATCATTTATACCACTTAAGGGTTGTCCTACGGACTACCCGTCATATCCCACACTTAACCGTTGCTTCCCCAAGCAAGCCGTTCAACAAAACACAATTTATTCAAGCGATCAAGCACAAAGCAAGCAAACAAATGTCCTCATTTACTAATTCTTTCTTAAAACCGCGCATAACACACCCCTCACAATAAATCTCCTCTCAGTGACAAATAATACTCGCAAAAAATGAGCTAGAACACACTTAAGGTAAATGGGTAGTTGAACAATAATATGCTTGTACTCAAATCGGTCCTTCGCCTAAAGAATTTGCTAAACATGCATGCGAATCAAAGGGACTTAAAGGTTGTAACACGGCTAGGCATACGGATAGGAAATGGAAATATATGTAGTAGCTAATGATTCGACCCGGTCTTTTATTTCTATCTAAACATAACATCTATATACAACACATCAATCTCTTTTTCTCTTTTTTTTTCATTCCTTTTTCTCTTTTTTTTCTTTTCATTTTCTTCTCATTTTTTTTCATTTTCTTTTTTTTAACAAACAATTGAAACATCACATAACAAACATACTACTACAAAATGCTAATACTACTAGACCGGGTCGAATACGGGTGAATTTTTTTTGGAACTAGGCAAGGGTTAACAAACGATTGGCTTAAAGCTCAAAATGGCTACTAAAAGTCCAAACCCCCGCCCCTCTCGCTACCATGCTCATATATATGACTTATGAGGTCCAACCCCCCAAATCCCATACTCGCACTCACCAAGACGAGGCTACCTAAATGCCCTTATCCTTTTCACATACATATCAAGCTAAGGCCTCAAACCGAATTCTAGCACAAGTTCTAATGCACCCCCACCCATTGCCACTCTCATCAAAGAAAATATTTCTAACAATTCAAATAAGTGGCTCAAACTCTCACCAAGAAAAAGGGGGTATACGGGGTTGCCGGTGTGTTATGCGGTTTCAATACTTTAAGTTTCAAATTTAGATCATTTTTCGCTTGATTTCAGAATTTTTCAAAAGTGTTAAAAATTTCTCCCATCCCCACACTTGGGATACATTGTCCCCAATGTATGGCTTTGAAGGGAAAGATCGCTAAATCATCACAACATCAATTTTTGTTTATTTTTTTATTTTTTATAAATAAAAGCAAACAATATTTCAAAGCTAAAGAACATGACAAGTCTAAGGAAAAAGTACATTGACCTGGTGAGGTTTGACACAACAGATATTGTAAATGATCCAATTTCCTATCACCACCTTCACACAAATATCCGCACGTCTTCCCCACACTTGAATGTCGCCATGGCCCTGAAACATAGAAAACTAAAGAAATAACAAGATCAGTGAAAAACCTCTGGTTGCCTCCCGAGCAGCGCTAAGTTTTCAGGTCTTCAGCCAGACCGTGCCACCCCCATTTAAGGTGGCTCAAAGAAGCGGTTCCTGCCATCTCCATCACTTCCTCATGCCATTGAGCAAAATGCATCCGTCTCATTTCGACTCGGTGGGTAATCAAATACACTCTTGCTTGAACCCATATGTTTTTCTTCACGGTCCGATGGGTGATTACTTCTCATTCTTTGAAACACCTTTTCACTAAACCCGCTATCCTTCGCCATAACAAAATCCTAACTAATCATCTTAGTCTGAACATCAAATGACAACTTACGGTTCTTTTCGGTCATGATAATGATTCCTTCTCTACAATCGATTTGAGCATTTGCCGTATAGAGAAACGGTCGACCCAAAATCACCCTTTGTTGTGACGCCATCATGGTAGTAGCATAATCTAAAACCAGAAAATCCACCGGGTATTCGAATTCTCCCAACCGAATCATAACATTCTTAACCATTCCACGTGGACGCCTCCAACTTTCATCCGCCAAACTCACCATGGTGTCTGCATCCTGAAGCGGACCAAAATCATACATATCATATAAGTCACCTGGTAGCACACTCATACTCGCCCCATAATCCAATAAAGCATGGGGAATTTTTAACTTTCCCACTCGAATCGGCACAAGTGGTGCTCCATGCTCCTTGTCCGTTTCAACCTCGGCATCCCTTCCTATACATGCACTCACTTAACAAGAAGAAGTAAGAAATGTTTCATTAATTTCATTATTAGGAACGGTGCTTACCACATTGATATTAATTCTTTTTGTGTTCTTGGGATTTATCACCGTGTCACTTGATGATTGACCTTTTGCTTTCTTCAATAATGCCACGTCACTTGCAAGTGGACCCATTTGAGTGGTCAACGATTGAATAGCTTTGTCACGGATTTCATCTTTTTGAATGTGAACATCATCCATTTGATTTCTTCGCTGCATCTCTAGTTGCATTGCCTTGAGCATCTCCATGACCTCATTTCCACCAGAAGAACTTTGACCCGAAAACCCACTTTGATTATTGAACGGTTGGCTTGGAGCAAAGTTACCTTGACTTCCTTGAAAATTCGGGTTGGCTTGGTTTGAGCGATTTCCATATCTAAAATTTGGGTGGTTTCTCAAACCGGGTTGGTAAGTATTGGAGTTCATGTTGTAATTTCTACCACCCCCTCCTTGCCCTTGCAATGCATTCACCTCCTCATATTGCCCTTCCACTCCTTGGCAATTTTCAGCCGCATGTCCCAACTCATTACAAAGCGCACAAACATCATAAATTTGATTCGAAGTTTGAACATTACCATCATCCACCGCATGCACTTGAGTTCGGGTAATGGCCAGTCGTGCTCTCCTTGATGCTTGAGCTTTTCTCTTTGAAGTGACCGCCATTTGCTCCAAAAATTCCCAATCGTCATGCTCGTAATTTGTGCCAAAAGTACCATTGGTGATAGACATTAAATCGCGAGCATCTTCGGCACTTAACCCCTCATGGAAAGCATTCATCAATTCCCATAACTCTATCCCATGATGAGGGCAATTCTTGATCATCATGTTAAAACATTCAAAGGCCTCATGAAACATCTCACCTTGTTGTTGTTGAAAACTTCTCAACCCTTTCCTAGCATCAGTTGTCTTTTGAGCGGTATAAAATTCATCCAAGAAGATTTCTGTTGGTGCATATGTCTGTCGACTTCGTCTTGTATCGAGTCTTGTATCTAGATTGGATAGAACGGAGCTCACTAGACTAGAAAATAGGATTTTAGAGGATAGTGTCCAGTTCGCACGAACTGGATAAACCAGTTCGTACGAATTGGAGTTGAGTGGTTCGTGCGGACTGGGACATCTATAAATAGGAGCTCTTGTCATTTCATTTGTAACGTTGCTGATTCCGGAGCTGAGGTGCTGTCAAAGTGTCGAGTGGTCTGTAATAGCTTTCAAATCAATATACAAGACAATTAAAGTGAATCCTAGTGTGAATCAAGCTGTAATCAAGTCCGAATCACTGGATTCCGCCTTTGGTTTGGATTAGAACTCTGCTAATCGACTCGTTTAGGTCGAATCTCGATCCTACAAGTGGTATCAGAGCTCAGGAGGAAGAGTTCTTACCATTTCAGCTTGTTTTCACCGTTTTTCACCGAAAATTCTGACTTCTACTCATTCTTTTACACTTTTTCATCAAATTAACCAAGATTTTACGGATAAAATGGACTGATTTTGTGATATAACACGCGAAATACTGTTTTAAACAATCCTTGAAAGAATCAGACCTTAAATCGACCTAAATCTTGATCAATTTTGTCAAAAACATATCCGATCGTGTGACGTCAGCATCAGTTCGCACGAGTTGCTCATCAGTTCGTTTGGAAATTGCTTCAGTTCGCACGAACTGTTCATTCAGATCGCACGAGGATTGTCAGTTCGCTTGAAACATAGTTCAGTTCGCACGGATTGAACTCTAAGACTTCCACTTCACACGGATTGCACAAAGTTACTCCAGTTCGCGTAAATTGAATCAACCAGTTCGCACGGAGTGAAATTTAGGTCCAGTTCGTTTGGAAATTGATCCAGTCCGTTTAAAACTTCAGTTCGTTTGAACCTTGTGCTTTTGCATACCTTTTCACCGAAACATGGAAGAAGAATTTTACAACGCCTTTGCTACTACTCCGGCTGCTCCAGTTACAGTTGCCGAAACTGTTGAAATCGAAAATGAAACGGGAACTTTCCAAAAACCTCCAAAGCTTATGTACATTGAGGATTTTAAAGGATGGCAAAATCGTTTTGAAAACTGGGTGCAAGGAAATAAGTTTGATGCATGGGTTTCGATAGAGAAAGAATATGTTAGACCGAAAGATAATCTTGATAATGAAAAACCATTAAGTGAATTTACACCGAATGAAAAATTAAGATACACCAGTGAAAAAATGATGATTAGCCTTCTTCAACAAGCTATAAAAGAAGATATTTTCGTGTTGCTTCAACATGAGGGAACTGCTAGATCAATTTGGTTAGCGTTGATTCAAACGTTTAAGGGAAGTGCTGACATGATAAAAAATAAACGTGCATTACTAAAGAAATCATTTGATATGTTTACAGCTTTTGAACAAGAGACGACTAGGAAGACGATTGAGAGATATTGTCATCTTGTCCAGGAGATGAAAAGATTGGACATCAAGAAAGAAGATGATGAATGGGTTGATAAGCTAGCCGATGCGTTACCACAGAATAAATGGGGAACATATCTATTGTTTTTAAAACATATGCAAAAATCTGAAGATATGAATTTGTGTAAGTTCATTCAGAAGCTTGAAGAACATGAATTAGATGTTCAGAAAACTGCTATCATGAAGAATCCGAGTGCGCAACAAGATGTTAGTCTATACTATAGAGGAAGTAATGTTGAGACTACTCCGAGTCCGAAGATTCAGACTGCTTTCAGTGCTGATGGTACTTCCGAAACAAATGTTAGCACTACAACTCAGAGTGGTGGATATTCTTCGTCTTATTCAAGTTTTGATCCAAATTTCTCAACACCAAGTTCTAAACCACAAAATTCAACAAATTTGCAATGCAATGTCACATTGAATATTCAAAATAGTCAAAATTTCTCTCCAGATATTGCTAAACAACACATGGCATCTCTTGTTACTGTGTTAGAGTCGTATGAAAGCTTAGTTGCTGGAAGAATCGGAAATCCGATGCTCACAAAAGAGGATTATGACCAGATTGATTCTGAGGAACTTGAGTTGATGGACATCAAGTGGTGTTTAGCTAGTGTTTTGAGAAGTGCAGAAAAATTCAAACAAATCACTGGAAGAGATGATCTTCGCGATGCTGCTACATCTCAGCTAGGTTTTGATAAATCTAAGGTTACATGTTTTCGTTGCAGGGAAAAAGGGCATTTTAAACGAGAGTGTACAAACAGAGAAGCAACTGGAAGACAAGATCCGTTTGGAAACAACGATTATCATCGAAAAGCAATTTATCATCAGGTTGCTCAACAACCATATCAACAACAATCTTCAAGCTCAAAAACTATTCAAATTGAAGATGAAAAAAGGGGTAGAGCTTGTTTTGGTTGGTTAAATCAAGATGATGAAAGGCTTCTAGAAGGATTCAGTTGGGATAAGTGGGATCCTAACAAAACTTGGGAAAAAACAACATTTGTTGCTCGAATCCTTGAAGACTCAGTCTAATCTAAGAACCGTCCTAAAAGACAACCGATCTTTAAATCTTCAGGAAGTGATGAAGATACTGATGATGAGGAAGAATATATTAATTCAACTAGAAAAAAATTGGATTCTTATAGTTTTAATTTGTTTTTTGCAGATAAAATTGAGATGTTGAAATAGAAAAGGGCTGCTAGACTGAAAAGAGAAATGGAAGCAAGAAGGGTTGTTGAAGAAGAAATTGAAGCAAGAAGGATTGCTGAAAAAAAGGCAAAAGCAGAAGAAGAATCGACAGAGATGGTCGAGGTTGAAGAGAGTGAAGTGAAGGTAGAATTTGATAAAGAACCAGTTGTGATTGAGAAGTTGGTGGAGAAAATAGTTGAAAAAATCGTCGAAGTTGAAAAAATTGTTGAAGTGGAAAAGATTGTAGAGGTCACTAAACCTTGTCTGAAATGTTTGGAACCATGCAAACATTGTGAAGAGAAAGATCAGAGGTTTAGTGAGCTAGCCAAGTTGAAAGAAAAATTGTTGTTTGATGTTAAGTACGTGAAAGAATCTTATGATGTGCTGAACAGAACGGTTAATCAGTTGGAAAAGACAAACTCAGAAAGGGAAAATGCATTGACAATGATGGAGTCAACGATGATGACTAAACAGAAGGCCATCAATTACTATATTGATGAGTGTGCAAAGTTGAAGCAGGAATTGGAGACTGAAAAGATTGAGAACGAAAGAATCAGATGATTGCTCCAGAGTTATTCAAGTTCTGATTACTTGATTGATAGAATTTATCCAACTGTTGCAGGTTTTGAAGCATTTCAAGATAAGAAGTCTGAAGATACGGATAGTGGTAAGAAACAAAGTGCAAATTATAACAAGTGTCCGCCTCCGATCTGGGAAGGTTATTCTCCCAGAAAACCAAATTCGGAACAACTCAAAACGGCAGTCAATATAAAGTTAAAGTCTGAGACAACTGATGAGTTACCAGACAACATTGACGTAACATACACATCGTCTGACACTGATCATGAGTCTGAGTTATTAAAGAAAGTGGTCGATCAGGTGTTGGATAAGGATGAGGAGTCAGAGTCTAATTCTGAAAAGTCAAGTTCGTCAGAGAAAAGCTCAAGTTCACCGGTCAAAAGGGTTTACAATAAAGATTTTCTGATGTCGAAAAATAATTTGAATGACGAAACATTCAAAGTAGCATATACTTTGAATGATTCTGATAAATTATATTCTGATGAAGAATTTCCAATAAGAAGTGTTAAAACTGAAATGATTAATAAGGTTTTCAAATTAACAGAAATTAATATTTCTTAAATAAAAGATGTAAATCTTAATGAAAAACCTAAAAAATACACTTCAAGAGTTCAACAAAGATTGAACAAGAAAAAAGGGTTACAGTTCTGGTTCTGGTTATCGAAAGAAACCAAATCATAACAGTAATTTCAAAAAGAAAGGTTTAGGTTTTATTCCACCAAAAAATCATAAAAATGAGAAAATTTATAAACCAAAAACTATTTTTGTTTCAGGAGCAAGTTCTGAAGAGGAGAAGGAGAAACCGTTCTGGAAACAGTCAAACAAAGAGTTTCTCGCCAATAAACAAAAGAATCTGTTGAAGGAATCTGAACAGAGAGTTGAACGAAGAACCTGTTTCAAATGTCAAGAGGTTGGACATATTGCTTGGAATTGCCCAAAGTCCAACAACACAAAACAGGGAGTTGCTTCTAACTCTAAATTGAAAGAGAAATGTGTCGATAAAAAGGAACAACCAGTTGAAAAATTTAAAGAGTTCAAAAATTCGACTTTCGAAGTTGGTGAAAGTTCGAAACATTTTTACAAAAGAAGAGCAAATCTTAACAATAAAAAAATGGGTGATTAAGAAATCAGAGGTTGTTTCTGGCTATGAATCTGACTCGTCAAAGTCAGAGGAGCTATTTATTGTGAAAAGTGATGAGAATTCCGTTCCAACAATGGATGATGAAAATTTCCCACCATTGTCAACCGGAAACTTGAAATCAAAAGGTAAGTTTGAGATTTCAGATCAATTCTTCGCTGATGAGAAAGAATTTGATGTTGAAAAAGCTTTTAATGGAAAAGTGTTACATATTTTTGGGAAAATGGCTGATGGGAAGGTAAAAGGAGAGAAAGAGTTTTATAAATAAAAATGAAATGTTCAAAAACCGAGTGAAGGTGACTCGGAATCACCCAAGGACCGTCAGGCTTGGGTGAATCTTTTTAACTTAAAAAACCTGACTTGCCGGAGCTCCCAAGTTGGTAATTGTGGAGCATGAATCGGCATCATTCTTAAAAATGTTTCTGTGAAAACTTACAAGTGTTAAATTTTACAAGAGGATTGAAAGAACAATGTGATGAATAGATCCCCATGTTTGTGAAATGACAAACAAAACTAATTTTCCGGAAAAACCATTTTGATTAAAACAAACTTAAGTGTTTTGAAATCATAATGAGAAAATAGTTTGTTGTCAGGGGGAGTTCTGATTGTTTATGCCAAGTGGATGGCGAATTGAAGTAATTCACATCAGTTTGTCACTTTACTTTGTACAGTTTATTGCGTTTATTTTCAAATTTTCTCGGAAAATCAAAATTTGAAACATAATTTTGATTTTAGGGGGAGTAAAAAATTAGAAATTTTGAAAATTTGAAAAATCCAAAAACATGATAAAATCTAAAATCCAAAAACATCGAAAATTCAAAATGAGTTTTGTTGTGAAAAAGAGGAAATGATAGTACATCAGTAGACAATCACAGTACGCTAAAGAATTGAAAAGTCAAATGTGATAAACGGTCTCACTGATGATATGCCAGTAGGTTTTCGCACGCTTAGTTGATTGTATTCGAGATATAAACCTAAATATCAAACTTACTTATTTCGTGGGGAACATCTCTCGGATATATAGGTAACCCCTGAAATCTTGTTTGAAGGGCTTTCTATTTCTGACATACTAGGTCTTTGTGCGTAGTGATATCTGGGGTATTATACCAGGACTTCTGATTTTGCGGGAGTAATAGCCTAGTCCTCGTATAATACTTTTCACTGCTTTAATCTTAAAGCTCACCCTCAGCATAAAAAAATGATGAAACATTGAAAAATGCTAATCATGTGCTGTTGAAAAGAAGATCCCCAAGGGGGACCCACCTAAAGTCGAACCATCATCTCTCTGATTTTGCGGAAGCAATAGCCTGAGCTCTCATGGTCTCGCATTTACCCCTTACAGATATCATTAGTGTACATTCACCTATATGACTGAATATAGGAGTCTGGATACGGGAGTATATTCTAAGGTGGGACACGCGAATAAGTTTAAGTGCTTAAAACACTAATCTCGTATCTCGAATCAATTGAACTTTGTGTGAAAATTTAAATGGATCAGTAAACTGACAATCTAAGTGAATCGTTTAGATCTTAAAGTGTTTAAAGCTCAACGGTGCTAGTGATTTGTCTCAAAAAACTGATATGATCCTCTTACACAAACTCGCAAAAATATTGTCTGTAAATATTTCGTTACTGTTTTTCTTTAGTGTGTTTTAGTATAAAATTTTGAAAAATCAAAAAGATTTTATTTCATCTTATTTTAGACAACTGTTGTTGAAAAGCTGATTTTCAAAATTCCGAGTGCTAAACATGATGAACAACAGTGGGTTGGGAGAGTTTGTTTGATATGAAAAATGATGTTATAGTTTGAGAAAATTTGAGAAATGTTTTGAAGCTGTTTTTTTTCTGATTAGTTAATCAAGGTCATTAATTTGAACTTGATATAACTATTGTTGATGAATGATATTTACCAAGTGGTTTATAAATTTGAATGTTTCGATTACAAGTGGTTAATCAGAGATTAAATTTGTTATATAAAAACTTATTTTTGGGTAGAGATGTGCGCAGATCCCTGAGTCTAAGCCTGAGCAGAGTTTGAGCCAGGATACGATACTAGAATGAGAGCTATGTCAGACTGCGATCCCGGAACAACTTAAGGGGGAGTCTGTTAGCAAAGGGGAGTCTGAAGACAGTAGAGCCAGTTTCAAATCCTGCAGTTCACGCCAGCTGTTAATGCAGGAGAGTAAGAGAGAGATAGAAGAGAAGATAGAGATTGAAGGATGCTTACAGTGTCAGATACTTTGGAAAGAGCATGAAGACTGATCAAGACTGAAGACTTGTCATTCTGAAGACTCGACACCGAAGACTTCGTCAACATCCAAGGGGGAGTCTGTTGGTGCATATGTCTGTCGACTTCGTCTTGTATCGAGTCTTGTATCTAGATTGGATTGAACGGAGCTCACTAGACTAGAAAATAGGATTTTAGAGGATAGTGTCCAGTTCGCACGAACTGGATAAACCAATTCGTACGAAGTGGAGTTGAGTGGTTCGTGCAGACTGGGACATCTATAAATAGGATCTCTTGTCATTTCATTTGTAACGTTGTTGATTCCGGTGCTGAGGTGCTGCCGAAGTGTCGAGTGGTCTGTAATAGCTTTCAAATCAATATACAAGACAATTAAAGTGAATCCTAGTGTGAATCAAGCTGTAATCAAGTCCGAATCATTGAATTCCGCCTTTGGTTTGGATTAGAAATCTTCTGATCGACTCGTTTAGGTCGAATCTCGATCCTACAGTTGCATCTCCGTCCATGTATAGATAGATGCCGAAGGTAATGTGTAGAACCACTCTTTCGCCTTGTCTTCCAAAGAAAATTGGAATAGTACCAATTTGACATCATCGGCCGAAAATCCTTGACTCCCAAGAGTGTTATAAATTGAATCATAAGCCTCCAAATGAAAATAAGGCTCCTCCGTTGCTAGACCCTTATACTTTGGCAAACTTTGTAACGAATTGGTTCTCACTTCGAATGTCCTCCCTTGATTATTGTGAGGAATACCTACCGGTGAAGGATTGTGAGTGATCACCGGCCTAAAATGTGCTTCAATGCCTCTTGCATGTTCTCGAAGATGTCTTCTTGGTACACCCAACCGACCCCTTGGACGAATAGGACCCATTGGCCTTTTCATAGGCCCTTGAGGTACATGTGGTTGAAATTGATGTTGTGGCATCGGTGGGTGTTGAATTGGCCTTTGGAATTGTGATTGTGCATTTTGTGGACGAGCTTGTTGCAATGGTGTAGGACGTTGTAATTGTGGCCCTTGAGGCCGAACATGTTGTACCCCAACCGACATCCTACCCATATCTTGAATTCTTTGTAATGGTTGACTTTGTTGACCCACTTCTCCTTGAGGTCCCAAATTACCTCCATCACTCTCATAGTAAAATCCATCTTCTTCATATCCCTCAAACTCTTCTTCATACCCTTCATAATATCCATCTCCTCCTATACCCGATGATTGCCCAAGTGGAAAGGATGGGTATTGAAAACCCGATTGGTTCGGTGGTCTAAATGATGAAGTAGCATGAAAAACAGTTGAACTTTGTGGTAATGGATAGGTTGAAGATGATTGACCCGAAACTGGGAAGAAATAGGAAAATGATGGAATTGTAGTAGCAGGGTTAAAGGTATGTGTAGGTTCAACTTGGGTAGTAATAGGTGATGTAATGTTGGTGGGTGTAACATCATGTGGTGGAGTAGGGTCGGTAGTGGTGATAGGCATGGTGGTATTTGGTGAAGGTTGTGTGGATGATGGTATAAATGGGTGTATAGGCTCACCCGTAGTGGGTGGTGGTGGTGGTGGATCCATGTATCTAAGTGGTGTAATTGGTGTAGTTGGTGTTGTTGGTGAACCACTGATTCTGTTTTCTCTTAACAAAATTCTGTTTCCTCTCAAAGTTCGTTCAATCTCTGGATCAAATGCCAATGGTGATAGCTTGTGAGAGCTTCTAGTACGCATGCACCTGTAAATACCTGCACACTAACACACCCAGCGTAAACCAGAAAAATAACAAACCTAAAAAGGATCAAAAATAACACACGTTGCGCACTACTCCCCGGCAACGGCGCCAAAATTTGACGTGATGTCGTGGTCACAATCAAATTTAATCCAATTACTACTAAATAGTTAGTGGCAAGTGGGTATCGAACACAGGGAGTTTGTGGAATATGTGTTATTCAAAGGTTTATCTAGTTAACTAAAATTAAACTAAATGCAATAAAAATTAATTCAAGAGTTGGATTGATTGATTTGAGTTGTAAAACTAAGATTACTATTCTAATTGCAAAATGAGAGTTTTGGTTTGTAAACAATTTAGAGACATATGACCATCTTTAGTTTCCGGTTTGCTTTGACATTCATGCTAATATTCAACTAGAAAGAACCACATAGACATGGTTCATGTGTTATTACTTGTCGTGATGAAAGGGAACTAAGTACTCGGATTCCTAGAACGCGAGGTTGTTACCCGATGACCAATTAATCAATACCCAATCCTAATCCCGCCCATGATATCTCGATTGCCAACGGCACCAAGAACGTATGGTTTAGACTAAGATTAACATACAAATTAACAATTTACGAACAAGAAAACAACACACCATAATAAACAAACCATCATAGCAAGTCTATTATTCTAGAAATAAGAATCAAAACACAAATGTCTTAGACAAACCTTCAACCTAGGATGATCACCAGAAGTTTAGCCACTCATGACTTGGGCATTCATCATCACATACATATCAATGTTCATAGGAATTAAAAACACTAACAAGATGTTTAGAAATTGTTTCAAGCTCTCAAGAACACCCAAAAATCATCCCTAGACTCCTGGTAACCGAATGGGAATGATTGGACTTGAAAGGACATCATAAAACTGAATTAAATGGGGCAGTTACAAGGTTCACGCCAGTCGGAGCCGTAACCTACGGCACACACTGTAGGCTACGGCGGTAATAAAAGTGCTACGGTGGCTCTATACTGGACTACGGTGGTCAAAAAGTGCTAGTCGGCGCCGTAAGCTATGGCCCTTGCCGTAGCCTACTGCAGGCTTCAACATGAATACTTGTTTTCAGCATAACTATTTCGTTTCAACTCCGTTTTCTTCACCGTTTTCGACTACGTTCTCATAATTTCGTCCTCTATCATGCTATCCTCTTAATTATTCAATTCCAAAAATTGATTTTTTTCATTTATTCTCCGTGCTCCCGTTTGTACCTGAAACACAAACAACCGTAGTTATCTAATTCTAGACAACTACCCGATTAAATGTAGGATTTTATTATCATTTATACCACTTAAGGGTTGTCCTACGGACTACCCTTCACCTGCTCGCGGCCCGTGTAAAAGAGATAGGGCCTGGGTCACGGCCCGCTAGGCGGTCCGGCCCGGCCACAACTTTGGCAGTTTGGCATTAATGGTCCCCTAAGCTTTTTATTCACAAACTATCTTTCAAGAGTTGACATATTTGGCACTTTATATTCTAACTTCCCATATTATGTTAATATAGGTTACAAAAACTCTAATGGCCAATCTTAGGCATGCCCGGAGTACGACTGAGCATTACGGAGTTCCAGGTTCGTATAAAAGGTCACTCAAAAGCGTAGTTTCGTATGTTAACGCTTTTAGTCCTTCTAACGCACAAAGTTGTGCGTAATATCGTTTAACGGCATTAAAGACCTAAACGGCCAATATTGGGTATTCCTAAGAGTGTGATCAACATCATAACGTTTTGGATTCGTTAAAAGGTCACTCAGAGGTAAGATTTAACATGTTGTCGCTTTTAACCCTCTCTTACCAAAACTTTTGAGTTTATCACAAACGGTTTCGATCATCCAACAAGTGGCTTAATATGAGAATACGAATACCTCGTAAGGTCATTCAGAGGCTTAGTTTAAGCATGCTGACACTTTCAGTCCTTTCACATTCAAAGTTTTAATTAATTGGCGATAATAGTCCCTCTTCGTCAACGTTTGACATAATTAGGATTAGGGACACATGTCGATACATTATTGGACTTGATTTTACGAGGTGTTACATCCTCACCCCCTTAAAAGAAATCTCGACCTCGAGATTAGCTCAGAGCAATACAGTTAGTTCCGTATCATAGTAGGTTTCAACCTCCCAAGAGTATCCTGGGCCACAATGGGAATCCCATTCACATTTACGAGGTAAACTTGGGACTTTTAAATTTCATGGTCCATAATAATCAAGGTTTTTCAATAAAACTTATGCTCACGTTTAGTTGTCATGGCGAAACGTGACAAGTGCTTATCAGCTAAGCATTATGCTAGGGTTTTCCAGAGATAAGAATATATTTAGTATCATAATTCGATACTTTAGACAACAGTACTCCATAAGGAGATTTGATGTTGTCTTTATATAGCTTAACTTGTCAGAATTCAAGAATTTTTCCTTAATTGGCAAGAAGCACCGACTTAGTAAATTTGTCGACTATAATTCACATCGCGTCATTGCCATGATTTATCATAGGCAACTTGGAGGTTTGATCCTTTATTACCATTTCCCAAATCTATATGGGATTTCCAGTTCAATGACGCAGGTCAAAATGGTCTACCATGTTCGACTCACTTGCGAACATTTTAATCATTAAGCTTCCTAGGTGGCTATGGACTTCTCATGTCCATCCACTCAAAGGTCTTCAGCTTTTGACCTTAATTCGTCAAAAGTTTGTGTTATGTGGATGACATATTCTTCATTCAATCAGTTGGACTCCTTAAGCATAAAAGCTTCCTCGGGTAATCCATGATGTTTGTTTCTCCACGAATGGTGAGTATATCACCAGATGGGGATTTTAATTTCGATAAGTTTCTAACTGCCGACAATGTGGATTTGGTTTTTGAACTAACCAATCCTTGTCTAAGAACATATCGAATCCCGCAGGATTTATATATAAAAAGATTATCAAGACAATTTTCTTCGTGAAGGATATATCATATGTGAAACCATCTAGATTGACCACTTGTTTTTCAAATAATATTTAAGCCTTAGAAGGGCAGAATTTAGATTTTGTTAAATTTACAATCGATGAAGCTTTAACTGGCTCCAGGGTTTAAAAACAAGTTTCTAGTAAATAAATCAATTACAGGAACATATTCGTAATGATATGTCTTGAACTACTTCTGCTGTAGCATATTGGAAGGCTCAAGCATTGCCTTTCTGGCCATCAGTGGCCTTGTTTTTCCCATCAGTCGCCCTCCTTGGGCAGCGGGTCTTTATATGCCCTTTCTCGCCACATCCATAACACGTGGAATCTTTCAAGTTTTTGCATTCGTGAGACTTGTGATCCATCTCGTTACAGATGCTACATCCCTTGGTCTGCTCATGGAAACATTTTCCGAAGTGTTGCTTCCTGCAGGTTTTACAGTTGGGTTTTGCCTCACTCGGCTTGGACTGGTTATAACCCGAACCAGTCTTACCCTTTTGTAATCCTTACTTGGGGTATCATCACGCTTTCGCTTGTGATCCTCCTCGATCTTAATCGCCCTTGCTCTTATCTCATCTTCAGTGAGAGAAAGAGCTAGATCTACAACGGATCTAAAAGTTACAGGTTTGGAGGATTTAACCATCCCTTTGATTTCTAGAGCGAGCCCTCCAAGAAACCGTGCAATGTGCTTAGACTCGGGGGTAATTAAATATGACACGAGTCTTGACAAAGAGTTGTATTCTAATACATAGGCTCGACACTCGAGGCCTTTCATGGTCAGCCTTAGAAAGTCAGATTCAACTTTCTCCACCTCATGAGGTGGGCAGTAGGTCTCGCGGATTAGTCCCACGAACTCAGACCATCTCAGATTGTACATTGCAACCTTTCTAGTGGATTGGATCAGTGCCTTCCACCAAGTCAGAGCATCCTCCTAGAAGGATTTGGACACGTATTTAACAGTGTCCTTGGCGGCACAACCACTTATATCAACAACGGTTTCCATTTCATCCAGCCACTTTAGAGCATCAATAGCTCCAATCTCACCCGTAAAGTCACGGGGTTTACCTGAAACAAAATATTTATATGTACACCCCTTCTTAGAGTCATGTGACTCAGATTTCTTGATACTCTTAATACTCTGCTCACCCTTAGTTGAGGAGAAATGAGTCTTTTCAGTCTTATGAGTATTAGAACAGGGTTTAGGAACGGAGTTCTCTGTCTGTACTGATGGCTCTGGCCCTTTAAATGTGGCCATAAATCCAGCCAGGGCTTTAACGACTTCATCGGCAACTGGATCGAAGACGATTCCCTTCGTCATTACGGTTTTGGTGTTCTAAATCGTCACCACCATTTTTATTACTTGCCTTGCCAAAGCTGGGGCTTGCCATAAGTTTAACTGAAATAATATAGCCATCAGTAACATTTTGAGAACTAAATAGCAAATCAATTTATTTACATTAGATCTTACAGATCTATATGCTTATATATGAATTTCACTAGCCCTATTTACCACAATTGGTAATGGCCTTAGCCATATAATTCATTGGCTTGTCACAAAAGACATTTAAATATAGCACATTAGCTCGTCACGAAAGACATGAAAGACATGGCACAAGGGCCTGTCACAAGATTGTGAAGGATGTGGCACAAAGGCCTCGTCACAAAGGACATGGAAGATATGGCACAAAAGCCTTGTCACGAAGGACATTGGAAGGTATGGCACTAAAGCCTTATCTCGAAGGACATTTAGAAGATATGGCACTAAGCCTTGTCACAAAGGACAATTAAGAGATATATATATATATATATATATAAGCCACGATCTCATTTGATCAAAGGGCTTTAAGGTTTGAACATAGTTCACTACCTTTGGATAAGGGGTCGTAGACCGCAACTGTCGTCACAATTGACGATATAATATGGCCCGTAGGTGTTTCAATTGACATCACTAAGGATGTTCAATAATAATAATAATCATCATACTGATGATATTATTCATGGTTGCATTGATCATTCAGACTACATGGCTTGGGTATAGCCCACCACTTTGAACCGGGAACCATAAAGGTTACAACTATCATTTTCTTATCGACAATAGAGTAAAGTATAGCCCGTAGGCACTTCATCACTAAGGATGTTAATAATATGATCATCATACTGATGATATTAGTTAGGATCGCACTGATTATATTGACTATGAGGTTTGAGGATAGCTCACCCCTCCATTGGACAAGGAATCATAAAAGATTTCAATTGTCTTTGTCACAAATGGACAATATAATATAGCCCGTAGGCAAAACATCTCCAAGGATGTTAAATGTGATCATCATATTGATGATATTAGTCATGATTGCATTGATCATATAGACTGTTAGACTTGAGCATATCTCATCACTTTGGACAGGGAATCATAAAGATCACAATGTCAATGTCTCAAATGGACAAGATGTTATAGCCTGTAGGCAAAACATCACTAAGGATGTTAAATGATATGATCATCGTATTAGATGATATTAGTCATGATCGCATTGATCATATAGACTATGAGACTTTGGTATAACCCACCACCTTAGACAGGGAACCATAAAGGTCACAACTGTCATTGTTTTAACTGACAATGCAGTATTATGATTCCTATCCTTCCACATAGTTTGGAATGGTTGAAGAATTGGAACAAATATTGTCACAAGGTTGAGGAAGATTTTCCTCATTTCCACACAGTTTGGAATTAGCTGGAGTTTTGGAATAAGTTTTGTCACAAAGTTGACGAAGATTTTCCTCCTTTCCACCCAGTTGGGAATTAGTTGGAGTTTTGGAATAAGTTTCGTCACAAAGTTGACGAAGATTTTCTGCTTTCCACACAACTGGGAATTAGTTGAAGATTTAATGATATGTTTCAACAAACGTATTAATATGGTTCCTATCCTTCCATACAATTGGGAACAGTTGGAGATTTGGAGCAGATATCGTCACGAAGTTGGACGAGAGTTTTCCCCTTTCCACGCAGTTGGGAATTAGTTGGAGATTTTAATGATACGTTTCAGTCAATGTATTGAATATGAATCCTTTTCCTGGGTTGGGGATGCGTCTCAATTGATGTTGAAAATATAAGTTCCTCTTCATATTGGGAGATTTGGGAGTACATCGCAGTTGAGTTTAAATATGAGTCCCTTTCCACATTGAGAGATTTGGGGATGCACCTCAATACAGTCAGCGTATATGATACGGCTTGATACAGTCACCGTTTTAATATATTCTTCTCCGTATTGGGAGATTTGGGAATGATTAGCATCACATGGTTGTATGGAATTTCTATCTCCTTTCTACACAATCGGGAATTAGTTGGAGATCTTAGATAAGTGTCGTCCCATAGTTGGACGAGAATCACTTAAAGATTTTTAAGATTATATTGGTGTGAGGGAATCAGTTTCCCATTAATATCAACTTTTCAATCACTACCATTGGTGGGAAGTATATATTTAAGACTGAGTCTTTCATCATGGTCTTATTTACTAGTCTTAATTACATAAGAACTAGTAGACCGAGTAAATTCAAAAGAGATATATTTGCTTGATTGCTAGCGGTACTTCGACTAGTTTGTCTTCACCCTATAGAGTTGGCACATTTAGTCCTTCTCCTTCCACATAGTTGGGAAAAATTGGAGATTTCAGGACACGTCTTATTTGACGTTTTAACTATATGCACTTCTCCTTAGTTGGAGATTTGGTATACGCCTCAATATAGTACAACATATATGATATGGCTCAATATAGTACACCGTTTAAATATATACCCTTTCTCCACATTGGGATATTCGGGGATACGCCTCAATAAAGTACAGCGTATTTGATACGGCTCAATATAGTGCAGCGTTTATAAATATACCCTTTGTCCTTATGGGGATATTCGGGAATATGCCTCAATAAAGTACAACGTATATGATACGGCTCAATATAGTACACCGTTTAAATATATACCCCTCTCCTTATCGGGAGATTTGGGGATACGCCTCAATATAGTACAACGTATATGATACGACTCAATATAGTACACCGTTTTTTTTTAAATATACCCTTTCTCCTTGTGGGGAGATTCGGGGTTACGCCTCAATATAGTACTGTTAGGGGTCATTTTCTTAACATACGTATCCTGACCAATATCCTGCCTTTGTTTGTTTATTTGTGACCAGGATGCTGGAAGAGGATATTGCTAACATCTTGGGCGATATCCTGAGGCTTATTGAATTAACCACGTGCAGGTTATAGGCTGAGACTTGCTAACGGTCAAGAGGACTTCTTCTCCTCAAGACTCGGACGAATTTGTTGAGGGAGAGACGTTGAGCCCGAAAGACCAGGTCTACAACGTTCGAAGAAGGAATATTCGATGGATCCCGCAAGTTTAGGGTAGTTTGTTATTTTATCTTTACTATAAATAGATGGGGGCGGATCAGCTTAGAACACACAATTTTTCACTAACACTCTCGTACACTTTCACTCTCTAGTTCATCGCAAACACTACACTTGTATTCAAGTTTCGTTGTAACACTTAGTCGATCCGTACCACATCCTGCACTGTATCCTGATATTTGAAGCAATAGAAGAACAAGGCAGCTGCGATTGTCAGCTCCCGAGGTTTTATGCCGGCGATCTAGATTGATCAAGGGCTTTCCTCGTACATCTCGTGTCATTTACTTTACTTTTGCTCATAGTTTGATCTTAGATACAGCTCTATATCCTGAGCCGTATCCTGAAACTGTTTTTACAATTAACTTGATTAACATATTTTCGACACTCATTTCTAGCACACTACCTCACTTAACTAATTTGATCACTTAATTACTTCGGTAATTTTTGACCAAAACAATTTGGCGCCCACCGTGGGGCAAGTGGTGCTCTCTTTACTAAAAATTTTTGCCAAATCGCTAATCGGTTTTCTATTTTCGAAACTTTTTGCCACATTGTCCATAATGGCCTCAAGATCAAACATGAGTTCCTCTACTGTGTCTGCTATGACTTCTGCTACGACCGGTTCGGTGCTTCCACCACCTCCTCCAAGGATGCCAGCCTCTACACAATCTCAAGATGTTATCCCTACTCGGAGTGTTCAGGGGTCTGCTCCCGTTTTAGCTTCTAACGATGAAATTTTAACCTTATTTGGAAGTGTGCAGGAACAAATGAGGCAGCAACAGGAAATGAACCAAATGCTTTTAAGGGAAATACAACTCCTGAAGTCTGGCTCGAGCAGATCTGCTGAGGATATTGTCACTCCATTACATCCCAGAACGTTGAACTTTAGTTCAGCTGTGTATACTGAGGATAACAGGGGGAATATTGTGCCCAACCTTCCTCAGAATCATACTCCTGAAATACCCTCCTCGGTCAGAATGTCAACCATGAGGAGCTCAGGATATGCTTCAGGATATGGACAAAATCCTCCAACGGGTAACGTGTTAAATAATAATAATACTCATGCTACTAACAATAGTGGATCTTTACAGGATACAGGTGTAACATCAGCACTTACTAGGGAACTTCAGAAGTTGAAGGACATGATATCTAGTGTACCTGGGGTGGTCCAGCCGATCCCGGAAGTATCCCAAGACAGCCACAAGATATCTCGTTTTTCATATCCTATCTGTGATGCTGAGATCCCAAAGAGATTCCAAACCCCCAACATGAAGCTTTATGATGGGACTACGGATCCTGAGGAGCATATTGCTCAGTATAGGGAAAGAATGGAGATTAACCCTATCCCTCCAGAGCTCAAGGAAGCGTGCTTGTGCAAGGGATTTGGTTCTACTCTAACAGGATCAGCCTTAAAATGGCTGTTAAACGTTCCTCCTCACTCAATTACTTCATTTGCTCATTTGGTTAATTTATTTAACAGTCAATTTTCTTGTAGTCGGAGTTTTGAGAAACTAACCAGTGATCTTTACAGGATAACTCAAGGGCCTCAGGAATCCTTGAGGGATTATGTGAACAAATTCAGTCGAGAATCCTTGGATATCCCGCATCTTGATGTTGCAACAGCTGTGCAAGCTTTTAAGATGGGATTACAAAAGGATTCTCAGTTTTATCAGGATCTTGTAATGAATCCCTGCAGGAATCTCGATGAAGCTCGTAACAGGGCTTTGAGATATATCCGCCTGGAAGATGACAGGAAGATGCAAGAAAGGATGAACTCATCCAACACTTATGAGTCAACTAATAGGAAGTCAGAATCCTCGTTCAAGTCATATCAGCCTAAGCCGTATGGTAGAAATGAGAACAAAAGAGTGAATGCTGTCGAAGATGAGGATCCTGAAGAGTATCCTGAGTTGTCCGAATATTGCTTTTCTGTTAATATTCCTGAATTGATGTATGCTATGCAGGGTCTAGGAGACAAGGCTAGGTGGCCTCGAAAGAATCAACAAAAGGCTGACTGGAAGGATAAGTCAAAATGGTGCGCTTTCCACGAAGATTTCGGACATGTGACTGAGGATTGCATTGCCCTAAGGAAAGAAATAAGCTATCTTCTAAGCAAGGGATATCTGAAAGATCTCCTAGGAAGAAAGAAGAATAAGGGTCAGAATACTGAGAAGGATCCTGAGCGAGCAGCATCACCTCCCGCCGATGCTAAGATAATCAACTTCATTTCGGGAGGATCCGACATTTGTGGGACCTCGTATTCGGCAGCAAAGAGACATGCAAAGGAAGCTAAGGCCGAAAGGGGAGACAAACCTGTCAGGATGACTACCCTCACAACTGACAAAGTGATCACTTTTGATGCAGATGACAGGGATACTGTCCAGGATCCTCACCATGATGCTCTGGTAATAACGTTATATGTGGCTAACCACTTTGTACGCAGGATATTGGTTGATAATGGCAGCTCCGTCAACATAATCCAACTAGAAACTCTGAAGAGAATGAATGTATCTCCAATGGATATCACTTCAAAGTCTACCGTGCTTGTTGGGTTCAGTGGAGAGGCTAGAAATACAGTGGGAGAGATAAAGTTGCCAGTATACGTCGAAGGGGTCAACTCGATACAACGTTTCTGTGTGATGGATTCTCTATCCTGCTATAACATCATACTGGGAAGACCGTGGATTCACGATATGAAGGCCGTGCCATCAACATATCACCAATGCATCAAGATACCTACCCCTTGGGGAGTCGTCAAAGTTGATAGGGATCAGCAGGAGGCGAAAGAATGCTACTCATCCTCGATGAAATCCTCAACCAAACCTAGTACAGCATAGCAATTAAAGACGCGGGCCCAGGATATCGTAGAGGATCCGGAGCAGGATGTGAAGAAAATTATCCTAGACCAGGATAATCCCGATATTTCGGTGCTCGTGGGAACCAATATCCCTCAGGATATTGAAGAACAATTAATTAACTTTTTAAAATGCAGGATGTCAACGTTTGCATGGAAGCATGAGGATATGACAGGCATATCCAAAGACATTATCACTCACAAGCTAGGAATTGATAAATCATTCAAGCCTGTGCAACAAAAAAGAAGGAAGTTTGCTCCTGAACGGAACACGATTATCCAGGAGGAAGTTGAAAGATTATTAAAGTCCAGAATGATCAGAGAGGTTAAGTTCCCAAGGTGGCTAGCAAACGTGGTTGTAGTACAGAAGAAGAATGGGAAATGGAGAGTTTGTGTAGACTACACAGACTTGAACAAAGCTTGTCCTAAAGACCCATTTCCTCTTCCCGACATTGATGCAATGGTAGATGCCACCGCCGGGCATGAAATGCTGACCTTCATGGACGCATCTTCAGGATTTCAACAGATCCAAATGGAGCCTTCTGACCAGGAGGATACTGCCTTCATGACACCAACAGGTATTTATTGTTATACAGCTATGCCTTTTGGTTTGAAAAATGCAGGTGCAACATACCAAAGATTGGTAAACATGATGTTCAAAGACAAACTGGGGGACACCATGGAGGTATATATCGATGATATGGTGGTGAAATCTAAAAAGGCTGAGGATCACCTCCGGGATATCAAGGGAGCATTTGATATCCTGGATCAATACAACATGAAGCTGAATCCTGCTAAATGCCATTTCGGAGTGGGGGCAGGAAAGTTTCTTGGATATATGGTGACAAAAAGGGGGATAGAAGCAAGCCCAGAGCAGATCAAAGCTATCCTGGACATAAAATCACCCTCAAATATGAAGGACGTACAAAGATTGGCAGGCCGAGTAGCAGCTCTAAACAGGTTTATTTCAAGATCCTCAGAGAAATGCAAAGACTTTTGTGATATCCTGAAGAAGAACAAAAGATTCGAATGGGGGGAGAAGCATGAAGCAGCCCTGCAGGATTTGAAACGATATCTCTCAACCGCACCTCTATTAATGAAGCCTGAAAATGGTGAACCACTATCCCTGTACCTTGCTGTATCAGGGAATGCTGTAAGTGCTGTTCTTATAAAGGACCATGAAGGTCAGCAATATCCTGTTTATTATGTTAGTAAGAGTTTATTAGATGCTGAAACTAGGTACTCTCACTTAGAAAAATTGATACTAGCATTAGTCATGGCATCAACGAAACTTAGGCATTATTTCGAGACACATAGGATACATGTTAAAACGAATTATCCTGTCAAAAATGTGCTTAGGAAACCAGAGATGTCAGGTAGGATGGCCAAGTGGTCAGTAAAGTTGAGTGCTTATGATTTAGTATACGAACCTAGAAATGCCATAAAATCTCAGGCTTTAGCTGACTTTGTGGCTGACTTTAGTAGTGACATTCAGGACGAGGTAGACCTAGAAGTTCAACAATTAGGAGAATCCTCAGGATCCTGGACATTATATACTGACGGTGCATCTAATGTAAGAGGAGTAGGATTAGGAATACTACTAAAATCGCCACAGGGGGACATATTACCCCAGGCTATTAGGTGTGAATTTCCTGCTACTAATAATGAAGCAGAGTATGAGGCTTTAATTGCAGGATTAGAGTTGGCTAAGAGCATGAGTATCAAAAATTTGCAAGTATATGTTGACTCTTTGTTAATTACTAACCATTTTAATGGATCCTATGCAGTTAAGGGTGAGAAATTAATCGAATATCTCGATATTCTCAAAAAATTAGCAGGATATTTCGATGTTTTTATACTTGAACAGGTACCAAGGGAGGATAATGCTGAAGCGGATGCCTTAGCAAATTTGGGATCATCGATCAAGATACCTGAAGGGACGCAAATACCAATATTACATGTCTTATATCCTGCAACGAATCCTCAGGATAAAGAAGTAGCTGGTATTCAGGATCCTGGAGTAGAACATCCTGAAGAGGATCCTAAATCCTGGACGGCACCAATCATGAGATATCTCAAGGAAGGACACATCCCTGGAAATGAAAATCCTAAGGCATTTAGGATGAAGGTATCACGATTCACTATTATAAATAATGTTTTATACAAGAAATCTCTTGCAGGACCGTATTTGAGGTGCTTGGAGGATCCTGAAGCCAAAGAAGTACTTCAGGATATACATGAAGGGGATTGTGGTAACCATGCTGGGGGCAGGTCGTTATTCTCAAAAGTATTAAGGACAGGATATTATTGGCCAACAATGAGAAGAGATGCCGCAGAATATGTTCGAAGATGTGACGCATGTCAAAGACATAGTAACATACTGCATCAGCCGGCTGAACCATTATATCCTATTGTTTCCCCTTGGCCATTTATGAAGTGGGGGATGGACATAGTGGGAAAGCTACCAAAAGCTCCAGGAGGAAAAGTCTTTATGCTAGCAATGACGGATTATTTCTCTAAGTGGGTTGAAGCAGAAGCATTTGTTCAAGTGAGAGACCAAGAAGTAGTATCCTTCATCAAAAGAAATATCCTGACCAGATTCGGAGTACCAGCCGAGATAATTTGTGACAATGGTTCTCAGTTCATAAGTAAGAGGACTATTGACTTTTGCAAGAGTTGGGGAATCAAAATGATTACGTCTACTCCGGTACATCCTCAAGCAAATGGACAAGCAGAATCCTCAAACAAGATAATTGTCAATAACCTAAAGAAAAGGCTTGGAGCCAAAAAAGGAAGATGGGCAGAAGAATTACCCTTTGTTTTATGGGCTGATAGGACAACGGTAAAGAATGCAACAGGCCAAACCCCATTTTCGTTGGTGTTTGGAGCAGAAGCAATGATTCCAACGGAAATGACAATACCTACTGCAAGATATACCTTAAGTGATCCTGAGCAGAATCCTGAAGCCTTGAGTCAGGATTTAGACACTATAGATGAAAAGAGAGATGCGGCAAGGCTAAGGATGGCAGCATATCAACAAAGAATATCCAGGGCATATAACAAGAATATTAGAACCAGAAGATTTAAGGTTGGAGATTGGGTGTTAAGAAAGGCTTTTCAGAATACTACTAATCCTGTCGATGGCAAGTTAGCTCCAAAATGGGAAGGACCATATGAAGTTGAATCAGAAGCAGGGAAAGGAGCATATAGACTCAAGAATATGGAGGGGGATATGCTACCGAGATCTTGGAATGCCATACACCTTAAGCTCTATTTCAAGTGAGTTTAGAATTCAATTTCTGACTCAGAATAGTATGAATTCTATCTTTTTTAAGTATGTTTTAGTTTAATTTATTCTTTGAAACTCAATACTGACTTAAGCATCGGAGGGGTGTTAGCCAAGCTAACACCCACCTTAGTTTACAATTGTTTTGCAAGATATGTTTCAGGATATAGCTCCAGGATATGTATTCAGGATAACTCGGAAGATTAGAGGATTGGCCCCCTCTCTCACGTTTAAGGGATACTGATCCCTTCACAGGTTTAAAGGTATTCACCTTTCTTCCGAATTGGGTTTAAACACCCCGCCTGGAGCGCAAGTTATTCAGGGATAGTTCAAGGTGGCGGGACCAGTCCATGTAAAAGTGGCTGACAATTTCGTTACTGTTGGCTATATCCTGAATCCTAAAGGTATATGAGGATTGATCACCCTCTCTCACGAAAGGGTATTTTCATACTCTCTAAGGTTTAAAGGTTTTCACCTTTCTAAGTCTTGGAGTTTATACACTCCCGCCTGTAGCGCATGAAAATTTGGGATTTTCCCCAGTATACGAGGAATTTATCTCCAGTATATCCTTGGGTTTCGCCCTTGGGACGTAAAAAATTGCCTATGGAAACTGACATTCAGAAGGTTTCTAAAGTATTTGAAGACATTGTACACAGGGGACATTCCTACCAAGGTGGTGGTGTAAAGCTAAAAGGATGAGGTTTGAAACTGATGCACTAAGTACCTTGCACAGGGGACATCTTCATTGGAAGAGTTGCAAAGGGATTGAAGTTTGGTAATAAGTTTATACCCTATTTCTGGTATGATCTTTCCTTTGTAAACCTCATTTAAGTTTTTAGTAACATTATGTTTTATAAAAGGATAAGTATCCTGATGTATTCTCAAAGTCTTTTTCAGAATATTTAATTAGGGTGTTTGAAACTAGTGTTGGTTTGGAACTTTGATCATTTAAATATTATCAGAACTGGTTTTGAAAAGATAGACTGTTTTTCACACTCTAAAGAAATTTTTACAAAGATGAAGGAACGTTTGGAAGTTCTATCTAATAAAAGGCTTTTGCAGTATATCGCTGAGAATACTGATCAGGATATTTGATAAGATAACAGTATGAAATTTTTTGCAGAGCTAAGATTTACGCTTAGAAAAATAAAAGATGAAATTATTCTTAAGCAATCAATACTGGTTGATAACCGAAGGTTTCATCCTGAAAACCGGGATCCATCCACCTTCGGTTAGCAAGTTGTTCCAATACAGAAATTTAAATTGTTCATAAAAACATAAAATTGTTCGAATGATTTAAAGAAATAAGCTCTAGGGGGTAGTGCCTTCTTGGTCCATAGCGGTTTCAGCAACATCCGTCTTGGGATCAGCCTCAGCATCCTTCTCGGCATCGGTTGTTTTTTCAATTACTTTGGAAGGTTCTTCGACAGTTGATTTGGAAGAGGTGCCGCCAAGGTTCTTCAGCTTGGTCTCCCAAGCAGCAACATCCCAGGAAGGGCATTCAAAACCTAAAGTTTTGGCTTCGTGAGCCATCTTCAGCCTGGCTTGAAGGAGAGAAATAACAACGGAACTCTTGAGGCTTTCCCGGTAGCTGACCATATCCCGTTCGTATTGCACATGGGCTGCTTCCAGATCAGCCTGGGCCTGAAGAGTAGCTTTGTTGAGGGCAACTTGATGTTCTTGGGTCATAGCTTTGTATTTCTCCTCGTAATGACGAGATTTGGCGACCGCAATCATACCTTGGTCAGAGATTGTGACTTCTGCTTCCTTTAGCTTAGATTCAAGTGTTTTGTTAAGCTTGCAGGATTCTTGATATAAGTGAACCAAACGCTCAAGACCCTACAAAGGTAAGAGGACAGGGATTCATATTGTTAATCCTTGAAAATAATCTTAATTGCAGGATATGATAGGAGGATACTAACCTGGTTAAGAAAAGAAGTCATAAACCTACTGGCTTCAATAAACCCATGCTTCTCATAAGGAAAGGTGTCAGAAATAACAGGGGAATCGGGTTCTTTCCTTTTGCGGGAACTTGAACTCCGGGGCTTGGTAGCCGGTGAAGGTTTAGGAATGATGATGGCCTTGGAGCTGCTGGGTTTGGATGTAGCAGTGGTCTTGGAGCTAGGTTCTTTCTTGACCAGGATCTGGTCAGAATAACTATCCAATTCGTCAAGGTCAAAGACTTCGGGGATCTTAGCTGGTGCTGCATAAAGGGAAAAGTTTTACTCTTTATTTTATCATTATATTGTTTTGACTAATTATTTTGAAAGAAATTCTTACCAGACATCTCGGATGATGAGTATTGACTTGAACTTGGGACGTGTGTGGTGAAAGTCCTGTCTATTGCAGGTAACCGGTAAATGGTGTTGATTCTCTCTTCTGACTCAGCGGTAGGGGGAGCAACTTCCTTGAAGTTCACTGCATAAAGATCAGAAAGAAGAATATTAATAGAAGATAACAATCAAATCATCTATGAGGATATTTATGATCCTACCGGTGGTTAACCACTCCACCGGAAGGTTGGCACCCTCAGCAATGGAATCTCGTTTGACAAAGAAGAATTTGCGTTGCCATCCGTCTTCGTTTTTGGTGGCTTTGAGAATCAGGGGTTTGCTGGAGGTCGAGAAGAGCAAGAACCGGCTAGAGCCATGGGATCGGAGGCGATAAGCGATAGGTAAATCCTCGATGCAGAGGTCAGAGCAATGAAGGTTTTTGATTTGGTTGAGTACAATTAGTACTCTCCAAACCATGGGCATGGTTTGAGCAAAAGAGATGCCAGTGATACGAAAGAATTGCATCATGAATTCAGGAAAAGGGTATCGAAGACCTAATGAAAAAGGGTATGCTGGAAAACAGATCCACTCGGTAGAAGAAACATCCGATCGGATTGACCGATCGAATGGCCTAAAGACCGTGCTGTCGGGGAAAGCGCCGGAGGCTCTTAAAGCTGCAATGTCTGCATTGTCAAAAGCGCAGATCTCCTTTTCGGGATTTTTAAGAAGATTCTGCTGGATGAAGGTCTCGGCGTCCATTGCAAGTAAGATGAAGTAAATTGACAGGAAGAAAATCGAAGATGGAGAATTACCTGAAGGTTCTGGTGAAGATATCTGCTTTTCAAACAAGAAAAGAGAAGATATAGGGGCTTCATGGATCTCTATTGAGTAAAAAAAACGCGTTGGAAGTTACGATGTGATCTTGACCGTCGCTTCGTTTTAAATGCCTTGAGTTATGGGATAAGATTTTTGAAATATATCCGTTGGATTGGTATCCCAACCGATATATTTGGGGACAATTGTTAGGGGTCATTTTCTTAACATACGTATCCTGACCAATATCCTGCCTTTGTTTGTTTATTTGTGACCAGGATGCTGGAAGAGGATATTGCTAACATCTTGGGCGATATCCTGAGGCTTATTGAATTAACCACGTGCAGGTTATAGGCTGAGACTTGCTAACGGTCAAGAGGACTTCTTCTCCTCAAGACTCGGACGAATTTGTTGAGGGAGAGACGTTGAGGCCGAAAGACCAGGTCTACAACGTTCGAAGAAGGAATATTCGATGGATCCCGCAAGTTTAGGGTAGTTTGTTATTTTATCTTTACTATAAATAGATGGGGGCGGATCAGCTTAGAACACACAATTTTTCACTAACACTCTCGTACACTTTCACTCTCTAGTTCATCGCAAACACTACACTTGTATTCAAGTTTCATTGTAACACTTAGTCGATCCGTACCACATCCTGCACTGTATCCTGATATTTGAAGCAATAGAAGAACAAGGCAGCTGCGATTGTCAGCTCCCGAGGTTTTATGCCGGCGATCTAGATTGATCAAGGGCTTTCCTCGTACATCTCGTGTCATTTACTTTACTTTTGCTCATAGTTTGATCTTAGATACAGCTCTATATCCTGAGCCGTATCCTGAAACTGTTTTTACAATTAACTTGATTAACATATTTTCGACACTCATTTCTAGCACACTACCTCACTTATAATTTGATCACTTAATTACTTCGGTAATTTTTGACCAAAACAAGTACAGCGTATATGTTATGGATCAATAAAGTACACCGTTTAAAAATATACCCTTTCTCCTTATGGGGAGATTCGGGGATACGCCTTAATAAAGTACAGCGTATATGATACGGCTCAATATAGTACACCGTTTAAATATATGCCCCTCTCCTTATCGGAAGATTCAGAGATAAGTCGTCTCATATTCGGACGAGAATTTTTTTCACTTTTTCAACCACTTATTGGTGGGAATTTGTGCTTTTGGCCTTCGTCTATCGCGCAATCAAGAGGTCTGTTTGATACGGTAGGAGCAACAAAAAGTGACCTTCATATCATTTGAAGGAAAGTAATAAAATGGGCTCCATAAAATCAATGATTCTTCTTATGGCAGTAATATTGCCAAAATATATTAGATGCTTACTATTAGCCGATATCAGTACAATATGACCGTTGGGAGATTTTAGTGGTTCCATGCATTAAACCTTCATACTGGCCAGGCATGAAAGCAATCTATGGGACACACTAACATACTGCCAATTATCATATGGCGCTTCTATCAAACTAAGTTTGGCATTTGTTAAAAATCAATGAAATAAAAATCATTATCGAACTCCAGTTGGAGAAATTTTTGGCGAGAGTTGCCGAATTTATATAATATAATATACCCAAATGGGTTTGAATTTAATCGAGCTCGAAGACTCGAAATTATTTGCTTTAAGCATGAATCAGAAAAAGTGATTCCTTTTTCTGCTTATTCTCTAGAATGGGAGAACATTTGAATCAAAGGATAGAAATTTTTGGTGCAAAGTGGATATCTGTGCACTTTTCATAGTTGTTGTTGCTTTAATCAGCTGGTGAGATATCACCGGAATGTCTGTCAAATATGATAGACTTCGGATAAATGATATTAGGACATCATAGAAATATCAAACGATATAATATCAGGTGACGAGGGTTAGCATCCTCGTATCGGAGTCATTGTCTCCAAAACATATGTAGTTCACCATATGGAACTTCAAGCTACTCAATGGTAGAGATCCTTGAGTCTGCGACCCATCATAGATTCTTCATCTTGTCGGTGACATCTTGGCGGTATTAAAATCAACAACTACTATATAAATAAGAGTAATCTTATGTTTAGGTCTAAACTCGGAGTTTTTAAGGAATCTGTATTTGTGATATTTGAGATTAGACACAAAAGGCTAGTGTCTAATTCACTCAAATTGTGGCTCTGATACCAATCTGTCACACCCCGATTTCCGGTGGGCCCGGAAGGGTACAATCATGACGGTTGGATAACAATTATCACAATATAATAATATGCAGTGGAAGTATTAGATTAAAATTATTAAAATAAAGCTTGAATGTATAAATGTATTACAAGCGTTTGATACAAGCCCACAGGCAGGATCTAAATAAACAGAGCTTTAGACATCATAGGCTTTAAGCATCAGGAGTGCAAATTCCTTGGCCTTCATTCTAGCCGGCCCGTATTCCCAGCCTATAATAAGGTTCGGTACCTGCTGTTCAATCTTTTGAAAATACGTCAGCCAGAGCTAGTAAATATAATTAAATGACTCTTTGGAAAAATAGTTTTTCGAAAAGAGTTTTATACGAATGGAAAACCCATAGATAATTCTTTAAATATATCTTGGGATTATTCTTGTTACGAGATTATATACTTGATTAACCTATTCAGTTGTCCGGACATGGTATCATTAACCCCCAATTATATCAATTATCAAGTAAACAGATTAAACCGAATTCTTACACTTTTGCGCAATCATAGGCGACTTACTTATGTAATAACCGTCCCAAGAGGCATAATTGCCATCCCAAGTTTACACTAGAATAAGTCAAGAGTATTTACCTTTTTGCTAGCTTCCAATCAATAATACTATATTCGGCAAAAACCGCAAGTCTAAGTATAATTGACCCAAGTCTGCTTATTTGGGGGTACTATAGTCTGGATTGAACAGATTTATTATCTGTTAGAATGTATACGGGCCAAAGGTAGTTCCTTTGGATATGACCCGATACTTAAGAATAGGTTCGCTAGATTCAGCATATACCGAATAGAATGTGGTTTAAACCCAACAAGTACTAGGACTTGTATAATATGGGTAAACAATGTACATTCTGGATTTTGAGATCAAAACGATAAGGTTAAACCCTTTTCGGAAAACTTATGTAAACTAGTTACGTAAGTCTAACCGTATGCGTATAAGCGATAATGGGTAAACGGATGACTCATGAACAAGTTCCATATGCCAATACATTTTAAACAAGTTATAATATCAGTAGGATATCAACTTGTATGCCCGTTAAGGTTTTAAAATCAAACTATGCCTCAAAAGGGCATTTTGGTAATTTTACAACTTATAAAAAGGAGCTTGCAAGTAAACTAATGTTATGGTCATAAACATTCTGTAAAAATGGTTAGGTTATGATATCATATCAGTAGGATATCAAATATATGTGTGGTTTACGCTCTAAGACCAAACTATGCATCGTAGGGGCATTTTGGTCATTTCACACATAGTTTTGAGAATTTATTTGGGATTCTGAGTTCACAACTTATACCTACTGTAAAAATATTTAAAATGGTTTATAAAATCAGTAGGTAACAAGTCTTAGTACATAAATATGGTTTAAAACCATACTACGCGCCTAAACGGCATTAAAGTCGTTAAATGACGATTTTCGTGATGGTTCATGAAATATGAGGTTATGAACAGCTTTGAAAAGTGAAAATATTTTATTTGTCATAACATATCAGTAAGCAAAAGGTTTGGTTTGAATATTATGCTTAAAACCCATTTTATGTGCCATAAGGGCATTATCGTCATTCATCGGCATTGTATAAGAACTTGAAGTTAAACTCAGTTTACAATCTGGCTTAGCATCCCAAATAATCCTAATTATCATATCATATCAGTAGGTAATGAGTTTTATGCTAAAATTATGTTTAAAAACTCATTTTGAGTGTAAAAGGGCATTTTAGTCCTTTTAAAAGCATAGTTTACGATTATATGCGTAAAATCAGTTTGTAACCAGATTATAAACATCAAAATACTCTAAACATGTTTACTTATCAATACATAACTCATTTGCATGCTCATTTATTTTTAAATCCTTATTTTTAAACAAAAGGACATATTAGTCAAAGTACGGCATAATAACGGAACATGCGCATAAACTCAGATTACTAGTCTGATCGTGTAATATAACCTTATAGGGTTATACTATATCATAATACGATCATAACGGAACTTTAAATCAGTAGCATACTAGTCTAATTCGATTTATAATCGAAAGTCAACACAGAAGTCAAACTTCGCGACTTTCGGTTGCAAACCGACCCTAAAACTGGAATTGACGAGCCGAACATGTTTACTCATGTTCTAATAATTATTACCGAGTTGTTTAAGTGATAAAACATATTTTAGAACACTTCTAAACTCATATAGCAATTTTTTAAAAAACTGACCCGTTGACTTTTCAAAATAATATTATGTTGACTCGTCAATTGACCAAGCAAACGTGATTCTTAGGAGGTGCCCTTTTGTGGGATTAACATCTACCTAATTACGATCACGTAGCCATGTTCGTTGTGAACAATGTCTTAACCGTTTAAGGTCTAACTAAAAGTCAAAGCATTTATGGTAAATTCTTGACTTTTCGGCTTTAAAAGCCAAATAAAAGAACTAGTCATGAAAGGAACCCTCAGAAGTGGTCCTAGGGACTGAAGAGAACTCAGAGGTATGCTCCCAATTGCTCAGGAACTCCCACAAGAGAAAGAAAGAAATGAATGGTGCAAGGTAAAATGGTGGATGAACACTTCTATATATAGTGTTTAAGAATTGATTGGATGATTGCCAAGTGTTAGGGGAGTTCATGAGATAATAACAAGTGTTATACCATATTTAAAATCAGCTAACAAGCCCATGGATTGGATAAAATGGTTTAGGATTGATAGGATTGGAGAACAAGTAAAGAATAAAACAAAAAATAACCAAAAAAAATCAGACTGCAGCATGGGCTGCTCGCAGCCCGCGTAAAAGAGACAGAGCCTGGGTCGCGGCCCGCCAGGCAGTCCGGCCCGACCATAACTTTGGCAGTTTGGCATTAATGGTCCCCTAAGCTTTTTATTCACAAACTATCTTTCAAGACTTGACATATTTGGCACATTATGTTCTAACTTCCCATATTATGTTAATATAGGTTACAAAAACTCTAATGGCCAATCTTAGGCATGCCTGGAGTACGACCGAGCATTACAGAGTTCCCGGTTCGTATAAAAAGTCACTCAAAAGCATAGTTTTGTATTTTAACACTTTTAGTCATTTTAACGCACAAAGTTGTGCGTAATATCGTTTAAAGACATCAAAGCCCTAAACGGCCAATATTGGGTATTCTCAAGAGTGTGATCAACATCATAACGCTTCAGATTCATTAAAAGGTCACTCAGAGGTATGATTTAACATGTTGACGCTTTTAACCCTCCGTTACCGAAACTTTTGAGTTTATCGCAAATGGTTTTGATCATCCAACAAGTGGCTTAATATGAGAATACGAATACCACGTAAGGTCATTTAGAGGCATAGTTTAAGCATGCTGACACTTTCAGTCCTTTCAAATTCAAAGTTTTAATTGTTTGGCGATAATAGTCCCTCTTAGTCAACGTTTGACATAATTAGGATTAGGGAAACGTGTCAATACATTATTGGACTTGATTTTACGCGGTGTTACATTTGATCACTTAATTGCTTCGGTAATTTTTGACCAAAATAATTTGGCGCCCACCGTGGGGCAAGTGGTGCTATTTCCACTAAAAGCTTTGTTAAAATCACTGCTTGGCTTCTTTTTTTCAAAATTTTTTTCACAACTATTTTCAATTGCTTCGAAATCAAACATGAGCTCCTCCTCCTCCTTGCCTGCTACAACCTCTGTTACAAGCGGTTCGGTGCTTCCACCACCTCCACAAATCCAAGCTTCATCACAAGTTCAAGCTCATCCAAGGAGGGTCGAAATTCAAACATCCCGAGACACTCCCCCTGCTCAGAATGTTTACAGATCTGGTGTTCCAGGGAGAACTCCTATTATGGCTTCTAATGATGAAATTTTAACTTTGTTTGGTAGTATACAGGATCAGATGAAGCAACAGCAGGAGACTAACCAGATAATAATGAGAGAGATACAACTCTTTAAGTCCAACTCAAAGAGACCTGCTGAGGATGTTGTCACCCCCTTCCAGCCCAGGAATCTGAACTTTAGTTTAGCAATTTATACTGAGGATAATTACGGCAATGTCGTACAGAGCCATTCCCAGAGAAATGCTCCTGAGATACCCTCAACAACCAGGATATCGACTGTGAGGGGCCTAGGATGTGCTACAGGATATGGCCAGAATCATCAAACTGGTATCTTGTCTAATAATGCTAATACTCTTGCTACTAACAATCTTGGATCTTCGCAGGATACAGGTGTAACGTCGGTACTCTCCAGAGAGCATAAGAAGCTGAAGGATATGATATCAAGTGTACCTGGGGTGGTGCAGCCCATACCAGAAGTATCCCAGGACAGTCACAGGATATCCCGGTTTGCATATCCTATATGTGATGCTGAAATCCCAAAAGGATTCCAAACTCCTAATATGAAGCTCTATGACGGGATGACAGATCCTGAAGAGCATATTGCCCATTATAGGAAGAGGATGGAGATTAACCCTATTCCACCGGATCTTAAGGAAGCATGCCTCTACAAGGGCTTTGGCTCTACTCTAACAGGATCAACCTTGAAGTGGCTCTTAAACATTCCACCTCATTCAATTACATCATTTGCTCATTTGGTTAATTTGTTTAACAGTCAGTTTTCTTGCAATGGAAGCTTTGAAAAACTAACAAGTGACCTCTACAGGATTGTTATGGGTGAATTTCTGCTTATATATTCTGACTAATATTCTGGCTTTGATTGTTTATTTGTGATCAGGATACCAGATCAGGATATTGGTAACATCCTGATATGATATCCTGGTAGTAACCAATTAGCTCACGTGCAGATTATTGTAACAAGTCTCTAACGGTCAGGTGGACTTCTTCTCCTCGAGACTCGGGCAAATTAGTTAGTTTGGAGACGTTGAAGCCGAAAGACCAGGACTGCAACGTTCATATGGGGAATATCCACTGAATCCCAGAATAATAGGATATTTAGTTAGTTTCCTTTTACTATAAATAGATTGATCGGATCAGATTAAGGCACACACTCTTTCGCACACTTTTTCTCTCCTGTTGCAAACAATCACTACACACAAACACTTGTACTCGAATTACATTGTAACACCTAGTTGATCCGCATCATATCCTGCACTGTATCCTGATATTTGAAGTAATAGAAGAACAAGGCAGCTGCGATTTTCAGCTCCCGAGGTTTTATGCCGGCGATCTAGATTGATCAAGGGCTTTCCTAGTACATCCTATGTCACCCTTTACATTTTCGCTCATTGTTTGATCATAGATACAGCTCTATATCCTGAAACTGTTTTTGCAAATAACTTAACTAGCATATTTTCAACACACTTTTCTAGCACACTACCTCACTTAACTAATTTGATCACTTAATTGCTTCGGTAATTTTTGACCAAAACAATTTGGCGCCCACCGTGGGGCAAGTGGTGCTATTTCTACTAAAAGCTTTTGTAAAATCGTTACTTGGTTTTCTATTTTCAAAACTTTTTGCTACACTATTTTCAATGGCCTCGAGATCAAACATGAGCTCTTCCACCGTGTTTGCTACAACCTCTGCAACAATTGGTTCGGTGCTTCCACCACCTCCTCCGAGAATGCAAGCCTCTTCACAGGGAACTGAAAGTCATGTGGCTCGGGATGTTATCCCCGCTCGCAATATCCAGGGATCTGGTCCTGTTTTGGCTTCTAACGAAGAAATTCTAAATTTGTTTGGTAGTGTACAGGAACAGATGAGGCAGCAGCAGGAAACTAATCAGATGCTGATGAGAGAGATACAACTCTTGAAATCCGGCCTAAGTAGGCCTGCTAAAGATACTGTCACTCGCTTGCAACCCAGGGCTTTGAACTTTACTTCTGCAGTTTATACTGAGGATAACCGGGGGAATATTGTGCCTAGCCATTCCCAGAATCATACTCCTGAGATACCCTCTTCAGTAAGAGTATCAACTGTGAGAAGCTCAGGATATGCTTCAGGATATGGCCAGAATCCCCAAACTGGTAATGTATCTAATAATAATAATGCTCTTGCTACTAATGGTGTTGGATCTTTGCAGGATGCAGGTATGACATCGGCATTTTCCAGGGAGCTTCAAAAACTGAAAGACATGATATCCAGTGTGCCTGGGGTGGTCCAGCCAATTCCAGAAGTGTCCCAGGACAGCCACAGGATATCACGGTTTGCATATCCTATTTGTGATGCTGAAATCCCAAAAAGATTTCAAACCCCCAACATGAAACTCTATGACGGAACTACAAATCCTGAGGAGCATATTGCCCAGTATAGGGAAAGGATGGAAATCAACCCTATCCCTCCAGATCTCAAAGAAGCATGCCTGTGCAAGGGTTTTGGTTCTACCTTAACAGGATCAGCCTTAAAATGGCTCTTGAACGTTCCCCCTCACTCAATTACTTCATTTGCTTATTTAGTTAATTTATTTAATAGTCAATTTTCTTGCAGCCAGAGTTTTGAGAAACTAACCAGCGATCTTTACAGGATAACTCAAGGACCTCAGGAATCCTTGAGGGATTATGTGAACAAGTTTAGTCGGGAATCCTGGGATATCCCACATCTTGATGTTGCAACAGCTGTGCAGGCTTTTAAGATGGGATTACAAAAAGATTCTCAGTTTTATCAGGATCTTGTAATGAATCCCTGCAGGAATCTGGACGAAGCTCGTAACAGGGCTTTAAGATACATTCGCCTGGAGGACGACAAAAAGATGCAAGAGAGGATGAATTCGTCCACAACCTATGAGTCAACCAACAGGAAATCAGAATCATCGTATAAACCATATCGCTCTAAACCGTATGGCAGAAATGATGGCAAAAAAGTGAATGCTGTTGAAGACGAGGATCCTGAGGAATATCCTGAGTTGTCTGAATATTGTTTGTCTGTTAACATACCTAAACTGATGTATGCTATGCAGGGTTTAGGAGACAAAGCAAGATGGCCCCGAAAGAATCAACAAAAGGCTGATTGGAAGGACAAGTCCAAATGGTGTGCTTTCCATGAGGATTTCAGACATGTTACTGAGGATTGCATCGCTTTAAGAAAAGAAATAAGCTATCTCTTAAGTAAGGGATATCTGAAGGACCTCTTGGGAAGAAAGAAGAATAAGGGTCGGGATCCTGAGAAGGATCCTGAACGTGCAGCATCACCTCCTGCGGATGCAAAAATAATTAACTTTATTTCAGGAGGATCCGACATCTGCGGCACATCATATTCTGCGGCAAAAAGACACGCGAAGGAAGCCAAAGCAGAGAGGGGAGATAAGCCAACAAGGATGTCAACCCTCACGACTGACAAAGTCATCACGTTCGATAATGATGATAGGGATACTGTCCAGGATCCCCATGATGATGCTTTAGTAATAACGTTATATGTTGCTAACCATTTTGTACGCAGGATATTAGTGGATAATGGTAGCTCAGTCAACATAATTCAGCTAGAAACGTTGAAGAGGATGAATGTATCCTCGATGGATATTACTTCGAAGTCCATTGTGCTCGTTGGTTTCAGTGGAGAAGCTAGGAATACCGTAGGAGAGATAAAGTTACCCGTGTATATTCAAGGGGTCAACTCAATGCAGCGCTTTTGTGTCATGGACTCTTTATCCTGCTATAATATCATATTAGGTAGGCCTTAGATCCATGATATGAAAGCTGTCCCGTCAACCTACCATCAATGCATCAAGATCCCTACTCCTTGGGGAGTTGTCAAGGTGGAATGTGATCAACAGGAAGCAAAGGAGTGTTATTCTTCTTCAATGAAATCCTCAACAAAACCTAGTGCAGCATAGCAATTAAAGATGCAAGGCCAGGATATCATGGAGGCTTCAGAACAGGATGTAAAGAAAATTATCCTGGATCAGGATAACCCAGATATCTCGGTGCTCGTGGGAACCAATATCCCTCAGGATATTGAAGATCAATTGACTAATTTTTTGAAATGCAGGATGTCAACATTCGCGTGGAAGCACGAGGATATGACAGGTATTTCCAAGGATATTATAACACATAAGCTCGGTATTGACAGGTCATTCAAGCCTGTCCAACAAAAGAGAAGGAAGTTTGCTCTGGAGCGAAATATGATTATTCAGGAAGAAGTAGAAAGGTTATTGAAATCCAAAATGATCAGAGAGGTTAAGTTTCCAAGATGGCTAGCAAATGTAGTTGTAGTGTAGAAGAAAAATGGGAAATGGAGAGTTTGTGTGGATTACACTGACTTGAACAAAGCCTGTCCCAAAGACCCATTTCCTCTTCCTCATATCGACTCAATGGTGGATGCTACTGCCGGCCATGAGATGTTGACCTTCATGGATGCATCCTCAGGATTCCAGCAGATCCAAATAGAACCTTCTGACCAGGAGGATACTGCTTTCATGACACCAACATGTATTTATTGTTACACTGCTATGCCTTTTGGTTTGAAAAATGCAGGTGCAACATATCAAAGACTGGTGAACACGATGTTCAAAGACAAGCTGGGGGACACCATGGAGGTGTACATGGATGATATGGTAGTAAAATCCAAGAAGGCTGAGGATCATCTCCAGGATATTAAGGGAGCATTTGATATCTTGGACCAGTACAACATGAAGTTAAATCCTGCTAAATGCCATTTTGGAGTGGGGGCAGGAAAGTTTCTAGGATACATGGTGACGAAAAGAGGGATAGAGGCAAGCCCGGAGAAGATTAAAGCTATTCTGGATATTAAGTCACCTTCAAATATGAAAGATGTTCAACGGTTAACAGGGCGAGTAGCAGCATTAAACAAATTTATTTCAAGATCCTCGGAAAAATGCAAGGAATTTTATGATATCCTGAAGAAGAATAAGAAGTTCGAATGGGGAATGAAACATGAAGCAGCCTTGCAGGATTTGAAGCAGTATCTTTCAACTGCACCCTTATTGATGAGGCCTGAAAATGGTGAACCATTATCCCTATTGTTTTGGTCAAAAAATCAAGCAAAGATAATGTAACCAAACTTTCTGTTGTGAGGTGTGATGCTTGAATCAATGAACAATATTAAGGATCACTCAGAAATGTAATGAACAAGTGACACAAAGATTTATACGAGGAAAAAGCCCTTGATCAGGAGTTGATCTCCGGCATAAAAAACCTCGGGTGATGGAAACTACCGATCACCAACTAAGATTAAACAAAGATAAGATTACAACTCGGGATTATAACAAGCTTGTTACAAGGGTCACTAGCGTGTAATGTGCAAAAAAGTGTATGAAATCACCAAGTATTGCTTGAGAGCTGACTGAGAGCTGTTACGAGTGTGTGTGTATGCCAAAATTAGCTAAGTGTTCTATCAAGCCTGTCATCCCCATTTTAAATTAGAAATTAACTAGTCTAACTAACTATCCGCAATTTGTGCACTCTCCCCACGATCTCCATAATGTTCATAATGGTCAAGCACGTGTGGAATATTGAGGGAATATACTCCAGGAATTTCGGTGAGACTTGGTCCATGCTCTCGTTCCTGCAAAACAAGTTTACGTACAAGGAAGACAATTGTTAGTAGTAGGATAACAACAGTGATCCTGAATCCTGATCCTACGACACCTGCTGAGGATCCTTAATTCAAACAGAATTGAGGATCCATGATCCTGATAGCAGTTGAGGACCCGTGATCCTTAGGATTTAGAAAATCCTCCCCTAACAATTGCCCCCAAAATATAAGGAGTAAAGTGTAAATTGTCGAGTTATATTTTCTTGATCTTATCCGTAACAAACCAACGGATATATAGCCGTTATAATCTGACTAGCCGTTACCAATCTCATGTCATTGAAGCGACATCCCTGCAGAATCATGATTATAAATTGAAGTTAGAGATAAGGTTCAATGTGCATTTAAATTCGAGCGAGACTCCCTTTAAATCCACATTTGAAGATCAAGCAGGTACTTCTCTTTCCTCTTTCTCTTCTCCTTCTTACTCTGTTTCTTTTTCTTCCAAATATCCGAATCACAATGAAGCTAAGATCATCCCCTGCTAAGGATCCTCAAAAAGACAGTCCCTTAAAAAGCCAAGGGATCACTGAAGACTCTCTGAAGGAATGATGCTACTTTACTGATCCTGAGATCGACAGGATTCGCCATTGCTTTCCGGTGAGCACTGTTTTTAAAACCTTTGAACCTACTGTCCGGAGTGATTTCGTCTCTGAAACATGGGTTGCATTTCCAGTCACCCCATTCTTGATAGGATACTCCTACCCTTTTCCTGATTTTACCCAATCTTTCTTCTCCCTTACCGGCATATCCTACATCCAGGCTATGCCAATGATGTGGAGTTGGGAATGTCAGAGTTGTCTGAACTATACAACCTTGTGAGCCATGGTTCACACCGTTTTCTATTCAAACATAAACCCGGTGAACCTCATCCAATCTTGAAAACCACCATGAACGATAACAAGTGGAAGAAACGTTTTTTCTTCGTCAGGAGGGATTCTATCCCTAATGGGAAGGATCTCCCCAGAACATGGGCCACTCATGGTAGGATAGAGGATCCTTATAGAAGGATCATAGGATACCCTGTCTCCGCTGAGGATCACTAACCCCTTTGTTTCTATCTTGCAGCTATTTCTGTTTCACACATCATTACCACACTTGCAACGGAGGAAAGGCTTGCTGCTTTCCGGAGTCTTGATCCTGCTATAAGATCATTTCAAGCAAGTACCAAGGATTCTCAAGAAGTATCCTCAGGCTCTGTCACAATGTCAAGTAAGTATCCATGTTTGTATATAATTAAATGTTAAAACGTAAATAAAACAAGAATACTTATCTTTTGTGTTGGATGGATAGGTGCTGGAAAATCCTCAAGGTCTGCCACCCATTTCAGTGTTACCGATCTTACTGCTATTGCTCCCAGGTCTGGGAAGAAGAAGACTGCTGCCAGCCCTAGTGCCGTGGTTCCAAAGCCTACCACCTCCAAGGGAAAGAAAAGGAAAGCTTCTGAGGCTGACAATCTTGAAGGCTTGCCTCTTATCCGCCATCAGTTCCAAGAGTACTTTGCCGATGTAAGGATCACTAACCCTGACTGATTATCCTGCCCATCTGAGGATCAAGGATCCTAAACTTCACCTTGTCTTTTTTGTAGAAATTCGCCGAGATTGAGATGCTGCTGGATGCTTATGCTGAGGAAGCTGACCAAAAGCAGAGGGACTTCCAAAAGATCTTCCTAGCTAAGGATCAGACCATCTCCCGCCTCGAGAAGGATCTGAATTTGGCAAAGCAGCAGGTGGTCATGGCCCAGATAAATGCTGATCACGAGAAGCACGACCTGCTGGAAGATGCCAAAGTCTCTGCTGCCATCACAATGTATAAGATCAAGATGCAAATGGCTCAGGAGGCTGAGGATCCTGACTTTGACAGGACCACTTGGGACAAGGAGGAATGGAAGGCAAAGCTAGCTGAGCTCAAGGATGAAGAGGAGGCTACAGAGGTCTTGGCAATTGAGGCGAGTGGCAGCGGGAAGGATCAGGCTGGTGATGACGCTGGTGGTGATGCTGGTGGTGATGCAGGTGGTGATGCAGCCAAGGTGTGAGCTGCAGAAATGGGCGATGATGGATATTTCTAGACGTGGCCAGAGCCTATTTTTTAGGATTTGGTAGTAGTTTTATGGTTATGGTGTTTTGAAACAATGTTGGGTTGTATTTTGAACAATAGTTTCTAGGGTTATGGATTATGGATCCTAAGACAATAGGTAGGATAATAGGTGGTGGAGGGATCCTCTGTTTGGGGGATGAAACCACTTGTTATCCTGCAATCTTTTATTTCCTGCACTTCAAAGACCAATTAACAATGGACACCCTTTACCTACCCAGGGGACGGGCCACGTATTGCTGGTAGATGCTTGGGGTAGGTAATTTTGACAATCTTTTGAAGGGTTACCTTTTGTGAATAAAAATAACTTCAACTTTTTGGCTATTTCCCGTGTTGTTATCCTTTGTGCATTCTTTATTTTCCTATTGTACTTATCCACTTTGTTTGAATTTTTCAAGTTTAATAAATCATGTTTAAAAATTTTTAGGAAATGATCAGAGATCAAATATCCTATAGTCGATAAACTCAGAAAAGTTATACAATTTAAGGATCACTAGTTCCGTTGTCAAAGGATAGGGGTCACTTATATGAATAATGAATAAAATCAAAATAATTAAGGATCATACCTAAGAATCCAAGTTAGGATCCCAACCCTTTATCATTCATAATCATGATAACCAAAAGACAAACCTTAGCAGAAGGTAAGGATCAAGGATCCTTGGTCATTTAGCCTCAAAAACCTGAAATAGAATATAACTTGGGACTAAGCCAAATATAAGAGAAGAGTTAGTAACTGGGGACAAGCCCAACAATTCTGGGGACGAGCCCAATATACTGGGGACAAGCCCAAAGGATAACTGGGGACAAGCCCAAAGGATAACTGGGGACAAGCCCAAAGGATAACTGGGGACAAGCCCAAAGGATAACTGGGGACAAGCCCAAAGGATCTTGTGTAAACTGGAGTATGGCCCTCACTGGCGACTATCCAAACTTAGTGACATGAAAATGCCAAAACCTTAGCTAACGTGAAAACGTTAGAAACCTTAGGAACGGATGTATGGTACGTTTACCATTATACGTAGGATCCCGGATACAGCCAGTACAAAGAAATTGTCAGCCCCTAAAGCGAGTACTGGTCCCATTGCCATGAACTGTACCAGGATCATCGTGCGCTGCTGGCGATACTGGGGACAGGCCAAAAAACTGGGGACTAGCCCAAATAACTGGGGTCAAGCCCAAATAACTAGGGTCAAGCCCAAATAACTGGATACTTCTGTGGATACTCAATCCTTTGTTAAGGATACCTAAACCTTCTGCAAAACTCAGATTCAAGTGAAAGGAGGATAAAGGATCCAGGATCCTTATCCTTATATATAGGATAATTAAAGAGTGAAATAGTTTAAGATCAGATCATTACCAAAATGAGGATCTTCTGTCTTGTAAGGATCCTTCAAGGATACTTGTTAGCTAAGGATCATAGATCCTTATTACATGAAGTATTTCTTCAAGTGGACAGCATTCCAAGCTCTTGGTAGCAAATCACCTTCCATTGTTAGCAATCGATATGCCCCCTTTCCTGCTTCAGCTTCAATCAAATAGGGGCCTTCCCACTTTGGTTCTAACTTCCCATCAGCAGGATTGGTGGTATTCTGAAATGCTTTCCTTAATACCATATCACCTACTTGGAATTTCCTGATCTTGACATTCTTGTTGTAGGCTCCAGCCATCCTTTGTTGATAACTGGCCATCCTTATCCTTGCCAAATCCCTGAGTTCTTCTATAGTATCCAAGTCTTGAACCAAGTTTTCAGCATTTTCATCAGGATCACGAATGCTTGTTCTTGAAGTAGGAACCACCATCTCTGTAGGGATCACTGATTCTGCTCCAAATACCAAAGAGAATGGAGTTTGACCGGTAGCATTCTTGGGAGTTTCTTCTTCAAATTGTTGATGATGATCTTGTTGGATGATTCTGCCTGACCATTAGCTTGTGGATGGACTGGTGTTGATGTTATCATCTTAATCCCCCAGTTGTCACAAAAGTTAGTAGTTCTACTCCCAATAAATTGGGATCCATTATCACACACAATTTCAGAAGGAATACCAAATCTAGTAATAATGTTTCTCTTAATAAAGGATATCACTTCCTTTTCTCTGACTTGAGCAAAGGCTTCAGCCTCTATCCACTTGGAGAAGTAATCAGTCATAGCAAGCATGAATACTTTTCCACCAGGTGCCTTAGGAAGCTTACCAACTATATCCATTCCCCATCTCATAAATGGCCAAGAAGAGGATATAGGATGCAAAAGCTCTGCTGGTTGGTGAAGGATATTACTGTGTCTCTGACAAGGATCACACTTCTTGGCATATTCCACAGCATCCTTCTTCATAGTAGGCCAATAGTATCCTGTCCTCAGGATCCTTGAGAATAATGCCCTGCCCCCAGTGTGGTTTCCACAATCTCCTTCGTGAAAATCCTTTAGGACTTCTTGGATTTCAGGATCCTCAATGCATGTTAGATATGGTCCTGCAAGAGATCGTTTATACAACATATTATTCAATATTGTAAATTAAGATACCTTAATTTTGAAAGCTCTGGGGTTTTCTCCTGTAGGGATTTCTCCATGTTGTATGTATCTCATGATTGGAAGGATCCATGATCCTGAATGAGATTGAATATCATCACTAGGGATGATTGCAGAATCCTTTCCTATCTCCATGGCTACATGATCCTCGATAGCAGGGGTTAGGATATGGATAATAGGGATCCTGATATCCTTCGGGATCTTCAAGGATGATCCTAGATTGGCTAGAGCATCAGCTTCTGCATTTTTCTTCCCTAGGTACCTGTGATAGACTTAAAAAAGCAAAAGAGTCTGCCAGTTTCCTGACTATTTCTAAGTACTTGATTAGCTTTTCCCCTTTAACAGCATAGGATCCATTAAAGTGATTAGTAATTAACAATGAATCCACATGTACCTCAAGATACCTGATCCTCATATGCTTAGCGATTTGCAAACCAGCTATCAAGGCTTCATATTCAGCCTCATTGTTGGTAGTTTGAAATTCACAAGCTATGGAGTGGGGTATTATGTCCCCCTGTGGCGATTTTAGTAGTATTCCAAGTCCTGTTCCTTTGACATTGGAGGCTCCATCAGTGAAGAGTATCCAAGGATCCTTCGTTTCTTCTAGCTGTTGGACTTCCAACTCAGCTTCCTTTTGCAAGTCACTACTAAAATCTGCCACAAAGTCAGCTAAGGCTTGGGATTTGATGGCAGTCCTTGGTTCATATCTTATATCAAAAGCACTAAGCTTCAATGCCCACTTAGCCATCCTTCCTGACATTTCAGGTTTTCTGAGAACATTCTTAATTGGAAAATTAGTCTTAACAATAATGGCATGAGTTTCAAAATAATGTCTTAACTTAGTAGATGCCATAATTAATGCAAGGATAAGTTTTTCTAAATGTGAATACCTGGATTCAGCATCAATCAAACTCTTACTTACATAATAGACAGGATGTTGTGTACCTTCGTGATCCTTAACAAGGACCGCACTTACTGCTTTAGAGGATACCGCTAAGTACAAGGATAATATATCCCCTTTTTCTGGTTTCATCAAGGCAGGGGCAGAGGATAGGTAATCCTTAAGAGCTTTAAGAGCATTTTCATGCTTTTCAGTCCATTCAAATTTCTTGTTCTTCCTCAAAATGTCATAGAATTCCTTGCATTTTTCTGAGGATTTGGATATGAACCTGTTCAAGGTTGCGATCCTGCCTGTCAATATTTGCACATCCTTAGCATTGGCAGGAGATTTGATATTCACAATAGCCTTGATTTGCTCTGGACTTGCTTCAAAGCCTCTTTTTGTCACCATATAGCCTAGGAATTTACCTGCTTTAACACCAAAGTGACACTTGGAAGGATTTAGTTTCATATTAAATTTATCAAGGATATTGAATGCTTCCTCCAAGTCTCTAAGGTGATCCTCAGCTTTCTTGGATTTAACCACCATGTCGTCTATGCAAACTTCCATAGTGTGTCCAATTTGTTCCTTGAACATCATATTGACAAGCCTTTGATAAGTTGCACCTGCATTCCTTAGTCCAAATGGCATAGCAATATAACAATATATACCAGTTGGGGTTATAAAGGCTGTATCCTCTTGATCAGATGGTTCCATCTGAATTTGTTGAAATCCAGATGAAGCATCCATAAAAGTCAACAACTCATGACCCGCAGTAGCATCCACCATGGAGTCAATGTGGGGTAATGGGAAAGGATCCTTGGGACATGCCTTGTTTAAATCAGTAAAATCGACACATACCCTCCACTTTCCATTTTTCTTTTGAACAACAACCACATTGGCTAACCATCTTGGATACTTGACCTCTCTTATCATACCTGCCCGAAGTAGTTTATCTACCTCTTCCTGGATAATAGCATTCCTTTCAGGTGCAAACTTCCTCCTCTTCTGATGAATAGGCTTGAATGACCTGTCAATGCCAAGCTTATGAGTAATTATATCCTTAGATATACCTGTCATATCCTCATGCTTCCAGGAAAAGGTGGTTTTCCTCCTCTTAAGGAAGGATACTAGATCTTGTTCAATGTTGCTGAGGATCCCTGATCCTATGAAGACGATGGATTCAGGATCATGGGGATCCCTAAGGATTTCTTTCACATCCTGTTCTCTATCCTCCAAGACATCTCTTGGAGGATACTTTAGTTGCTATTGCTCCCTTGGTCTTGAGGCTGGCTTCATTGATGACATGTAGCAATTCTTAGCTTCTTGTTGATCACTCTCAATTTTCACCACTCCCCACGGACTAGGAAGCTTTACACATTGATGATAGTTAGATGGCACTGCCTTCATGTCATGTATCCATGGCCTGCCAAGGATAACATTACAACAAGATAAGCAATCTATAACACAAAATTTTTGATAAGAATGGAGTCCTTCGATATAGATGGGGAGTTTGATGTCCCCCAATGTATTCATGGTCTCTCCGCTGAATCCCACAAGTACTGAGGATCTTGGGACAATGTCTGATTCAGGGATGTTCATCTTCTTAAGGACATCTAGCTGGATGATGTTTACTGAACTTCCTCCATCTATCAGGATCCTGCGAACAAAATGGTTAGAAATGAACAGAGTAATAACAAGACCATCATGATGAAGATCCTGCACATCAACACGATCATCCTCATCAAAAGTTATAATTTTATCCTGTGTGACAGTGGAAGTCCGGATGGGTCTGTCTCCATTATCCATCTTGGTTTCCTTGGCATGTCTTTTGGCTGCTGAAAAGGAAGTACCACAAATGTCCGATCCTCCGGATATAAAGTTTATAACTTGTGCATCTGCTGGAGGAGCATGAGCCTTTTCTGGGATCCTTTCAGGATCCTGGATCCTTAACTTCTTTCTTCCCAAAAGCTCCTTCAAGTACCCCTTACTTAACAAGTAGCCAATTTCTTTTCTAAGTGCAATACACTCTTCAGTGAGATGCCCGAAATCCTCGTGATATGCACACCACTTGGACTTATCCTTTGTTGCGGCTGGTTTATCACTTTTCCTTGGCCATCTTGCTTTCTCACCTAGATTCTGCATTGCAAGAATTAGTTCATTGTTATCAACAGAAAAACAGTATTCAGAAATGGGAGGATAATCCTCGTCATCCTCTTCCTGCTCTACTGCATGCACATTCTGGTTATCAGACTTTGTTAGGGGAGGATTTTCCAATGATCAGTGATCCTCATTTACTGTTGGGTTTAGTGATCCTCAATTCTGTCTGAATTAGTGATCATCAGAAAGTATTGTAGGATCAGGATCATGGATCATCATCAAGATCCTTATACTAACGATTGTCTGCTTTGAATATGAAGTTGTTTTGCAGGAGTACGAGCTTGGACTTGGTCTTGGCGATATTCCTGGAGCATATTCCATATTTATTCCGCACGTGCATGGCTGAAATGGACGTTATGGAGGTCGTGGAGGACTTGCACAAAATGCGGACAATTTGTTAGCTTAGATATTTTCCATTTTTTAAAGGGGATAGCGAGCTAAATTAGAACACTTGGCTATTTTTAGCTTAACACACACACTCGCAACTGCTCTCACCAGCTCTTGACAATTCACTTGGCGATTACACATTTTTTTGCACATTACACTATAGTGATCCTTGTAACTAGCTCGCTATCATCCGAAGTTGTAATACATTTCTTGTTTAATCTGAGTTGGTGATCGGTAGTTTCCATCACCCGAGGTTTTTTATGCCGGAGATCATTCATTGATCAAGGGCTTTTCCTCGTATAAATCTTTGTGTCACTTATTCATTACATTTCTGAGTGATCCTTAGTATTGTTCATTGATTCAAGCATCACACCTCACAACAGAAAGTTTGGTTGCATTATCATTGCTTGATTTTTTGACCAAAACAGTTTGGCACCCACCGTGGGGCAATTGGTGCTTCGTTCTTGAGAAATTATTGTTCTTGTGATCATTTCGGTTCGTTACAATCAAGCAAATGGCTTCCTCAGCAAAGAACACATCAAGCTCTATGTCGGCGATCAGTTCTTCACAAGGCGTTCCTCCTTTGCCTCCACCACCTTCTGGATCCCAGAAGAATGCTGAAAATGCTGCGAAGAGACAAACCCCCATTTTCCAAAAACCACCAACTTCTTCTGTTTCCACTAATCCTACTACTAATGATCTTTTTAATCTGATTTTGCAGATGAGGGATCGCATGCAAGAGCAGGACAAAACCAATGAACGGATCCTCCAAGAGATTGGTGATATCAAGAAACAGAAGAAATCAGTGGAGGATCACTCTCCTCTGATGCCAAGGTCATTGAATTTTGACACTCCAGTTGTAACTACCCTACAATCGGCAGTTCCGGGCATCCAGTATCAAAGTGGTCCATCAGAAAGGCGTTATGGAACAACAACTATGAGTCAGGCATTTGGCTCTCACTTCCAACCTCAAGGATCCTGCTCTCAGCCATCGGGATCCTCTTTTCAGCATCAGGGATCCTTCATCAGCTCAGGAGGATATTTAGGAATGCACCCGGTCCAAGGATCCTTTCCGGTCCAAGGATCCTCCCAGGTCCAAGGATCCTTTCCGGTCCAAGGATCCTCCAATGTCCAAGGATCCTTCCCGGTCCAAGGATCCTCCCAGGTCCAAGGATCCTTCCCGGTCCAAGGATCCTCCCAGGTCCAAGGATCCTCCCAGGTCCAAGGATCCTCCCAGGTCCAAGGATCCTCCCAGGTCCAAGGATCCTTTATGAATCCAGGGTCCTTTCAGGTTCAAGGATCATCTCAGCCTCAAGGATCCAACATCTTTCAGGATCAAGGATTCCCAAGAAGTATGCAGCCCCCGAGCTCGGATGTTCATCAAGGAGACTTCATACCAATGCAAACCATTGCTTCCTCTGGTCCTTCAATCATACCAGAGTTTCATCAATATGGATTCACATCTGGAATTCCAAACACGAATCCTATGGGAGGTAACACTTTTAATAATTCATATAACACTAACCATGGCTCTATGCAGGATACAGGTATCAATCAGGCTATGGCCAGGGAGTTACAGAAGCTCAAGGACATGATATCCAGTGTACCAGGAGTGGTCAAACCCATTCCTGAAATTGCAGATGGTAGCCATAGGATATCTCGCTTTGCACCACCTATTTGTGATGCTGAGATACCCAAAAGATTCCAGATACCATCCATGAAGCTGTATGATGGTTCAACAGATCCAGAAGAGCATGTAGCTTAGTACAGGGAGAGGATGGAGATCAATCCAATTCCTGAGAGGTTAAAAGAAGCATGTCTATGCAAGGGATTTGGATCAACACTCACAGGATCTGCTCTTAAATGGCTGCTAAGTCTTCCCCCTTACTCTATTACTTCATTTGCTAATCTAGTTAATTTGTTTAATAGTCAATTCTCTTGTAGTAGAAAGTTTGAACGATTAACTAGTGATCTATATAGGGTAACACAAGGTCAAAATGAATCACTTAGAGATTACATCACTAAGTTTAGTAAAGAATCCTTAGATATCCCTAACCTAGATATAGCTACGGCTGTAGAAGCCTTTAAAATGGGATTGCTTAGGGATTCATTGTTCTATGATGATCTTGTTATGACCCCATGCAGGAATCTTGATGAAGTAAGAACCAGGGCCCTTAGGTTCATCCGTCTAGAGGATGACAAAAGGATCCAGAAGAGATTGACAGGATCCTCAAAACAGGAAAAGCAAGGATCCTACTTCAGGAACAACAAATCAAAATCCTATAACAAATCTGATAACCAGAACGTACATGCAGTGGAACAAGAAGAGGATGATGAGGATTATCCTCCTATTTCTGAATACTGTTTTTCTGTTGATAACAATGAACTAATCCTTGCAATGCAGAATCTAGGTGAGAAGGCTAGGTGGCCGAGAAAAAGTGATAAACCAGCTGCTACAAAAGATAAGTCCAAGTGGTGTGCATATCATGAGGATTTCGGGCATCTCACTGAAGAGTGCATTGCACTTAGAAAGGAAATTGGTTACTTGTTGAGCAAGGGACATTTGAAAGAGCTTTTGGGACGAAAGAAGTCAAGGATCCAGGATCCTGAAAGGATCCCGGAAAAGGCTCCTGCTCCTCCAGCAGATGCACAAGTTATAAACTTCATATCCGGAGGATCAGACATTTGTGGTACTTCCTTTTCAGCAGCAAAAAGACATGCTAAGGAAACCAAGATGGATAATGGAGACAGACCCGTCCGGACCTCCGTTGTTACCCAGGATAAAGTCATAACCTTTGATGAGGATGATCGTGTTGATGTCCAGGATCCTCATCATGATGGTCTTGTAATTACATTGTTTATTTCTAACCACTTTGTTCGCAGGATCCTTATAGATGGAGGAAGCTCTGTGAACATCATTCAGCTTGATGTCCTCAAGAAGATGAATATCCCGTAGTCTGATATTGTCCCAAGATCCTCAGTACCTGTGGGATTCAGTGGAGAAACTAAGAATACATTGGGGGACATCAAACTCCCAATCTATATTGAAGGATTGCATTCTTATAAAAAATTTTGTGTTATAGATTGCTTATCTTGTTGCAATGTTATCCTTGGCAGGCCATGGATACATGATATGAAGGCAGTCCCATCCACCTATCATCAGTGTGTAAAGCCTTCAAGTCCATGGGGAGTGGTGAAAATTGAGAGTGATCAACAAGAGGCTAAGAATTGTTATACATCATCAATGAAGTCAGCCTCAAGACCAAGGGAGCAATAGCAATTAAAGTATCCTTCAAGAGATGTCTTGGAGGCAAGAGAGCAGGATGTAAAAGAAATCCTCATGGATCCTCATGATCCTGAATCCATAGTCTTCATAGGATCAGGGATCCTTAGCAACATTGAGCAGGATCTAGTATCCTTCCTTAAGAGGAGGAAATCCACCTTTGCCTGGAAACATGAAGACATCACAGGTATATCTAAGGATATAATTACTCATAAGCTTGGCATTGAAAGGTCATTCATGCCTATACATCAAAAGAGGAGGAAGTTTGCACCTGAAAGGAATGCTATTATCCAGGAAGAAGTAGATAAACTACTTCGGGCAGGTATGATAAGAGAGGTTAAGTATCCAAGATGGTTAGCCAATGTGGTTGTTGTTCAAAAGAAAAATGGAAAGTGGAGGGTATGTGTCAATTTTACTGATTTAAACAAGGCATGTCCCAAGAATCCTTTCCCATTACCCCACATTGACTCCATGGTAGATGCTACCGCGGGTCATGAGTTGTTGACTTTTATGGATGCTTCATCTGGATTTAAACAAATTCAGATGGAACCATCTGATCAAGAGGATACAGCCTTTATGACCCCAACTGGTATATATTGTTATATTGCTATGCCATTTGGACTAAGGAATGCAGGTGCTACTTATCAAAGGCTAGTCAATATGATGTTCAAGGAACAAATTGGACACACTATGGAAGTCTATATTGATGACATGGTGGTTAAGTCCAAGAAAGCTGAGGATCACCTTAAAGACTTGGAGGAAGCATTCAATATCCTTGATAAATTTAATATGGAACTAAATCCTTCCAAGTGTCATTTTGGTGTTAAGGAAGGTAAATTCTTAGGCTATATGGTGACAAAGAGGGGCATTGAAGCAAGTCCAGAGCAAATCAAGGCTATTGTGAATATCAAATCTCCTGCCAATGCTAAGGATGTGCAAAGATTGACAGGCAGGATCGCAGCCTTGAACAGGTTCATATCCAAATCCTCAGAAAAGTGCAAGGAATTCTATGACATCCTGAGGAAGAACAAGAAATTTGAATGGACTGAGAAGCATGAAAGTGCCCTCAAAGCTCTTAAGGATTACCTATCCTCAGCCCCGGCCTTGATGAAACCAGAAAAAGGGGATATATTATCCTTATACTTAGCAGTATCCTCAAAAGCAGTAAGCGCTGTCCTTGTTAAGGATCACCAAGGTACACAACATCCTGTTTATTATGTAAGTAAGAGTTTACTTGATGCTGAATCCAGGTATTCACACTTAGAGAAACTTATCCTTGCATTAATTATGGCATCTACTAAATTAAGACATTATTTTGAGACTCATGCTATTATTGTTAAGACTAATTTTCCAATTAAGAATGTTCTCAGGAAACCTGAAATGTCAGGAAGGATGGCTAAGTGGACAGTGAAGCTTAGTGCTTATGATATAAGATATGAGCCTAGAACTGCCATTAAATCCCAAGCCTTAGCTGACTTTGTGGCAGATTTCAGTAGTGACTTGCAAAAGGAAGCTGAGTTAGAAGTCCAACAGCTTGAAGAAACTAAGGATCCTTGGATACTCTTCACTGATGGTGCTTCTAATGTCAAAGGAATAGGTCTTGGAATACTACTAAAATCGCCACAGGGGGACATAATACCCCACTCCATAGCTTGTGAATTTCAAACTACCAACCATGAGGCTGAATATGAAGCCTTGATAGCTGGTTTGCAAATTGCCAAGCATATGAGGATCAGGTATCTTGTGGTACATGTAGATTCTTTATTGATCACTAATCACTTTAATGGATCCTATGCTGTTAAAGGTGAAAAACTAATCAAATATTTAGAGATAGTCAAAGAATTGGCACTCTCTTTTGTTTCCTTCAGTTTGACACAGGTACCAAGGGAAGAGAATGCAGAGGCTGATGTATTAGCTAATCTAGGATCATCCTTGAAGATCCCGGAGGATATCAAGATCCCTATTATCCATGTCCTGACCCCTGCTATCGAGGATCATGTAGCTATGGAGATAGGAGAGGATTCTGCAATCATCCCTAGTGATGATACTCAATCTCATTCAGGATCATGGATCCTCCCAATCATGAGATACATACAACATGGAGAGATTCCTACAGGAGAAAACCCTAGGGCTTTCAAAATCAAGGTATCTCAATTTACAATATTGAATAATATGTTGTATAAACGATCTCTTGCAGGACCATATCTAAGGTGCATTGAGGATCCTGAAATCCAAGAAGTCCTAAAGGATTTCCATGAAGGAGATTGTGGAAACCACACTGGGGGCAGAGCATTGTTCTCAAGGATCCTGAGGACAGGATACTATTAGCCTACTATGAAGAAGGATGCTGTGGAATATGCCAAGAAATGTGATCCTTGTTAGAGACATAGTAATATCCTTCATCAACCAGCAGAGCTTTTACATCCTATATCCTCTTCATGGCCCTTTATGAGATGGGGAATGGATATAGTTGGTAAGCTTCCTAAGGCACCTGGTGGAAAAGTATTTATGCTTGCTATGACTGATTACTTCTCCAAGTGGATAGAGGCTGAAGCCTTTGCTCAAGTCAGAGAAAAGGAAGTTATATCCTTTATTAAAAGAAACATTATTACTAGATTTGGTATCCCTTCTGAAATTGTTTGTGATAATGGATCCTAGTTTATTGGGAATAGAACTACTAACTTTTGTGACAGCTGGGGGATTAAGATGATAACATCAACACCAGTCCACCCACAAGCTAATGGTCAGGCATAATCATCCAACAAGATCATCATCAACAATTTGAAGAAAAAGCTTGGATCCAAAAAAGGAAAGTGGGCAGAAGAACTACCTTATGTACTTTGGGCTGATAGGACAACTCCCAAGAATGCTACTGGCCAAACTCCATTTTCTTTGGTATTTGGGGCAGAATCAGTGATCCCTACAGAGATGGTGGTTTCTACTGCAAGAACAAGCATTCGTGATCCTGAAGAAAATGCTGAAAACTTGGTTCAAGACTTGCATACTATAGAAGAACTCAGGGATTTGGCAAGGATAAGGATGGCCAGTTATCAACAAAGGATGACTGGAGCCTACAACAAAAATGTCAGGATCAGGAAATTCCAAGTCGGTGATATGGTGTTAAGGAAAGTATTTCAGAATACCACCAATCCTGCTAATGGGAAGTTGGCACCAAAGTGGGAAGGCCCTTACTTAATCGAAGCTGAGGCAGGAAAGGGGGCATATCGATTGCTAACAATGGAAGGTGATTTGCTACCAAGAGCTTGGAATGCTGTCCATTTGAAGAAATATTTCATGTGACAAGGATCCATGATCCTTACATGACAAGTATCCTTGAAGGATTCTTATAGGACAGATGATCCTCATTTTGGTAATGATCTAATCTCAAACTATTTCATTCATTAATTATCTTATATAAGGATAAGGATCCTGCATCCTTTATCCTCCTTTCACTTGATTATGAGTTTTGAAGGTTCAGGTATCCTTAACAAAGGATTGAGTATCCACAGAAGTATCCAGTTATTTGGGCTTGACCCCATTTATTTGGGCTTGACCCCAGTTATTTGGGCTAGTCCCCGGTTTGGGCCTGTCCCCAGTTTCGCCAGTAGCGCATGATGATCCTGGTATAGTTCATGGCAATGGGACCAGTACTCGCTTTAGGGGCTGACAATTTCATTGTACTGGCTATATTCAGGATCCTACGTATAATGGTAGACGTACCATACATCTGTTCCTAAGGTTTCTAACGTTTTCACGTTAGCTAAGGTTTTGGCATTTTCATGTCACTAAGTTTGGATAGTCGCCAGTGAGGGCCATACTCCAGTTTACACACGATCCTTGGGCTTGTCCCCAGTTATCCTTTGGGCTTGTCCCCAGTTATCCTTTGGGCTTGTCCCCAGTATATTGGGCTTGTCCCCAGAATTGTTGGGCTTGTCCCCAGTTGCTAACTTTTATCTTATATTGGCTTAGTCCCAAGTTGTATCCTATTTCAGGTTTTTGAAGCTAAACGACCAAGGATCCTTGATCCTTACCTTCTACTAAGGTTTGTCTTTTGGATATCCTGATTATAAGTCTTAAAGGTTAGGATCCTAACTTGGATTCTCAGGTATGATCCTTAACTATTTTGATTTTATTCATTATTCATCTGAGTTGCCCTTATCCTTTGACAACTGAACTTGTGATCCTTAAACTACACTACTTTTCAGAACTTGTCGACTATAGGATATGTGATCCTTGATCATATCCTAAACTTTTTGAGAATATTTATTAAATTTTTTCCTTACTTGATAAGTTTAGCCAAAATGAATATCACAACAATTGAAAAGTAAAGTACTAACAAGGATAACAACACGGGAGATAGCCAAAAAGTTAAAGTTATTTTATTCACAAAACGTTAAACCCTTTAAGGTTGTCAAAATTGCCAACCCACGTTTCTACCAGCAAAACGTGGCCCGTCCACATGGGTTGGCAAAGGGTGTCCATTGTTTACGGGTCTTTGTAGTGCAGGAAATAAAAGACGGAAGGATAACGAGTGGCTTCATCCCCCAAACAGAGGATCCATCCACCACCCATTATCCTGCCTATTGTTCAAGGATCCATGATCCTTCACCCTAGAAACTATTGTCTAAAGTTGTTACAACCCAAGATTGTTTCAAAACACCACAACCAAAATAAGACTACCAAATTCTAAAAAATGGGCTCCGGCTACGTCTAGAAATGTCCTTCATCGCCCATTCCTGCAGCTTACACCTTTGCTGCATCACCATCTCCTCCAGCTTCAGCATCATCCACCTGATCCTTGACTCCACTGCCGCCAGCCTCGATTGCTAAGACCTCTTCTTCATCATCCAGCTCAGCCAATCTAGCCTTCCAGCCCTCTACGTCCCAGCTGCTCTTGTCAAAGTTAGGATCCAGAGCTTCTTGGGCCATCTGCAACTGGGTTTTGTACATAGCAATGGCAGCGGAGATTTTAGCATCATTGGTGATCTCATTTTTCTCCTGATCAGCAGTAATGTGAGCCAAGACAAGTTCCCTCTTCACCAGATTGACATCATTTTCAAGGGAGGCAATCTTCTTATCCTTGGCCAGCATAATCTTTTGGAGATCCACGCACTTTTGCTCAACTTCTTCAACACTGCCTACGTAATCCTCGATTTCAGTGAATTTCTGCAAAAAGACAATATAAAGCTTAGGATAACCTGATCCTCAAGTGGGCAGGATAACTAAGTTAAGTTAGTGATCCTTACATCAGCAAAGTACTCAAGGAACTGGTGGCGAATTAGAGGCAGGCCTTCTAGATTGTCAGCCTCAGAGGCTTTCCTCTTCTTTCCTTTGGAAGCAGTAGGCTTGGGGATGGCAGTACTTGTTTTGGTCAAAAATCAAACGAGGATAATGCAACCAAACTCTTTGTTACGGGGTATGATGCTTGAATTGACGAACAATAATAAGGATCACTATGAAATATGATGAACAAATGACACGAAGATTTATACGGGGAAAAAGCCCTTGATCAAGAGTTGATCTCCGGCACAAAAAACCCCAGGTGATGGAAACTACCGATCACCAACTTAAATTAAACAAACAATCTGTTACAACTTCGGATGATAGCGAGCTAAGTACAAGGATCACTATAGTGTATCGTGTAGAAATGTGTGTAATCGCCAAGTGTGTTAGCGAGATTGATGAGAGCAGTTGTACGAGTGTGTGTGTAGCCAAAAATAGCCAAAAGTGTTGTCTAATTAGCTCGCTACCCCTTTTAAATTAGAAAATATCTAAGTAACTAATTGTCCGCAAATGGTGCAAGTCCTCCACTACTCCACAACGTCCATTTTCAGCCAAGCACGTGCGGAATACTTCAAGGAATATACTCCAGGAATATCGCCAAGACCAAGTCCAATTGATACTCCTGCAAAACAATTACGAATTCAAAGCAGACAATCATTAGTATAAGGATCCTAAGGATGATCCATGATCCTGATCCTGAAGCACTTCTGAGGATCACTAACTGACACAGAAGTAAGGATCACCAAGCAGGATAATAATTGAGGATCACGGGTCATTTAGAAATCCACCCCTAACAATTACCCCCAAAATATAAGGAGTTATATTGTAAATAAACGAGTTATATTTTGTTGATCTTATCCGCAACAAACTAACGGATAACTAGCCGTTGAAGACGGACTAGCCGTTGCAAACCTAACGTCACCGAAGTGACAATCCTGCAAATCATCATTATAAATAGGAGTTAGAGATAGGATCAATTTGCATTTAAATCCAAGAGAACTTCCCTTTAAATTCTCAGGCGAAGATCAATCAGGTATCTCTTCTCCTACTTCTCTTTCTCTTACCCTGTTTTTCTTTCTTTACCATCATCTCGTTAAGAATGATGCTCCGGTCCTCCCCCGCCAAGGATCACCAGAAGGATAGCCCCTTGAAGAGTCAAGGGATCATCAAAGACTCAGCGAATGAAAGGTGTTGCTTTAACGATGCACAAGTAGATAAGATCCGGCACTGCTTTCCGGTGAACGCCTTTTTCAAACCCTTTGATCCCACTGTTCTGAGCGACTACATTTCTGAGACATGGGTTGCCTTTCCGGTTACCCCATTCACCATAGGATATACCTATCCTTTTCCAGCTTTTACCCAATCCTTTTTCTCCTTAACCGGCATCTCTTACATCCAAGCTATGCTGATGATCTGGAGGGTCTTATATACCCTTGAAAGGATCATAGAGCAGGAAGGGATTGATTTAGGAATGTCGGAACTGGCAGAGATGTATGATCTCACCACGTTTGGATCCAACCGATATCTGTTTAAGCGAAAACCCGGCGAAGAACATCCCATTTTTAAGGCCACCAAGAACGATACAAACTGGAAACGACGCTTTTTCTTTGTCAGAAGGGATACCATTCCAAACGGAAAAGATCTACCAAGGAAATGGTCCACCCATGGTAGGACAGAGGATCCTAAGAAGGATCACCAGGTAATCTTGCTTTTGTGATAGGATCACTAACCCCCTTTTGTTTTATGTTATGCAGCAGTCACTGTTTCACATCTCATACCATCTCCTGATACTAAGGAAAGGCTTGCTGTTTTTAGAAGACTCGGCCCTGAAACAAGATCATTCAAGACAATCACCCAGGATTCTCAAGAGGTATCCTCAGGCTCAGTCACCATGTCAAGTAAGTATCCTGCTTTTTATATAGTTAAAGATTTAAATAAATAGTTAAATAGAAATAGGATAAAGATACTTATCTTGCTTTGAATGTGTAGGTGCCGGAAAATCTTCCAAACCTGCCTCCCAGTTCAACATGACCGACCTTGATACTGTTCGATCCAGGAAGAAGAAGACCACTGCCAGCCCTAGCGTCTCCATCCCCAAGGCACCCACTAAAGGAAGGGGTGGCAAGAAGAGGAAAACCTCTGATACAGAGGACCTACAGGGCCTGCCACTGATCCGCCACCAGTTCCTTGAATACTTCAATGACGTGAGGATCACCAATTCTGCCTAGGTATCCTACTTATTTGAGGATCACCTGATTTTGAACTGCTTTGTCTCTTTCTTTGCAGAAATTTGCTGAGATTGAAGACTACGTGGGGAGTGTTGAGGAGCTGGATAAGAAGATTGCTGACCTCCAACAGGTTGCAGTGCTCAAGGATCTTAAGATTGCTAATCTTGAAAAAGCCCTTAAAGATGCCAAGACTCAGACAGCTAAAATCTTGATCGACATTGACTACGAGAAACATGAGCTCGTGGAAGGTGCAAAGGTCTCCGCTGCCATCACAATGTATCAGACAAAACTAAAGATGGCCCAGGAAGCTCAAGATCCTAACTTCGACAGAAGCAGCTGGGATGTTGAGGGCTGGAAGGCGAGGTTAGCTGATCTGGAAGATGATGAGGAGGCTGAGGAGGTTTTGGCGATTGAGGCTGGAAGCAGTGGAAAGGATCTGGTGAAGGATACAGAAGCTGGAGGGGATGAAGATGCAACGAAAGTGTAGGCTGCATGCTTGGGCAATGATGGACATTCTTAGACGTAGCCGGAGCGCAATTTTTAAATTTGGTAGTAATTTTTTCTTTTGATGATGTTTTGATTGAACAATGGTTGGTCTGTACTCAAACAATAGTAACTAGGGTTGAGGATCATGGATGATCCTTTGAACAATAGGTAGGATTACAAATGGTAGAGGGATCCTCTGTTTGGGGGATGAAGCCATTGTGATCCTGCCGTCTTTTGATTCCTGCACTTGAAAAACCTATGAACAATGGACACCCTTTACCTACCCCAGCGGACGGGCCACGTATTGCTGGTAGATGCTCGGGGTAGGTAATTTTGACAACCTTAAAAGGGTTTAAGCTTTTGTGAATAAAATGACTTTAACTTTTTGGCTATATCCTGCGTTGATATTCTTGTTGTTATTTTATTTTTCAATTGTTTTGATGTACACTTGTCTGTGTAAGAAAAGTTGAACAACTTAGATAAAAAATTTAGGATATAATGCAGGATCAAATATCCTATAGTTGAAAAATTCCAAAAGTGGTATATTCTAAGGATCATGAGTTCAGTTGTCAAAGTATTAGGGTTATTCAAATAATCAATGAATAAAATCAAAATAGTTAAGGATCATACCTGAGGATCCAAGTTAGGATCCTAACCCTTAATACTATAACCAGGATAACCATAAGACAGACCTTAGTAAGAAGTAAGGATCAAGGATCCTTAGTTGTTTAACTTTGAAGACCTGAAATAGAACATAACTCGGGACTAAGCCAATATAAGATAAAAGTTAGCAACTGGGGACAAGCCCGAATGATAACTGGGGACAAGCCCAAGGATAACTGGGGACAAGCCCAAGGATCGTGTGTGAACTGGAGTATGGCCCTAACTGGCGACTATCCAAACTTAGTGGCATGAAAATGCCAAAACCTTAGCTAACGTGAAAACGTTAGAAACCTTAAGAACGGATGTATGGTACGTCTACCATTATACGTAGGATCCTAGGTATAGCCAGTACAATGGAATTATCAGCCCCTAAAACGAGTACTGGTCCCACTGCCATGAACTATACCAGGATCATCATGCGCTACTGGCGGAACTGGGGTCAAGCCCGAACGACTGGGGTCAAACCCAAGTAACTGGTTGCTTGTGTGGATAATCATCCTTTTACTAAGAGTACCTGAACCTTCAAAACTCAAAATCTCGTTACAGGAGGATAAAGGATGCCGGATCCTTATCCTTTTGTGAAAAAGTAAGGAAATGAAATAGTTTGAGATTAGGATGTTACCCGAATGAGGATCATCTATGCTTTAAGGATCCTTTAATGATATTTATCATGTGAGGATCATGGATCCTTATCACATGAAGTATTTCTTCAAATGGATAGCATTCCAGGCTCTAGGTAGCAAATCTCCTTCCATTGTTAGCAATCGATATGCCCCCTTTCCTGCCTCAGCTTCAATCAAGTAAGGGCCTTCCCATTTTGGTGCTAACTTTCCATCAGCAGGATTGGTAGTATTCTGAAATGCTTTCCTTAGCACCATATCACCAACTTGGAATTTCCTGATCCTGACATTTTTGTTGTAGGCTCCAGCCATTCTTTGCCGATAGCTGGCCATCCTTATCCTTGCCAAATCTCTGATTTCTTCTATAGTATCCAGGTCTTGAACCAAGTTCTCATCATTTTCCTCAGGATCACGAATACTTGTTCTAGCAGTTGGAACCACCATTTCTGTAGGGATCACTGATTCTGCCCCAAATACCAAAGAGAATGGAGTTTGGCCTGTAGCATTCTTAGGGGTTGTTCTATCAGCCAAAAGCACATAAGGTAGTTCTTCTGCCCATTTCCCTTTCTTGGATCCAAGCTTCTTCTTCAAATTGTTGATGATGATCTTATTGGAGGATTCTGCCTGACCATTAGCTTGTGGGTGGACTGGTTTTGATGTTATCATCTTAATCCCCCAGCTGTCACAAAAGTTAGTAGTTCTGCCCCCAATGAATTGGGAACCATTATCACATATAATTTCAGAAGGAATACCAAATCTAGTTATAATATTTCTTTTAATGAAGGATATAACTTCCTTTTCTCTGACTTGGGCAAAAGCTTCAGCCTCTATCCACTTGGAGAAGTAATCAGTCATAGCAAGCATGAATACTTTTCCACCAGGTGCCTTAGGGAGCTTACCAACTATATCCATGCCCCATCTCATGAATGGCCAAGTGGATGGTATAGGATGCAATAATTCAGCCGGTTGATGAAGGATATTGCTGTGTCTCTGACAAGGATCACACTTCTTAGCATACTCCACAGCATCTCTCTTCATAGTTGGCCAATAGTATCCTGTCCTCAGGATCCTTGAGAATAATGCCCTGCCCCCAGTGTGGTTTCCACAATCTCCTTCATGGAAGTCTTTTAAAACTTCTTGGATTTCAGGATCCTCAATGCATCTTAAATATGGTCCTGCAAGAGATCGTTTATACAACATATTATTCAAAATTGTGAATTGAGATACCTTAATTTTGAAAGCCCTAGGGTTTTCTCCTGTAGGAATCTCTCCATGTTGTATGTATCTCATGATTGGGAGGATCCATGATCCTTGATGAGTTTGAGTATCCTCACTAGGGATAATTGCAGAATCCTCTCCTATTTCCATAGCCACGTGATCCTCGATGGCAGGAGCCAGGATATGGATAATGGGGATACTTATATCCTCCGGGATCTTCAAGGATGATCCTAAATTGGCTAATGCATCTGCCTCTGCATTCTATTCCCTTGGTACCTGTGTCAAACTAAAAGATACAAAAGAGAGTGCCAATTCTTTGACTATCTCTAAATATTTGGTTAACTTTTCACCTTTAACAGCATAGGATCCATTAAAGTGATTAGTGATTAACAAAGAATCTACATGTACCTCAAGATACCTGATCCTCATATGCTTAGCAATTTCCAAACCAGCTATCAAGGCTTCATATTCAGCCTCATTGTTAGTGGTTTGGAACTCACAAGCTATAGAATGGGGTATTATGTCCCCCTGTGGCGATTTTAGTAGTACTCCAAGCCCTGTTCCTTTGACATTTGAGGATCCATCAGTATAGAGTATCCGAGGATCCTTGGTCTCCTCTAGCTGCTGGACTTCTAACTCAGCTTCCTTTTGCAAATCACTACTGAAATCTGCCACAAAGTCGGCTAATGCTTGGGATTTAATGGCTGTCCTGGGCTCATATCTTATATCATATGCACTAAGCTTTACTGCCCACTTAGCCATCCTTCCTGACATTTCAGGTTTCCTGAGGACATTCTTAATTGGAAAATTAGTTTTAACGATAATGGCATGAGTTTCAAAATAATGTCTCAATTTAGTAGATGCCATAATTAATGCAAGGATAAGTTTTTCTAAGTGTGAATACCTGGATTCAGCATCAAGTAAACTCTTACTTACATAATAGACAGGATGTTGTGTACCTTGGTGATCCTTAACAAGGACTGCACTTACTGCTTTTGAGGATACCGCCAAGTATAAGGATAACACATCTCCCTTTTCTGGTTTCATCAAGGCTGGGGCTGAGGATAGGTAATCCTTAAGAGCTTTTACGGCATTTTCATGCTCCTCAGTCCACTCGAATTTCTTGTTCTTCCTTAGGATATCATAGAATTCCTTGCACTTTTCTGAGGATTTAGATATGAATCTGTTTAAAGCTGCAATCCTGCCTGTTAACCTCTGAACGTCCTTAGCATTGGTAGGGGACTTGATGTTCACTATAGCTTTGATTTGTTCTGGACTAGCTTCAATGCCTCTCTTTGTCACCATATATCCTAAGAATTTACCTGCCTTTACACTAGAATGACACTTAGAAGGATTAAGTTTCACATTATATTTATCAAGGATATTGAACGCTTCTTCCAAGTCTCTTAGGTGATCCTCAGCCTTTTTTGATTTTACCACCATATCGTCTATGTAAACCTCCATAGTCTGTCCAATCTGATCCTTGAACATCATATTCACTAGCCTTTGATAGGTTGCACCTGCATTTCTTAGTCCGAATGGCATAGCAATATAACAGTATATACCAGTTGGAGTCATAAAGGCTGTATCCTCTTGATCGGAGGGTTCCATCTGAATTTGTTGAAATTCAGATGAAGCATCCATAAAAGTTAACAGTTCATGACCCGCAGTTGCATCCACCATGGAGTCAATGTGTGGTAATGGGAAAGGATCCTTGGGACATGCCTTATTTAAATCGGTAAAATCGACACATACCCTCCACTTTCCGTTTTTCTTTTGAACAACAACCACATTGGCCAACCATCTTGGATACTTGACGTCTCTAATCATACCTGCTCGGAGTAATTTCTCTACCTCCTCCTGGATAATGGCATTTCTTTCTGGTGCAAATTTCCTCCTCTTTTGATGGATTGGTTTGAAGGACCTATCAATGCCAAGTTTGTGAGTGATTATATCTTTAGATATACCTGTCATGTCTTCGTGTTTCCATGCAAAGGTAGTCTTTCTCCTTTTGAGGAAGGATATGAGGCCTTCCTTTATTTCACTAAGGATCCCTGATCCTATATAAACTTTAGATTCAGGATCATCAGGATCCATAAGGATTTCTACTACATCCTGTTCTCTTGCCTCCAAGACATCCCTTGGAGGACGCTTTAATTGCTATTGCTCCCTTGACTTTGATGCTGGCTTCATTGATGAGGTGTAGCAGTTCTTAGCCTCTTGCTGATCACTATCAATCTTCACTATTCCCCAAGGACTAGGAAGCTTCACACATTGATGATAAGTGGATGGGACTGCCTTCATGTCATGTATCCAAGGCCTGCCAAGGATAACATTACAACAAGATAAACATTCAATAACACAAAACTTTTGATAAGAATGTAGGCCTTCGATATAAATTGGGAGTTTAATGTCCCCCAGAGTATTCTTAGTCTCACCACTGAATCCCACGAGCACAGAGGATCTTGGGATGATATCGGATTCAGGAATATTCAACTTTTTGAGGACATCAAGCTGGATAATGTTCACAGAGCTTCCTCCGTCTATAAGGATCCTGCGAACAAAATGGTTAGAAATAAAAAGAGTGATAACCAAACCATCGTGATGAGGATCCTGAATGTCAACACGATCATCCTCATCAAAAGTTATAACTTTTCCTTCGGAGACACTGGATGTTCGAATGGGTCTATCTCCATTATCCATCTTGGTTTCTTTTGCATGTCTTTTAGCTGCAGAGAGGGATGTTCCACAAATGTCTGATCCTCCAGAAATAAAGTTAATAACTTGTGCATCAGCTGGAGGGGCTGGAGCTTTCTCTGGGATCCTTTCAGGATCCTGAGTCCTTGACTTCTTTCTTCCCAGTAATTCTTTTAAGTGCCCCTTGCTCAACAAGTATCCAATTTCTTTTCTCAGTGCGATGCATTCTTCTGTGAGATGCCCAAAATCTTCATGATATGCACATCACTTTGACTTATCTTTGGTTGCAGCTGGTCTGTCATTTTTCCTGGGCCATCTAGCTTTATCACCTAAATTCTGCATCGCAAGGATTAGTTCGTTGTTATCAACAGAAAAACAATATTCAGAAATTGGAGGAGAATCCTCATCGTCTTCTTCTTGTTCAACGGCGTGCACATTCTGGTTATCAGATTTGTTATAGGATCTGAACTTGTTGTTCTTGAATGAGGATCCTTGCTTCTCTTGCTTTGAGGATCCTGCTAACCTCTCCTGGATCCTTTTGTCATCCTCTAGCCGGATGAACCTTAGGGCCCGGGTTCTTACCTCATCTAGATTCCTGCATGGTGTCATAACAAGATCATCATAGAATAACGAATCCCTAAGCAATCCCATTTTAAAGGCTTCAACAGCCGTAGCTATATCCAGGTTAGGAATATCTAAGGATTCTTTACTAAATTTAGTGATATAATCCCTTAATGATTCATTATGACCTTGGGTTATCCTATACAGATCACTAGTTAAACGCTCAAATTTCCTACTACAAGAAAATTGGTTATTAAATAAGTTAACTAGATTAGCAAATGAGGTAATAGAGTAAGGGGGAAGACTTAGCAGCCATTTAAGAGCTGATCCCGTAAGAGTGGATCCAAATCCCTTGCATAGACATGCTTCCTTTAATCTTTCTGGGATGGGATTGATCTCCATCCTTTCCCTGTATTGTGCTATGTGTTCTTCAGGATCTGTTGAACCGTCATACAACTTCATAGTAGGCACATGGAACCTCTTTGGTATCTCAGCATCACAGATTGGTGGTGCAAAATGAGATATCTTATGGCTCCCATCTGCAATCTCCGGGATAGGCTTGACCACTCCTGGGACACTTGATATCATATCCTTTAACTTTTGCAATTCTCTGGCCATGGCATGATTGATACCTGTATCCTGCATAAGGCCATGGTTAGTGGTATAAGAATTATTGAAAGTGTTACCTCCCATTGGATTCAAATTAGGAAGAGCGGATGTGAATCCATATTGTTGGGGCTCTGGAATAACTGATGGACCAGTAGAAGCAACGGTCTGCATTGGAATGAAATCTCCCAGATGGATATCGGTATTCCCTGATTGCAAACTCCTTAAGGATCCATGAAACTGAGAGGATCCTTGAACCTGTGAGGATCCTGGGACATAGGAGGATCCTTGAACCTGTGAGGATCCTGGAACATAGGAGGATCCTTGAACCTGAGAGGATCCTGGGACGTAGGAGGATCCTTGAACCTGGGAGGATCCTGAGACGTAGGAGGATCCTTGAACCTGGGAGGATCCTTGAAACGGCCAGAACCCTTGAATCTGCTGCGCTCCTGAGTATCCTCCTGAGCTGGTGAAGGATCCTATATGTTGAGGATGGGATCCTGATGGTTGGAAGTGTAACCCTGAAGCCTGAGTCATTGCTGTTGATCCGTAATGCACTCCTTTTGGTCCCCCCACATATTGAACGTCTGGAACCACTGAAGGCTGAGAAGTTATAACCGGAGTATCGAAATTCAAAGATCTGGGCATCAGTGGGGAATGATCATCTGCCGATCTCTTCTGTTTCTTGATGTCTCCAATTTATCTAAGAATCCTTTCATTGGTCTTATCCTGCTGCTGTATATGCTCCTTCATCTGCAAAATCAGAGTAAACAAGTCACTAGTAGTGGGAGTATAAGAAGCAGAAGAAGTTGGAGGTTTTGAGAAAATGGGAGTCGGTTTCTTCTCGGCATTTTTCTGAGGTCCAGAAGGTGGTGGAGGCAATGGTGGAATGCCCTGGGATGAATTGACTGCAGACATCGCACTGGAGGTGTTCTTTGATGATGAAGCCATCTGCTTGAACGTAACGAACCGAAATGATCACAAGAATGAGAATTTCTTAGGAATGAAGCACCAATTGCCCCACAGTGGGCGCCAAACTGTTTTGGTCAAAAATCAGACGAGGATAATGCAACCAAACTCTTTGTTACGGGGTATGATGCTTGAATTGACGAACAATAATAAGGATCACTATGAAATATGATGAACAAATGACACGAAGATTTATACGGGGAAAAAGCCCTTGATCAAGAGTTGATCTCCGGCACAAAAAACCCCGGGTGATGGAAACTACCAATCACCAACTTAAATTAAACAAACAATCTGTTACAACTTCGGATGATAGCGAGCTAAGTACAAGGATCACTATAGTGTATCGTGTAGAAATGTGTGTAATCGCCAAGTGTGTTAGCGAGATTGATGAGAGCAGTTGTACGAGTGTGTGTGTAGCCAAAAATAGCCAAAAGTGTTGTCTAATTAGCTCGCTACCCCTTTTAAATTAGAAAATATCTAAGTAACTAACTGTCCGCAAATGGTGCAAGTCCTCCACTACTCCACAACGTCCATTTTCAGCCAAGCACGTGCGGAATACTTCAAGGAATATACTCCAGGAATATCGCTAAGACCAAGTCCAATTGATACTCCTGCAAAACAATTACGAATTCAAAGCAGACAATCATTAGTATAAGGATCCTTAGGATGATCCATGATCCTGATCCTGAAGCACTTCTGAGGATCACTAACTGACACAGAAGTAAGGATCACCAAGTAGGATAATAATTGAGGATCACGGGTCATTTAGAAATCCACCCCTAACAGTACTTGGGCTAGCAGCAGCTTTTTTCTTCCCGGACCTGGGACCAACAGTGGTGAGATCGGTGACACTGAAACGGGTGGCAGACTTCGATGATTTTCCAGCACCTACTCATTCAAACACAGATAAGTATCCTTTTTTCATTTTAATTTAAGCATTTAATTACATATAAACATGGATACTTACTTGACATTGTGACAGAACCTGAGGATACCTCTTGAGAATCCTGGGTATTTTCTTTAAATGATCTTATTTCAGGATCAAGCCTCCGAAAAGCAGCAAGCCTTTCCTTCGTTGCAGGTGTTGAAATAAGGTGTGCGACAGTGATAGCTGCAAAACAGAAACAAAAGGATGTTAGTGATCCTCAGCAGAAACAAGGTCATCTGGTGATCCTTCTAAGGATCCTCTATCCTACCATGGGTGGTCCATTTTCTTGGCAGATCCTTTCCATCAGGGAGAGAATCCCTTCTGACAAAGAAGAATCGCCGTTTCCAGTTGGTGTGTAGGATCGAATCGCGACCTGAATGAGTCGTTCGGAAAAGCTCTAGTCCGTTTCAGAGGCGGAAACAAAGAAACGGATGTGAAAACAGCTTGAATATCACTATAAACGTCTTGTGTATTGATTTACTATCGATTACAATCACAAGGAATACCGGCAGCACCTCGGTATCAATCCCTAGTCTCTAGTCTATCACCTTCAAATGACTACACAACATGCCTATTTATAACCTATGCTAGACAGCTTGAAATGACACATACACGGTTCAAGCTATCAGACATCTCAAGCTATCAGACATCTCAAGCTATCAGACATCTCAAGCTAACAGACATCTCAAGGTATCAGACATCTCAAGCTAACAGACATCTCAAGCTATCAGACATCTCAAGCTAACATACAAATTACAAAACCAGAGACTCGATATAAGATGAAGACGACAGATGTATGCACCAACAGACTCCCCCTCAGATGTTGATGAGTCTTAAGTGTCGAGTCTTCTTAATCTTCAGTCTTTATCAGTCTTTGTGCTTCCTTCACTCTAACTTTCTTCAACTAATCTTTCAGGATCAAACTCCTAGCTCTTGCATCTTCAGACTCTCTTTCTCTAACATACTCCCCCTCAACTTGTACTGGGATCGTAGTCTGGCTTGCACTGGTTCAGGTATCGTAACCTGACTTACCTGCATATTCTCTACCCAAAATATAAGTTTCATAAAAGATAAAATATAACAAATCTAGAAACTTTGCTAATCAGTAGAAGACACAACCCTGAATACATCATTTTCAAGTATCAAACAAAATGATTTATCATGTCAATTTCTGATGAACCACCTGAATATATATCATTTTCATTTCACACATCTTCAAACATACTTTCCCAAACCTGTTCGTCATGTTTAGCACTCGGAATTTTGAAAATCAGCTTTTCAACATCAGTTGTCTAAAATCTTTTTGAATTTTTCAAAATTTATGCTAAAACACACCGAAAATCTTTTTGGAATTTTGATATAACCGAAATGAAATGCAGTAAAGAACTATTTACATACAATATTTTTGTGAGTTTGTGTAAGAGGATCATATCAGTTTTTGAGACAAATCACCAACACCGTTAGGCTTTAAACATTTTAAGTTCTAAACGATTCACTTAGATTGTCAGTATACTGATCCACTTAAATTCTCACACAAATTTCAACTGTTTCGAGATACGAGATTAATATTTTAAGCACTTAAACTTAATCGCGTGTCCCACCTCAGAATATACTCCCGTATCCAGATCCCAATATTCAGTCTTACAGGTAAGTATGACACAAATGATATCTGTAGGGGAATAAATTATGATCGAAAGCGTGAGAGCTCAGGTCAGAACTATCGTTCAGCAGAGAGATCACGAATCGACTTTTGGGTGTGTCCCCTTTAGAGGATCTTTTTTACAACAGCATTGCTAAGCAATTTTATTGTCTTATCATATATGCTGAGGGTGATGCTATGTTTCAAGCATTGCGGAAAGTATTATTCTAGGACTAGGTCAGAACTTCCATTCAGCAGAAGTCCAGGAATAATACCCCAGATATCACTGAGCATAAAGACCTAGTATATCAGAAAAAGGAATCTTTCAAACGAGATTTCGGGGGTTACCCATATATTCGAGAGATGTTCCCCACGAATTAAGCAAGTTTGAATTTAGGTTTATATCTCGTCACAATCTACTAAATGTGCAAAAACCTACTCACACATCCACAGTGAGATCGTTTATCACATTTGACTTTCCAATTCTTTAGCATGTTGTGATAGTCCACTGATGTACTATCATTTCCTCTTTTATACACCAAAACTCATTTTTCATTTTTTACTATCTTTGTCTTTTTGCCAGTAGGTTTTATCATGTTTTTGTCTTTTTCAAATTTTCTAATGTTTTTGGATTTTCTGAAAATTTTTACTCCCCCTAAAATGCAAACACATTTTAGGAAATTTGAAAACCAACTATACAATAAAGTGACAACTGATATCAAATCACTTCAAATCGCCATCCACTTGGCATAAACAATCAGAACTCCCCTTCACAACAAACTATTTTCCCATTGTGATTTCAAAACACTTAAGTTTGTTTTAATCAAATGGTTTTTCCAGAAAATAAGTTTTGTTGATTTTAATAAACCATTTGTAGATTAGGGGATAAGTTCCTCTTCTCAATGTAATGAACCCCATATATTTGTTAACCACTTGTAAGAATGGTCCAATCAAGTTCAACTTAATGACCTTGATTAACCACATTGTCAATGAAAACCTCTTTCAACCACTTACAGGTTCACTCACCAACCATAACCACTTGCACATCAAAATATAACAATTTAAATATACCACCTGTACTTTACCAATTGTACCACTTGTAGAATCATTTGCTAAGAAAGATGCCGATACCTGCTCCACTCTTACCAACCTGGGAGCTCCGGCAAGACAGATTTTCAGTTAGGAAAAACTTTCCCCCAAGCCTGACCATCCTTGGGAGATTCTGGAACACATCTGTCCCACCAGCACTTTGATTTGTAGAACTCTTTAGCTCCTTTCACTTTTCCTGCAACCATCTTACCAAAAATATGTTTAACATTTCCATTAAACACTTTTTCAGCATCAAATTCTTTCTTATCATCAAAGAATTGATCTGAAATCTCAACCCTACCTTTTGATTTCAAATAATCTTTTGTCAATGACGGAAAGTTTTCCTCGTTCAACTCAGGAACGGAATTATCAACCTTTTTCTCAACACATGACTCCTCTGATTTTATGGAATCAGATTCAATGTCAGAACTTCTTTCAGATTTTACAACCCATTTTTGTTTTGTTAAATCAACTCTTCTTTTGTAAAACCGTTTTGAACTTTCACCTTCCTCAGAAGTAGAATTTTCAAACTTTTTAACATTTTTCACAGGTTGTTCTTTCTTATCAACACAAGTCTTTCTCAAAACAAAGTTAGAAGAAACTCCCTGTTTTTGGTAGTTGGTCTTGGGACAATTCCAAGCTATATGACCAACTTCTTGGCATTTGAAACAGGTTCTTCTGTCAACTCTTTGAGCAAACTTTCTCACATTCTTCTTCATTTCAGCAAGAAACTCTTGATTCGACTGCTTCCAGAACGGTTTCTTCTGTTCATCCTCTGAACTTCCTCCTGAAACAAATTTAGTTTTTGGTTTATAAGTTTTCTGATTTTTATAAATTTCTGGTGAAGTAAAACCAAGACCTTTCTTTTTGAGATTACCATTATGGTTTGATTTCTTTTGAAAACCATAACCACAATTATAACCCATTTTCTTGTTCAATCTCTGTTGAACTCTTGAAGTGTATTTTTTAGGTTTTTCATCAAGATTTAAATCTTTTATTTCAGAAATATTAATTTCTGTTAATTTGAAAACCTGTTTGATCATTTCAGTTTTTACACTTCTTATTGGAAATTCCTCATCAGAATATAATTTGTCTGAATCATACAAAATATAAGCCACTTTGATTGACCCGTCATTCAAATTAGATTTTGATAACAGGAATTCTCTATTGTAAACCCTGTTAACCGGTAAACTCGGACTCTTTTCTGATGAACTCGAACTTTCCGACTTAGACTCCGGTTTTGACTCTTCATCCATATCTAACACCTGATCGACCACTTTCTTTAATAACTCAGACTCATGATCAGTGTCAGACGCTGTGAATGTAACATCAATATTGTCTGGTAATTCATCAATGATTTCGGACTTTAACTTGATGTTGACTGCCTTTTTAAGACGCTCCTCGTTAGGATTCCTTGGAGAATAAGTTTCATGGATCGGGGGCGGACATCTGTTATACTTGACACTTGGTTTCTTACCAGTATCAGTATCTTCAGTCTTTTTATCCATGAACGCTTCCAGACCTGCAACAGTAGGATAAACACGATCAATCAGATAATCACATGTTGTATAACTCAACAGTAATCGTTTAATCCTTTCACTTTCGATCTTCTCAAGTTCCACTTCCTTTTTTAGCTTCGCACAATCTTCGATGTACTCATTGATGACGCTCTGCTTTGTCATTAATGTTGCGCTCATCTTTTCCATTGCTTTTTCAGTCTCTGTATTCGTCCTTTTCAGACAATCAACTGTATTGTTCAGCACATCATAAGACTCCTTGACATACTTCACATCACACAGTAAATCTTCTTTTATCTTCTCTAACTCAGCAATCTTCATATCTTTATCCTCACAAGCTTCACAAGATTCTGAACACTTTGAACACGGTTTTTCAACTTCAACCAATTTTTCAACTATCTTTTCAACCTCGACAATCTTCTCTACTTCAACGATTTTTTCAACTACTTTCTCTATCTCGACAAGTTTCTCTACTTCAACGATTTTTTCAACTACTTTCTCTATCTCGACAAGTTTCTCTACTTCAACAACTTTTTCTACCTCGACCAGTTTCTCTACTTCGACCAGTTTTTCAACTTCGACTATTTTTTCAACCTCAACAATCTTCTCCACTTCAACGATTTTCTCTATTACTTTCTCAGTTACTGGATCAACATTTGCTTCTCCAACTTCTGTCTTTGTCTTTTCATCAGCTAGCCTTTTTGCTGCTTCCAGCTCTTTCCTCAATCTTGCCATCTTCTTCTGATACAGCATCTCCATTTTATCTGCAAAAAAAACAAATTAAAACTAGTAGGATCAATGCCTTTTCTAGCTCTGTTGAGATGTTCTTCCTCATCATCGGTATCCACATCGCTTCCAAGAACTGGAAAAATCGGGATTCTTTTCTGATTAGTCTCATCTTCACCCTGAATTCTAGCAACAAACCCTGAACCGGATGGAATGTATTTATCCCAGCTAAATCCTTCAGCAACAAATTCATCATCTTGATCAATGATACCAAAATAAGCTTTTCTATTTGCATCTTCGATCATTTTTCCATGAGCAGTTTTCTGATCTTTTTGTTGAGGCTGTTGATCAATCTGATGAAAAATTGATTTCTGATAATAATTTTTCTTTTCTTGATTCCCTGTTGCTTCTTGATTTTTACACTCCCGTTTGAAGTGTCCCTTTCCTTTGCAACGAAAACAAGTAACTTTCGATTTGTCAAAACCCAGTGGAGAAGTAGCCATTCCTCGAAACTCATCTCTACCAGTAATTTGTTGAAACTTTTCAGCTCTTCTCCAAGCACTCGCTAAGCACCATTTTATATCCATCAGCTCAAGTTCTTCAGCATCAATTTGGTCGTAATCCTCTTTGGTAAGCATCGGATTTCCAATCTTCCCACCGATCAAACTTTCGTAAGATTCTAACATAGCAACCAATGATGCCATGTGTTGCTTGGCAACTTCCGGTGACAGATTCTGACCATTTTGAATGTTTAAGGTAACATTGCACTGAAGGTTTGTTGAGTTTTGTCGTTGAGAACTTGATGTTGTACTGTTTGGATCAAAACTTGAGAATGATGAAGAATATCCACCACTTTGAGTCACATTGCTACTCTTTGTTCCAGATGAACTGTCAGCACTAAAACCAGTTTGGATCTTTGGGCTAGAGCTGGGAGTAGCCTCAAACTTGTTCCCTCTGTAATACAGACTGACATCTTGTTTTGCATTTGGTTTTGTCATGATAGCCGTTTTCTGAATATCCAGCTCCTGCTCTTCAATCTTTTGAATAAATTGTGCCAGATTCATACTCTAAGACTTCCTTAAATGTTTCACAATCATCAAATAAGTTCCCCATTTATGCTGTGGTAGTGCATCAGCAAGTTTATCCACCCATTCCTCATCATCTTTCTTTATCTCCAATCTCTCCATTTCCAAAACAAGATGACAATATCTATCAATGGTCTGTTTTGTTGTTTCATAATCAAAAGCTACAAACATATCAAAAGATTTCTTCAGTAATGCCTTTCTATTTTTAATCATATCTGCACTTCCTTTGAACTTTTGAATCAAAGCTTCCCAAATTGATCTAGTTGTACCATTATGTTGGAGTAAAACAAAGATATCTTCCTTAATCGCTTGTTGAAGAATACTGATCATCATTTTCTCACTTGTAAATTTCAATTTGTCACTCTCCGAATAGTCTTCAATTGCTTTTACAATCCCACGTTCATTCTTTGGTTTCTCATAATATTTCAACAATGAACACCAAGCATCAAACTTATATGCCTGTACCCAGTTCTCCAATCGATTCTGCTATCCTTTAAAATCTTCAATGTACATCAGCTTTGGCGGTTTCTGATACGTTCCGGTTTCATTTTCACTGTATAAAGTTTCAGCGGCAGTAACGGGAGCAACAGGTGTAGCAAATGCGTTGTAGAATTCCTCGTCCATGTCTTCAGTAATCATAAGATACTTCGGGAAACACACTTTCAAGCTAACACACTTTCAAGCTAATACACTTTCAAGCTAACACACTTTCAAGCTAATACACTTTCAAGCTAATACACTTTCAAGCTAACACACTTTCAAGCTAACACACTTTCAAGCTAACACACTTTCAAGCTAATACACTTTCAAGCTAATACACTTTCAAACCAATACACTTTCAAGCTAACACACTTTCAAGCTAACAGGTTCAAGCTGACAGCGTATTTCAAGCGAACATGTTCAAGCTGACAGCGTATTTCAAGCGACCAGACCTATGATGTCATCATTTCACGAACAAGTTCAAGCTATCAAACGTATTTTGATCAGTTTTAATCCGTATTTTAGTTTGAAACTTTCAAGGATTAGTTAACTATATATTTCGCTTGATATGTGTCAGTTTCAGGCCATTTCAACCGTGAATTATGTCCGAATCAGAAAAAGAATGAGAAGAAGTAAGTAGAAATGAGAAAATCCAGTAAAATCAAGCTGCTATGGTATGAACTCCTCGTCCTGAGCTCTGATACCACTTGTAGGATCGAATTGCGACCTGAATGAGTCGTTCGGAAGAGCTCTAGTCCGTTTCAGAGGCGGAAACAAAGAAACGGATGTGAAAACAGCTTGAATATCACTATAAACGTCTTGTGTATTGATTTACTATCGATTACAATCACAAGGAATACCGGCAGCACCTCGGTATCAATCCCTAGTCTCTAGTCTGTCACCTTCAAATGACTACACAACATGCCTATTTATAACCTATGCTAGACAGCTTGAAATGATACATACACGGTTCAAGCTATCAGACATCTCAAGCTATCAGACATCTCAAGCTAACAGACATCTCAAGCTATCAGACATCTCAAGCTAACATACAAATTACAAAACCAGAGACTCGATATAAGACGAAGACGACAGATGTATGCACCAACATGGTGTCATTCTTAGTGGCTTTGAAGATGGGGTGTTCTTCACCAGGTTTATGTTTGAGTAGATATCGGTGGGATCCATGGCTAACAAGGTCATACATCTCTGCAAACTCTGACATTCCCAGATCAATTCCTTCATGTTCAATGATCCTTTCAAGGGTATATAAGACCCTCCAGATCATTGGCATCGCTTGAATGTAGGAGATGCCGGTAAGAGAGAAGAAGGATTGGGTGAAATCTGGAAAAGGATACGAGTATCCTATTGTAAATGGTGTGACCGGAAAGGCTACCCAAGTTTCAGAAATATAGTCACTTAGAACGGTGGGGTCAAATGGTTTGAAAGCGGTGTTCGCCGGGAAACAATGGCGGATTCTGTCTATCTGTGGATCGGTGAAGCAGCATCTTTCTTTCGCAGAATCTTTGGTGATCCCTTGGGACTTCAAGGGACTGTCCTTACGGTGATCCTTAGCCGGCGAAGATCTCAACATCATCTTGATCGCAGATAAAGATGAGGAAAGAAGGAGCAGAGAAAGAAGATGAAGAGAGAAAGGAGAGAGAATTACCTGATCGGATCTTCGAATGAGGATTTTAAGGAGGAAACGCACGAATTTAAATGCTCTCTAACCCTTATCTCTAACTTCAATTTATAATGATGATCTTGCAGGGTAGTCACTTCAGTGACGTCAGGATGGCAACGGATAGTTCGATTACAACGGCTATATATCCGTTAGTTGGTTACGGATAAGAACAAGAAAATACAACTCGTTTATTTACAAATTACTCCTTATATTTTGTGGGCAATTGTTAGGGGAGGATTTTCCAATGATCAGTGATCCTCATTTACTGTTGGGTTTAGTGATCCTCAATTCTGTCTGAATTAGTGATCCTCAGAAAGAATTGTAGGATCAGGATCATGGATCATCATCAGGATCCTTATACTAACGATTGTCTGCTTTGAATATGAAGTTGTTTTGCAGGAGTACGAGCTTGGACTTGGTCTTGGCGATATTCCTGGAGCATATTCCATATTTATTCCGCACGTGCATGGCTGAAATGGACGTTATGGAGGTCGTGGAGGACTTGCACAAAATGCGGACAGTTTGTTAGCTTAGATATTTTCCATTTTTTAAAGGGGATAGCGAGCTAAATTAGAACACTTGGCTATTTTTAGCTTAACACACACACTCGCAACTGCTCTCACCAGCTCTTGTCAATTCACTTGGCGATTACACATTTTTTTGCACATTACACTATAGTGATCCTTGTAACTAGCTCGCTATCATCCGAAGTTGTAATACATTTCTTGTTTAATCTGAGTTGGTGATCGGTAGTTTCCATCACCCGAGGTTTTTTATGCCGGAGATCATTCATTGATCAAGGGCTTTTTCCTCGTATAAATCTTTGTGTCACTTATTCATTACATTTCTGAGTGATCCTTAGTATTATTCATTGATTCAAGCATCACACCTCACAACAGAAAGTTTGGTTGCATTATCATTGCTTGATTTTTTGACCAAAACAGACTTGTTGTAGGATTTGAATTTGTTATTCTTGAAATAGGATACTTGCTTTTCCTGTTTTGAGGATCCTGTCAATCTCTCCTGGATCCTTTTGTCATCCTCAAGACGGATGAACCTAAGGGCCCTGGTTCTTACTTCATCAAGATTATGGGGTCATAACAAGATCATCATAGAACAACGAATCCCTAAGCAAACCCATTTTAAAGGCTTCTACAGCCGTAGCTATATCCAGGTTAGGGATATCTAAGGATTCTTTACTAAACTTAGTTATGTAATCTCTAAGTGATTCATTTTGACCTTGTGTTACCCTATATAAGTCACTAGTTAATCGTTCAAATTTTCTACTACAAGAGAATTGACTATTAAACAAATTAACTAGATTAGCAAATGAAGTAATAGAGTAAGGGGGAAGACTTAGCAGCCATTTAAGAGCAGATCCTGTGAGTGTGGATCCAAAACCCTTGCATAGACATGCTTCTTTTAACCTCTCAGGAATTGGATTGATTTCCATCCTCTCCCTGTATTGAGCTACATGTTCCTCTGGATCCGTTGAACCATCATACAGCTTCATAGTTGGTATCTGGAACCTTTTGGGTATCTCAGCATCACAAATAGGTGGTGCAAAACGAGATATCCTATGGCTACCATCTGCAATTTCAGGAATGGGTTTAACCACTCCTGGTATGCTGGATATCATATCCTTAAGCTTCTGTAACTCCCTAGCCATAGCCTGATTGATACCTGTATCCTGCATAGAGCCATGGTTAGTATTATATGAATTATTAAAAGTGTTACCTCCCATGGGATTCAAGTTTGGAATTGCAGATGTGAATCCATATTGACGGGATTCCGGTATGATTGAAGGACCAGAGGAAGCAATAGTCTGCATTGGTATGAAGTCTCCTTGATGAAGATCCGAACTTGGAAGTTGCATACTTCTTAAGAATCCTTGATCCTAAAAGATGTTGGATCCTTGATGCTGAGAGGATCCTTGAACCTGAAAGGATCCCTGGGGTTGAGAGGATCCTTGAACCTGGAAGGAGGATCCTTGAACCTGAGAGGATCCTGGACCCATGGAGGATCCTTGGACCTGAGAGGATCCTGGACCCATAGAGGATCCTTGGACCGTGTGCATTCCCAAATATCCTCCTGAGCTGACGAAGGATCCCTGATGCTTAGAAGAGGATCCCGATGGCTGAAAACAGGATCCTTGAGGCTGGAAGTGAGAGCCAAATGCTTGACTCATAGTTGTTGTTCCATAACGCCTTCCTGATGGTCCACTCTGATACTGGATGTCCGGAGCTGCAGTTTGCAAGGCGGTTATAGCTGGAGTATCGAAATCCAATGATCTTGGTACCAGAGGAGAGTGATCCTCCACTGATTTCTTCTGTTTCTTGATATCACCAATCTCCTGGAGGATCCTTTCATTGGTTTTGTCCTGCTCTTGCATGCGATCTCTCATCTGCAAAATCAGAGTAAAAAGATCATTAGTAGTAGGATTAGAGGAAACAGAAGAAGTTAGTGGTTTTGGGAAAATGGGGGTTTGTCTCTTCGCAGCATTTTCAGCATTCTTCTGGGATCCAGAAGGTGGTGGAGGCAAAGGAGGAACGCCCTGTGAAGAACTCATTGCCGGCATAGAGCTTGATGTGTTCTTTGCTGAAGAAGCCATCTGCCTGGTTGTAATGAACCGAAATGATCACAAGAACAATAATTTCTCAAGAACGAAGCACCAATTGCCCCACGGTGGGCGCCAAACTGTTTTGGTCAAAAAATCAAGCAAAGATAAGGTAACCAAACTTTCTGTTGTGAGGTGTGATGCTTGAATCAATGAACAATATTAAGGATCACTCAGAAATGTAATGAACAAGTGACACAAAGATTTATACGAGGAAAAAGCCCTTGATCAAGAGTTGATCTCCGGCATAAAAAACCTCGGGTGATGGAAACTACCGATCACCAACTAAGATTAAACAAAGATAAGATTACAACTCGGGATGATAACAAGCTTGTTACAAGGGTCACTAGCGTGTAATGTGCAAAAAAGTGTATGAAATCGCCAAGTATTGCTTGAGAGCTGACTGAGAGCTGTTACGAGTGTGTGTGTATGCCAAAATTAGCTAAGTGTTCTATCAAGCCTGTCATCCCCATTTTAAATTAGAAATTAACTAGTCTAACTAACTATCCGCAATTTGTGCACTCTCCCCACGATCTCCATAACGTTCATAATGGTCAAGCACGTGCGGAATATTGAGGGAATATACTCCAGGAATTTCGGTGAGACTTGGTCCATGCTCTCGTTCCTGCAAAACAAGTTTACCTACAAGGAAGACAATTGTTAGTAGTAGGATAACAACAGTGATCCTGAATCCTGATCCTGCGACACCTGCTGAGGATCCTTAATTCAAACAGAATTGAGGATCCATGATCCTGATAGCAGTTGAGGACCCGTGATCCTTAGGATTTAGAAAATCCTCCCCTAACACCTATACCTCGCAGTATCGGGAAATGCTGTAAGTGATGTCCTTGTAAAGGACCATGAAGGTCAGCAATATCCTGTCTATTACGTTAGCAAAAGTTTATTAGATGCTGAAACTAGATACTCACACTTAGAGAAATTGATATTAGCCCTAGTTATGGTGTCAACAAAACTTAGACATTATTTTGAAACACATAGGATTCACGTTAAAACTAACTATCCTGTTAAAAATGTGCTTAGGAAACCCGAGATGTCAGGTAGGATGGCTAATTGGTCAGTGAAATTAAGTGCCTTTGATTTAGTATATGAGCCTAGAAATGCCATAAAGTCTCAGGCTTTAGCTGACTTTGTGGCTGATTTCAGTAGTGATATTCAAAATGAAGTAGACCTAGAAGTACAACAGCTAGGAGAAAACTTAGAATCCTGGACATTGTATACTGATGGTGCATCTAATGTGAGAGGTGTAGGTTTGGGTATACTACTAAAATCGCCACAGGGGGACATATTACCCCAGGCTATTAGATGTGAGTTTCCTGCCACTAATAATGAAGCAAAATATGAAGCATTAATTGCAGGATTAGAATTGGCTAAAAGTATGAATATCAAGAGTTTGCAAGTATATGTTGATTCTTTGTTAATTACTAATCATTTTAATGGATCCTATGCAGTTAAAGGTGAGAAGTTAATCGAGTATCTCGAAATTCTCAAAAAATTAGCAGGATATTTCGATATTTTTACACTTGAACAGGTACCAAGAGAGGATAATGCTGAAGCTGATGCCTTGGCAAATCTGGGATCATCAGTCAGGATACCGGAAGGGACCCGAATACCAATATTACATATCCTGTATCCTGCGGCGGATCCTCAGGATAAGGAAGTAGTAAGTGTTCAGGATCCTGATGATGAGTATCCTGAAGAGGATCCTAAGTCCTTGATGGCTCCAATCATGAGATATCTCAGGGAAGGACACATCCCAAAGGATGAGAATCCTAAGGCCTTTAGAATGAAGGTATCACGATTCACTATTATAAATAATGTTTTGTATAAGAAATCTCTTGCAGGACCATATCTGAGGTGCTTGGAGGATCCTGAAACCAAAAAAGTGCTTCAGAATATACACAAAGGGGATTGTGGTAACCATACTGGGGGCAGGTCGTTATTCTCAAAGGTATTAAGAACAGGATATTATTGGCCGATGATGAGAAAAGATGCTGCAGAATACGCTCGAAGATGTGATGCATGTCAAAGACACAGTAATATATTACATCAGCCGGCTGAGCCACTTTATCCTATAGCTTCCCGTTGGCCATTCATGAAGTGGGGAATGGATATAGTAGGAAAATTGCCAAAGGCTCCAGGAGGAAAGGTCTTCATGTTGGCAATGACTGATTATTTCTCTAAGTGGGTCGAAGCTGAAGCATTTGTTCAAGTTAGAGATCAAGAAGTGGTAACCTTCATAAAAAGGAATATCCTGACTAGGTTTGGAGTACCAGCTGAGATAATTTGTGACAATGGATCTCAGTTTATAAGTAAGAGGACTACTGACTTTTGCAAGAGTTGGGGAATTAAAATGATCACATCCACACCGGTACATCCTCAAGCAAATGGACAAGCAGAATCCTCAAACAAGATAATTGTCAACAACCTGAAAAAGAGACTAGGAGCTAAAAAAGGAAGATGGGCAGAAGAACTACCCTTTGTTTTATGGGCTGATAGGACGACGGTGAAAAGCGCAACTGGTCAAACCCCATTTTCCTTAGTATTTGGAGCAGAAGTGGTAATCCCAACGGAAATGGTGATACCAACATCAAGATCCAACCTCCGGGATCCTGAGCAGAATCCTGAAGTCCTTTGCCAAGAATTGGATACTATTGATGAGACAAGAGACGCAGCAAGGCTATGGATGGCAGCATATCAACAGAGGATATCTAAAGCATATAACAAGAATATAAGGACTAGAAGGTTCTAGGTTGGAGATTGGGTATTGAGAAAGGCTTTTCAGAATACTACTAATCCTACTTATGGAAAGTTGGCTCCGAAATGGGAAGGACCCTATGAAATTGAATCAGAATCAGGAAAGGGAGCATACCGACTCAAGAATATGGAGGGGGATATGCGACCAAGATCCTGGAATGCTATACATCTAAAGCTCTATTTCAAGTGAGTTTGGAATTTAAATTCTAACTCAGGATGGTATGGATTCTATCTCTTTTAATATGTTTTGATATTGTTTATTCTTTTGAACCCATTACTGACTTAAGCATCAGAGGGGTGTTAGCCAGGCTAACACCCACCTTAGTTTACAGTGGTTTTGTAGTATATGCTTCGGGATATAGCTCCAGGATACACACTCAGAATACTTCGAAAGATTAGACGATTGGCCCCCTCTCTCACGTTTAAGGGATCCTGATCCCTTCACCGGTTTAAAGGTATTCACCTTTCTCTCGAATTGGGTTTAAACACCCCGCCTGGAGCGCAAGTTATCCAGGGATAGTTCAAGATAGCAGGACCAGTCCATGTAAAAGTGGCTGACAATTTCGTTATTGTTGGCTATATCCTGGATCCTAAAGGTATATGAGGATTGATCACCCTCTCTCATGGAAGGGTATTTTCATACCCTCTAAGGTTTAACGGTTATCACCTTTCTAAGTCTTGGAGTCTATACACTCCCGCCTGTAGAGCATTAAAATATGGGATTTTCCCCAGGATACTTACGGGATTTTCCCCAGGATACTAAGGATTTATCTCCAGTATATTTTTGGGTTTTACCCCTGTAACACAAGAACTGTTCGAACAGTTGGAACTGATATTCAAAAATTTTCTAAGTGTTCAAAGACTTCATGCACATGGGACATTCCTTCTGAGGCGATTGTGAAGAGCTCAAAAGATCAAATTTGGACCTAGTGTACTAAGTATCTCAGACTGGGGACATCTTAGTGGAAGAAGTTGCAAAAGGATTGGAGTTCGACAATGGGGTTACACTCTATTCCTGGTATGATCTTTCCTTTGTGAACCTTACTTAAGTCATTTGAACTTTTGAAACTATGTTTGGAAAAGGTTTAAATATCCTGATTAAGGATATATTCTCGAAATGTGCTTTCGGAATATGCTTCAGGATATTTGGTTGGAATATTTGGGATATAATACTTGGGTTAAAAACTAATACTCTGGTCAAACAAGTATAATCAAAACGAATAAACTATCCTTTTTTCTTTAAAGAATTTATCTGAATTGTTTGAATTTTGAAAAACCCTATTTGACGAAAGTCTTTGTAGGATATCGCCGAGTATGTTGATCAGGATATTTTCAAAAAATAATTGCACTAATTTTGCAAAGTTGAAATCTAAACTAAGCGATGCATAACAAAAAATTAAAAGGCAACAGCAAATAAGTCAAAAGGAGGTTATATTATTAACATGTCAAAAGTTGTGCTTTTGGTTTCACCTCAAACCTAGGCCCATCCACCAAAAGCACGATTAGTTCCTTACCTTATTTACTTAACAGTTGAAGGTTTCGTCTCAAACTGAGACCCATCCACCTCAAACTGTTATATTGTTCAAAACAGGTTATACTAATTGATGACCAAGGGCTTCATCCTGAAACCCAGGACCCATCCATCGTTGGTCATCATATTGTCTTAATGCAGGAAATGTAAATTGTTCAAAGACATGAAAAGTAAATTGTTCAAACAAACCATGACCATCAGACCTAAAAAAGTGGGCTCCGGCCTAGGCACATACATCCATCATCGCCCACTTCACTGCTTTTAAGGGGCAGCACCCTCTTCCATCATGACTTCATCAGCAAAATCTTCTCCGGCATCCCTTCCAGCATTCATCTACCTTCTCGGTCACCTTAGCAGGCTCCTCTGCAGTAGGCTTTGAAGGGGGCTCCACAGGGTTACCACCAAGATCTTTCAGTTTCATCTTCAGTCTGGCCTGGAGGAGGGAGATGATAACAGAATTCTTGAGGCTTTCCCGGTATGATGCCATGTCCTGATCATGTTGAACTTGGGCAGCATCGGACTTGGCTTGAGCCTCGCGAGTGACCTTCTGGATGGCAGACTGGTGCTCTTGGACCATTGCCTTGTATTTAGCTTCGTAATGCTCCGATTTAGCGGTGGCGACCATTGCTTGGTCCGCAATGGTGGCTTTGGCCTTTTTCAGCTTGCTCTCTAGCATGACGTTTGTGCCACATGCGTCTTCATAAAGGAATATCAGATGTTAGAGACCCTGCAAAATAAGAGAACAGGTATTAGCCTTGATAAACATTTATAACCAGCATATGGTGCAGGATATAGGTCAAGGATACTAACCTGGTTGAGGAAGCCGGTCATGAATTTGCTGGATTCTGTGAACCCATAATTCTCAAATGGAAACACATGGAGGGTAGCTGGGTAATCTGCTTCCTTCCTCTTCCGGGAGCTGGAGGCCTGGGTCCTGGATGCTGGGGGAGCTTTGGGAGCAGTAGCAGTCTTCGAACCAGTAGGCTTTGGTGTGGCAGCTGGATTCGGATTGGATTCTTGCTTGACAGGTGCGAGGCTAGGGTAACTATCCAACTCGTCGAGTTGGAAGCCTTCAAGATTGATGACCGGCACTGCATAAGGGAAGATACGTTCAGTCTTGTTATACCCTTAAAATATAATCGGTTTGATAAATAAAAATAATTTCTGAAAATATGCTTACCAGACATGTTGGAAGTTGATCTTTAACTTGAACTTGTAAGTAGCAGGGTAAAAGTCCTCTCACTTTCCGGAAGCTTGTAGATTTCTTTTATTCTTCCTTTCGATTCGGCACTTGGGGGAGCTAATTCCTTGAAGTTTGCTGCAAAAAAATAAACATATCAGGATATCAGTTCAAGATGTAGTCTCGGGATATGATTGGGGATATTCCTAAAACCCTAAATCCTACCGGAAGTCAACCATCTCTTAGGAAGGTCAAAACCCCTGTCAATGGAGTCCCTTTTTACAAAAAAGAATTTTCTTCTCCATTTATCCTCGTTCTTGGTAGCCTTAAGAATGAGAGGATCTTTGGAGATAGAAAATAGAAGGAACCGGCTGGAACCATGGGATCTTAAACGATAGGCCATCGGAAGATCTTCAATGCACAAGTTAGGCATGTGACGAGCCTTAATCCGTTCCATGGTAACTAATATGCGCCAAACCATGGGCATGGTTTGGGCGAAGCTAAGGCCGGTAAGCTCGAAGAAACGAGATATGAAGGCTGAAAATGGATACTGAAGCCCTATGGAGAAAGGATAAGCAAGAAAGCATACCCACTCGTCGGAACAAAAATCCGATCGGACCTCTCGGTCGAATGCACGGAAGATTGTCCTGGTAGGAAAGGCACAGGAAGCTTGTAAAGCCGCGATATCGGCATCATCGAATGAACACACCTCTTTTGAGGGTTCTTTAAGCAGGTTTTGCTTGTGAAAGGAGGGAACGGAATCCGCCGTTTGGGATCTAGTGCGGGTAGCCATGGAGAATCTCGACCAAAGAATAAGTGATTTAAACAAGGAAAATAGAGAAAATACCTGAAGTTTGCTTGAAGATAGAGATGATCATAATGAAGAATCCCTCAGCTAATATAGGCTGGGCATAGGGGGGTAAAGAGTAAATGTCGCATTGGAAGTTGCACAATGTCACCTCAATCATCATTTCGTTTTAATTGCCTCGGTTTACGAGATAGAGTTTTAAAATATATCCGTTGGATTGGTATACCAACATATATATTTTGGGGACAATTGTTATGGGTGAATTTCTGCTTATATATTCTGACTAATATTCTGGCTTTGATTATTTATTTGTGATCAGGATACCGGATCAGGATATTGGTAACATCCTGATACGATATCCAGGTAGTAACCAATTAGCTCACGTGCAGATTATTGTAACAAGTCTCTAACGGTCAGGTGGACTTCTTCTCCTCGAGACTCGGGCAAATCAGTTAGTTTGGAGACGTTGAAGCCGAAAGACCAGGACTGCAACATTCATATGGGGAATATCCGCTGAATCCCGGAATAATAGGATATTTAGTTAGTTTCCTTTTACTATAAATAGATTGATCGGATCAGATTAAGGCACACACTCTTTCGCACACTTTTTCTCTCCTGTTGCAAACAATCACTACACACAAACACTTGTACTCGAATTACATTGTAACACCTAGTTGATCCGCATCATATCTGTTAGGGGTGGATTTCTAAATGATCAGTGATCCTTATTTACTGTTGGGTTTAGTGATCCTCAATTCTGTCTGAAGTAGTGATCCTCAGAAGTGTTGCAGGATCAGGATCATGGATCACTATAAGGAACCTTGTACTAACGATTGTCTACTTTGAATTCGTAATTGTTTTGCAGGAGTATCAACTTGGACTTGGTCTTGGCTATTTTCCTGGAGAATATTCTAAGTCTATTCCGCACGTGCTTGGCCAGAAATGGACGTTATGGAGTCGTGGAGGACTTGCACCATTTGCGGAATGTTAGTTAGAGTAGATATTTTCTATTTTTAAAGGGGGTAGCGAGCTAGTTAGAGACACTTGGCTAATTTTGGCTACACACACACTCATACAACCGCTCTTATCAGCTCTCGCTAACACATTTGGCGATTACATACATTTTCTACACAATACACTATAGTGATCCTTGTTCTTAGCTCGCTATCATCCGAAGTTGTAATACGTTTTATGTTTAATTTGAGTTGGTGATTGGTAGTTTCCATCACCCGAGGTTTTTTATGCCGGAGATCATTCATTGATCAAGGGCTTTTTCCTCGTATAAATCTTCGTGTCACTTGTTCATTACACTTCATAGTGATCCTTATTGTTGTTCATCAATTCAAGCATCATACCTCACAACAGAAAGTTTGGTTACATTGTCATTGCTTGATTTTTGACCAAAACAGTTTGGCGCCCACCATGGGGCAATTGGTGCTTCATTCCTAGAAAGATTCGTATTTTCGTGGTCATTTCGGTTCGCTACAACCAAACAGATGGCTTCCTCAGTGAAGAATACTTCAAGTTTGATGCCCTCATTCAGTTCTTCACAAGGCGTCCCTCCTTTGCCTCCACCACCTTCTGGATCCCAGAAGAATGCTGAGAATGCTGCGAAGAAACCAACTCCTATTTTCCAAAAACCACCTACTTCTTCTGTTTCAACTAATCCTACTACTAATGATCTTTATGCCCTGATTTTGCAGATGAGGAATCATGCACAAGAGCAGGATAAAACCAATGAAAGGATCCTCCGGGAGATCGATGAAATCAAGAAACAGAAGAAATCAGTGGAGGATCACTCCCCTCTGATGCCAAGGTCGCTGAACTTCGACACTCCGGTCATAACTTCCCAACACTCAGCAGTTCCGGACGTGCAATACTTGGGTGAACTACCAGGAAGACGTTATGGAACAACAACAATGAGTCAGGCATTTGGCTCTTACTTCCAGCCTTAGGAATCCTCTTCTCAACCATCAGGATTCTCCTCTCAGCATCAGGGATACTTCACGTCAGGAGGATATGTGGGAATGCATGCAGTACAAGGATCCTCCCAGGTCCAAGGATCCTCCCAAGTACAAGGATCCTCCCAGGTCCAAGGATCCTCCCAAGTACAAGGATCCTCCCAGATCCAAGGATCCTCCCAGGTCCCAGGATCCTCCCTGGTCCCAGGATCCTTTCAGGTTCACGGATCATCTCAATTACAAGGATCCAACCTCCTTCAAAATCAAGGATCCTTGAGAAGCATGCAGCCTCGGAACTCGGACGTTCATCAAGGAGACTTCATACCAATGCAGACCATTGCCTCCTCTGGTCCTTCAATCATGCCAGAGTCTCGACAAAATGGATTCACATCCGCAATTCCAAACTCGAATCCTGTGGGAGGTAACACTTTTAATAATTTATATAACACTAACCATGGCTTTATGCAGGATACATGTATCAATCAGGCCATGGCTAGGGAGCTACTGAAGCTTAAGGATATGATATCCAGTGTACCAGGAGTGGTTAAACCCATTCCTGAGATTGCGGATGGTAGTCATAGGATATCTCGTTTTGCACCACCTTTATGTGATGCTGAGATACCTAAAAGATTCCAGATACCATCAATGAAGCTATATGATGGTTCAACGGATCCAGAAGAGCATGTAGCTCAGTACAGGGAGAGGATGGAGATCAACCCAATTCCTGAAAGGTTGAAAGAAGCATGTCTATGCAAGGGATTTGGATCCACACTTACAGGATCTGCTCTTAAATGGCTGCTAAGTCTTCCCCCTTACTCTATTACTTCATTTGCTAATTTAGTTAACTTGTTCAATAGTCAATTCTCTTGTAGTAGAAAGTTTGAACGATTAACTAGTGATTTATATAGGGTAACACAAGGTCAAAATGAATCACTTATAGATTATATCACTAAGTTTAGTAAAGAATCCTTAGATATTCCCAATTTGGATATTGCTACGGCTGTAGAAGCCTTTAAAATGGGATTGCTTAGGGATTCATTATTCTATGATGATCTTGTTATGACACCTTGCAGGAATCTTGATGAAGTAAGAACTAGGGCCCTTAGGTTCATCCGCCTAGAGGATGACAAAAGGATCCAGGACAGATTGACAGGATCCTCAAAACAGGATAAACAAGGATCCTACTTCAGGAACAACAAATCCAAGTCCTACAACAGATCTGATAACCAGAATGTGCACGCGGTGGAACAAGAAGAGGATGATGAGGATTATCCTCCTATTTCTGAATATTGTTTTTCTGTTGATAACAATGAACTAATCCTTGCAATGCAGAATCTAGGTGAGAAAGCTAGGTGGCCAAGGAAAAGTGATAAACCAGCTGCTACAAAAGATAAATCCAAGTGGTGTGCATATCATGAGGATTTTGGGCATCTCACTGAAGAGTGTATTGCATTTAGAAAGGAAATTGGTTACTTGTTGAGCAAGGGGCATTTAAAGGAACTCTTGGGACGAAAGAAGTCAAGGACCCAGGATCCTGAAAGGATCCCGGAAAGGGCTCCTGCTCCTCCAGCAGATGCACAAGTCATAAATTTCATATCCGGTGGACCAGACATCTGTGGTACATCCTTCTCAGCAGCAAAAAGACACGCTAAGGAAACCAAGATGAATAATGGAGACAGACCCATCCGGACCTCCGTTGTCACCCAGGATAAAGTCATTACTTTTGATGAGGATGATCGTGTTGACATCCAGGATCCTCATCATGACGGTCTTGTAATTACATTGTTTATTTCTAACCACTTTGTTCGCAGGATCCTTATAGATGGAGGAAGCTCTGTGAACATCATCTAGCTTGATGTCCTCAAGAGGATGAATATCCAGGAGTCTGATATTATCCCAAGATCCTCAGTGCTTGTGGGATTCAGTGGAGAAACTAAGAATACATTGGGGGACATCAAACTCCCAATCTATATTGAAGGATTGCACTCTTATCAAAAGTTTTGTGTTATAGATTGCTTATCATGTTGTAATGTTATCCTTGGCAGGCCATGGATACATGATATGAAGGCAGTCCCATCCACCTATCATCAATGTGTAAAACTTCCAAGTCCTTGGGGAGTGGTGAAAATTGAGAGTGATCAACAGGAGGCTAAAAATTGCTATACCTCATCAATGAAGCCAGCCTCAAGACCAAGGGAGCAATAGCAATTAAAGTATCCTTCAAGAGATGTCTTGGAGGCAAGAGAACAGGATTTGAAAGAAATCCTCCTGGATCCTGATGATCCTGAATCCAAGATCTTCATGGGATCAGGGATCCTTAGCGATATCGAACAGGAGCTAGTATCCTTCCTTAAGAGAAGGAAATCCACCTTCTCCTGGAAACATGAGGACATGACAGGTATATCTAAGGATATAATTACCCATAAACTTGGCATTGACAGGTCATTCAAGCCTATACATCAAAAGAGGAGGAAGTTTGCACCTGAAAGAAATGCTATTATCCAGGAAGAGGTAGATAAGCTACTTCGAGCAGGTATGATAAGAGAGGTTAAGTATCCAAGATGGTTAGCCAATGTGGTTGTTGTTCAAAAGAAAAATGGAAAGTGGAGGGTATGTGTCGATTTCACTGATTTAAACAAGGCATGTCCCAAGGATCCTTTCCCATTACCCCACATTGACTCCATGGTGGATGCTACCGCGGGTCATGAGTTGTTAACTTTCATGGATGCTTCATCTGGATTCCAACAAATTCAGATGGAACCATCTGATCAGGAGGATACAGCCTTCATGACCCCAACTGGTATATATTGTTATATTGCTATGCCATTTGGACTAAGGAATGCAGGTGCTACTTACCAAAGGCTTGTCAATATGATGTTCAAGGAACAAATTGGACACACTATGGAAGTCTATATTGATGACATGGTGGTTAAGTCCAAGAAGGCTGAGGATCACCTTAAAGACTTGGAGGAAGCATTCAATATCCTTGATAAATATAATATGAAACTTAATCCTTCTAAGTGTCATTTTGGTGTTAAGGCAGGTAAATTCTTAGGATATGTGGTGACAAAGAGGGGCATTGAAGCAAGTCCAGAGCAAATTAAGGCTATTGTGAATATCAAATCTCCTGCCAATGCTAAGGATGTGCAAAGGTTGACTGGCAGGATCGCAGCCTTGAACAGATTCATATCCAAATCCTCAGAAAAATGCAAGGAGTTCTATGACATCCTGAGGAAGAACAAGAAATTTGAATGGACCGAGAAGCATGAAAGTTCCCTTAAAGCTCTTAAGGATTACCTATCCTCAACCCCAGCCTTGATGAAACCAGAAAAAGGAGATGTGTTATCCTTATACTTGGCGGTATCCTCAAAAGCAGTAAGTGCGGTCCTTGTTAAGGATCACCAAGGTACACAACATCCTGTTTATTATGTAAGTAAGAGCTTACTTGATGCTGAATCCAGGTATTCACATTTAGAAAAACTTATCCTTGCATTAATTATGGCATCTACTAAATTAAGACATTATTTTGAGACTCATGCCATTATTGTTAAAACTAATTTCCCAATTAAGAATGTTCTCAGGAAACCTGAAATGTCAGGAAGGATGGCTAAGTGGGCAGTGAAGTTGAGTGCATATGATATAAGATATGAACCAAGGACTGCCATCAAATCCCAAGCCTTAGCTGACTTTGTGGCAGATTTTAGTAGTGATTTGCAAAAGGAGGCTGAACTAGAAGTCCAACAGCTTGAAGAAACCAAGGATCCTTGGATACTGTTCACTGATGGATCCTCCAATGTAAATGGAACAGGGCTTGGAATACTACTAAAGTAGCCACAGGGGGACATAATACCCCACTCCATAGCTTGTGAGTTTCAAACTACCAACAATGAGGCTGAATATGAAGCCTTGATAGCTGGTTTGCAAATTGCAAAGCATATGAGGATCAGGTATCTTGAGGTACATGTAGATTCTTTATTGATCACTAACCACTTTAATGGATCCTATGCTGTTAAAGGTGAAAAGCTAATCAAATATTTGGAGATAGTCAAAGAATTGGCACTCTCTTTTGTATCCTTTAGTTTGACACAGGTACCAAGGGAAGAGAATGCAAAAGCTGATGCATTAGCCAATCTAGGATCATCTTTGAAGATTCCTGAGGATATCAAGATCCCTATTATTCATATCCTGACCCCTGCTATCAAGGATCATGTAGCTATGGAGATAGGAGAAGATTCTGCAATCATCCCTAGTGATGATACCCAATCTCATTCAGGATCATGGATACTCCCAATCATGAGATACATACAACATGGAGAAATTCCTACAGGAGAAAACCCAAGGGCTTTCAAAATTAAGGTATCTCAATTTACAATATTAAATAATATGTTATATAAACGATCCCTTGTAGGATCATATTTAAGATGCATTGAGGATCCTGAAATTCAAGATGTCCTAAAGGATTTCCATGAAGGAGATTGTGGAAACCACACTGGGGGCAGGGCATTATTCTCAAGGATCCTGAGGACAGGATACTATTGGCCCACTATGAAAAAGGATGCTGTGGAGTATGCCAAGAAGTGTGATCCTTATCAGAGGCATAGTAATATCCTTCACCAACCAGCAGAGCTCTTGCATCCTATATCCTCTTCTTGGCCATTCATGAGATGGGGAATGGACATAGTTGGAAAGCTTCCTAAGGCACCTGGTGGAAAAGTATTCATGCTTGCTATGACTGATTACTTCTCTAAGTGGATAGAGGCTGAAGCCTTTGCTCAAGTCAGAGAAAAGGAAGTTATATCCTTTATTAAAAGAAACATCATTACTAGATTTGGTATCCCTTCTGAGATTATTTGTGATAATGGATCCCAATTTATTGGGAATAGAACCACTAACTTTTGTGACAGTTGGAGAATTAAGATGATAACATCAACACCAGTCCATCCACAAGCTAATGGTCAGGCAGAGTCATCCAACAAGATCATCATTAACAATTTGAAGAAGAAGCTTGGATCCAAGAAAGGAAAATGGGCAGAAGAACTACCTTATGTGCTTTGGGCTGATAGGATAACTCCCAAGAATGCTACAGGACAAACTCCATTTTCTTTGGTATTTGGGGCAGAATCAGTGATCCCTAAAGAGATGGTGGTTCCAACTGCAAGAACAAGCATTCGTGATCCTGAAGAAAATGCTGAAAACTTGATTTAAGACTTGGATACTATAGAAGAAATCAGGGATTTAGCAAGGATAAGGATGGCCAGTTATCAACAAAGGATGGCTGGAGCTTACAACAAAAATGTCAGGCTCAGGAAATTCCAAGTGGGGGATATGGTATTAAGGAAAGCATTTCAAAACACCACCAATCCTGCTGATGGAAAGCTAGCACCAAAGTGGGAAGGACCCTATTTGATTGAAGCTGAAGCAGGAAAGGGGGCATATCGATTGCTAACAATGAAGGGTGATTTACTACCAAGAGCTTGGAATGCTGTCCATTTGAAGAAATATTTCATGTGATCATGATCCGTGATCCTTATCAGAGAAGTATCTTTGAAGGATCCCCACTGACAGATGATCCTCTTTCTGGTAACATTCCAATCTCTTGGTATTTCATTCTTTTTATTCCCTAACAAGGATAAGGATCCTGCGTCCTTTATCCTCCTTTTACTTGATTATGAGTTTTGAAGGTTCAGGTATCCTTAACTAAGGATTGAGTATCCATAGAAGTATCCAGTTATTTGGGCTTGACCCCAGTTATTTGGGCTTGACCCCAGTTATTTGGGCTAGTCCCCAGTTTGGGCCTGTCCCCAGTTTCGCCAGTAGCGCACGATGATCCTGGTATAGTTCATGGCAATGGGACCAGTACCCGCTTTAGGGGCTGACAATTTCATTGTACTGGCTATATTCAGGATCCTACGTATAATGGTAGACGTACCATACATCCGTTCCTAAGGTTTCTAACGTTTTCACGTTAGCTAAGGTTTTGGCATTTTCATGTCACTAAGTTTGGATTGTCGCCAGTGAGGGCCATACTCCAGTTTACATACGATCCTTTGGGCTTGTCCCCAGTTATCCTTTGGGCTTGTCCCCAGTTATCCTTTGGGCTTGTCCCCAGTTATCCTTTGGGCTTGTCCCCAGTTATCCTTTGGGCTTGTCCCCAGTATATTGGGCTTGTCCCCAGAATTGTTGGGCTTGTCCCCAGTTACTAACATTCATCTTATATTGGCTCAGTCCCAAGTAATATCTTATTTTAGGTTTGTAAAGATAAATGACCAAGGATTCTTGATCCTTACTTTCAATTAAGGTTTGTATCTTGGGTTATCCTAATTTTAAGTTTTAAAGGATAGAATCCTAACTTGGATTCTCAGGTATGATCCTTAACTGTTTTGATTTTATTCATTATGTATTTAAGTGACACTTATCCTTTGACAACTGAACTTATGATCCTTAAACTATTTTTTATATCCCTGATCGTATCCTTAACTCTTAATGGATATCTTTTAATTTTTTCCTTACTTGATAAGTATAAACAACATGAACATCACAATAGATTGAAAAATAAAATAACAATAAGGATATCAACACAGGATATAGCCAAAAAGTTAAAGTCATTTTATTCACAAAAGCTTAAACCCTTTTTTAGGTTGTCAAAATTGCCAACCCACGTTTCTACCAGCAAAACGTGGCCCGTCCACATGGGTTGGCAAAGGGTGTCCATTGTTCATAGGTCTAACAAGTGCAGGAAATTAAAGACGGCAGGATCACAATGGCTTCATCCCCCAAACAGAGGATCCCTCCACCATTTGTAATCCTACCTATTGTTCAAAGGATCATCCATGATCCTCAACCCTAATTACTATTGTTCAAGTACAGACCAACCATTGTTTAACAAAAACTACCACCAAACCTAAAAAAAATGGGCTCCGGCTATGTCTAGAAGTGTCCATCATTGCCCATTGCTGCAGCCTACACCTTCGCTGCATCACCATCTCCAGCTCCACTAGCTTCACCACCATGATCCTTGCCACTGCCTCCAGCCTCGATCGTCAGGATCTCCTCAGCCTCCTCCTCGTCATCCAGCTCAGCCAGCCTTGCCTTCCAGCCTTCCACATCCCAGTTGCTCCTGTCAAAGGCAGGATCCTGAGCTTCTTGGGCCATTTGTAGCTTGGTCTTGTACATGGCTATGGCAGCGGAGATCTTAGCATCCTCCGTGATCTCGCTCTTCTCATAATCAAAATTAACCAGGATTGTAGCTGTCTGAGCTTTGGCATCTTTGAGATCCTTTTGGAGGTCAGCAATCTTAAGATCCTTGAGCAATGCGAGTTGTTGGAGGTCAGCAATCTTCTTGTCCTGCTCCTCGACATGCCCAACGTAGTCTTCAATCTCAGCAAATTTCTGCAAAGAAGATAAAGAACAGTTCAAGAACAGGTGATCCTCAAATAAGCTGGATACCTAAAGCAGGGACAAGGATCCTTACATCATTGAAGTATTCAAGGAACTGGTGGCGGATCAGGGGCAAACCTTGCAGATCCTCAGCTTCAGAGGCTTTTCTTTTCTTGCCACCCCTTCCTTTAACGGGTGCCTTGGGGATCGAAGCAGTTGGGCTGGCAGGAAGCTTCTTCTTGGAGGATCGGATGGTGTCAAGCTCAGTGACACTAAATTTGGAAGCAGATCTTGATGATTTTCCAACGCCTACACACCCAAAACAGATAAGTGTCCTTATTCTATTCATATATAACTATTTATTTAAACATTTGAATATAAAAAGAATAGGATACTTACTTGACATGATGACAGAGCCTGAGGATACCTCTTGAGAATCCTGGGTGTTTGTTTTGAATGATCTCGTGGCAGGATCAAGTTTTCTAAAAGCAGCAAGTCTCCCCTTGGTGGCAGCTGAAGGAATAATATGCGAGAATGTGATAGCTGTACAAAAGAAACAAAAGCATTTTAGTAATCATTATCAGAAATGAGCTTACTTAGTGATCCTTCTAAGGAACCTCCTATCCTACCATGGGTGCTCCATTTCCTTGGCAGATCCTTTCCATCCGGGATAGAATCCCTTCTGACGAAGAAGAACCGCCGTTTCCAGTTGGTATCATTTTTAGTAGCTTTAAAGATGGGATGTTCTTCTCCGGGTTTACGCTTGAATAGATATCGGTGGGATCCAAATGTGGTAAGGTCATACATCTCGGCTAATTCTGACATTCCCAAGTCAATTCCCTCTTGCTCAATGATCCTTTCAAGGGTATACAAGACCCTCCAGATCATTGGCATAGCTTGAATATAGGAGATGCCGGTGAGGGAGAAAAAGGATTGGGTGAATTCAGGGAAGGGATACGAATATCCTATTGTGAAAGGTGTGACTGGGAAAGCTACCCAAGTTTCAGAGACATAATCGCTTAAAACAGTGGGGTCAAATGGTTTGAAAACGGTATTCGCCGGAAAACAATGGCGAATTTTGTCTATTTGCGGATCAGTGAAGCAGCATCTTTCTTTCATCGAATCCTTAATGATCCCCTGGCTCTTGAGAGGACTTTCCTTCTTATGATCCTTGGATGGTGAGGATCTCAGCATCATCTTGATTTGAAGAAGGTGAAGAAAGATGAACAGAGGAAGAAAACGTAAAAGAAGAAAAGGAAAAGAGTTACCTGCTTGATCGTCGGATGAGAATTTAAAGGGAGTTCTCTTGAACTTAAATGTGAAATGATCCCTATCTCTAACTCTTATTTATAATGATGATTCTGCAGGATAGTCATCTCACTGACGTCATGATCGTAACGGCTAGTCCGACTCCAACGGCTAGTTATCTGATTAATTCGTTACGGATAAGAACAAAATATAACTCATTTATTTACATAATTACTCCTTATATTTTGGGGGCAATTGTTAGGGGTGGATTTCTAAATGATCAGTGATCCTTATTTACTGTTGGGTTTAGTGATCCTCAATTCTGTCTGAAGTAGTGATCCTCAGAAGTGTTGCAGGATCAGGATCATGGATCACTATAAGGATCCTTGTACTAACGATTGTCTACTTTGAATTCGTAATTGTTTTGCAGGAGTATCAACTTGGACTTGGTCTTGGCTATTTTCCTGGAGAATATTCTAAGTCTATTCCGCACGTGCTTGGCCAGAAATGGACGTTATGGAGTCGTGGAGGACTTGCACCATTTGCGGAATGTTAGTTAGAGTAGATATTTTCTATTTTTAAAGGGGGTAGCGAGCTAGTTAGAGACACTTGGCTAATTTTGGCTACACACACACTCATACAACCGCTCTCATCAGCTCTCGCTAACACATTTGGCGATGACACACATTTTCTACACAATACACTATAGTGATCCTTGTTCTTAGCTCGCTATCATCCGAAGTTGTAATACGTTTTATGTTTAATTTGAGTTGGTGATTGGTAGTTTCCATCACCCGAGGTTTTTTATGCCGGAGATCATTCATTGATCAAGGGCTTTTTCCTCGTATAAATCTTCGTGTCACTTGTTCATTACACTTCATAGTGATCCTTATTGTTGTTCATCAATTCAAGCATCATACCTCACAACAGAAAGTTTGGTTACATTGTCATTGCTTGATTTTTGACCAAAACAATATCCTACAATGTATCCTGATATTTGAAGTAATAGAAGAAAAAGGCAGCTGCGATTGTCAGCTCCCGAGGTTTTGTGCCGGTGATCTAGATTGATCAAGGGCTTTCCTCGTACATCCTGTGTCACCCTTTACATTTTTGCTCATTGTTTGATCATAGATACAGCTCTATATCCTGAGCCGTATCCTGAAACTGTTTTTGCAAATAACTTAACTAGCATATTTTCAACACACGTTTCTAGCACACTACCTCACTTAACTAATTTGATCACTTAATTGCTTCGGTAATTTTTGACCAAAACAAGGATGACACAGGGAGCTCAAGAATCCCTAAGGGATTACGTGAACAAGTTCAGCAGGGAATCCTCGGATATCCCACACCTTGATGTTGCTACAGCTGTACAAGCAATCAAGATGGGATTGCAAAAGGATTCCCAATTTTATCAGGATCTTGTGATGAATCCTTGCAGGAACTTGGACGAAGCTCGGAAGAGGGCTTTGAGATATATCAGGCTTGAAGATGATAAAAAATGTAAGAGAGGATGAATGCATCCTCAACATACGAATCAACAAACAGAAAATCGAAATCCTCGTATAAAGCATACCGCTCTAGGCCGTATGGTAAAAACGACAACAAGAAAGTGAACGCTGTCGAGGATGAAGATGGCGAAGAATATCCTGAGTTGTCAGAATATTTTTTTTCTGTTAATATTCCTGAACTAATGTATGCCATGCAGGTTTTTAGGAGATAAAGCGAGATAGCCAAGGAAGAATCAACAAAAGGCTGATTGGAAGGATAAGTCCAAGTGGTGTGCCTTCCATGAAGATTTTGGACATGTAATGGAAGATTGCATAGCCCTGAGGAAGGAGATAAGATATTTGCTGAGAAAAGGCTACTTGGAAGATCTTCTTGGCAGAAAGAAGAATAAGGGTCAGGATACTGACAAGGATCCTGAATGAGCGGCATCACTTCCCCCAAACGCCAAGATAATCAATTTCATATCTGGAGGATCCAATATGTGCGAAACCTCTTATTCTGCAGCTAAGCGACATGCAAAGGAGGCTAAGGCAGAAAGAGGAGATAAACCAATGAGGATGACAACACTTACAAGTGACAAAGTGATAATGTTTGACAGTGATAACCGGGATAACATCCAGGATCCTCATCACGATAGTCTGGTAATCACTTTATATATTGCTAATCATTTTGTACGCATGATACTGGTGGAAAATGGCAGCTCAGTCAACATCATCCAGTTGGAAACCTTGAAGAGAATGAACATCCTGCAAATGGAGATCACCTCGAAGTCCACTGTGCTTATAGGGTTCAGTGGAGACGCAAAGAACACTGTTGGAGAGATAAAATTGCCCGTATATGTTGAAGGAGTGAATTCGATGCAACGATTCTGTGTCATGGATTTATTATCCTGCCATAATATTATATTAGGCAGGCCATGGATTCACGATATGAAAGTTGTACATTCCACCTATCATCAGTGTATCAAGATCCCTACTCCTTGGGGGGTAGTCAAGGTGGAAAGCGACTAACAGGAGGTGAAGGAATGTTATTCCTCTTCGATGAAGGCCTCAACAAAATCCAGGGCAGGATAGCAATTAAAGATACAAGCCTAGGATATCGTGGAAGCTTCGGAGCAGGATGTTAAGAAAATTATCCTGGATCAGGATAATCCAGATATCTCGGTGCTTGGAAGGATCAATATCCCTCAGGATATTGAAAATCAGCTTACTAACTTTTTGAAATGCAGGATGTCCATGTTTGCATGGAAACACGAAGACATGACAGGTATATCAAAATATATTATAACTCACAAACTTGGAATTGATAAGTCTTTCAGGCCTGTTCAACAAAAGAGAAGGAAATTTGCTCATGAAAGGAATGCAATTATACAAGAGGAGGTTAGAAGACTATTGAAGTCCAAGATGATCAGGGAAGTCAATTTCCCCAAGTGGCTAGCAAACGTGGTGGTGGTCCAAAAGAAGAATGGGAAATGGAGAGTTTGTGTAGACTACACAGACCTCAATAAAGCTTGTCCTAAAGACCCATTCCCATTACCTCATATAGATTCGATGGTAGATGCAACTGCCGGGCATGAGATGCTGACTTTCATGGATGCATCCTCAGGATTTCAGCAAATCCAAATGGAGTCATCTGACCAGGAAGATACAGTATTCATGACACCCACATGTATATACTGTTATACTGCCATGCCCTTTGGTTTAAAAATGAAGGTGCAATATACCAGGGGCTGGTCAATATGATGCTTAAAGACAAACTGGGGGACACAATGGAGGTATATATTGATGATATGGTGGTGAAATCCAAGAAAGCGGAGGATCACCTCCAGGATCTAGAGTGTGCCTTCAATATCCTGGACCAGTATAATATGAAGTTGAATCCTGCTAAGTGCTATTTCGGAGTGGGGGCAGGAAAATTCTTGGGATATATGGTGACCAAGAGGGGGATAGAAGCAAGCCCAGAACAGATTAAAGCAATCCTGGATCTCAAATCACCATCCAACATGAAAGATGTGCAAGGACTAACAGGAAGAGTAGCAGCATTAAACAGATTCATATCAAGATCTTCAGAAAAATGCAAAGAATTTTACGATATCCTGCAGAAGAACAAAAAGTTTGAATGGGGAGAAAGACATGAAGCTGCCCTGTAAGAATTAAAGCAATATCTTTCAAGTGCACCTCTGCTGATGAAGCCTGAGGATGGTGAACCCTTATCCTTATATCTTGCAGTATCAGGGAATGCAATAAGTGCTGTTTTGGTAAAGGATCACGAAGGTCAGCAGTATCCTGTTTATTCTGTCAGTAAAAGTTTGTTAGATGCTGAAACTAGATACTTACACTTAGAAAAATTGATATTAGCACTAGTCATGGCATCAATAAGCTTAGGCATTATTTTGAAACACATAGGATTCATATAAAAACTAATTATCCTATTAAAAATGTGCTTAGGAAACCTGAAATGTCTGGTAGGATGGCTATGTGGTCCGTAAAACTAAGTGCATATGATTTGATATATGAACCTAGGAATGCTATAAAGTCTCAGGCTTTAGCAGACTTAGTGGCTGATTTCAGTAGTGACATTCAGGATGAAGCTGACCTAGAAGTACAACAACTAGGTGAAAGTTTAGAATTTTGGATATTATATACTGATGGTGCATCTAACATAAGAGGTGTAGGATTAGGGATACTACTAAAATCGCCACAGGGGGACATATTACCCCAGACTATTAGATGTGAATATCCTGCTACTAATAATGAAGCTGAATATGAAGCTCTGATAGCAGGATTAGAATTGGCTAAGAATATGAATATTAAATGTTTGCAAGTGTATGTTGATTCCCTATTGATTACTAACCATTTAAATGGATCTTATGAAGTCAAAGGTGAAAAGTTAGCTGAATATCTTGAAATTGTTAAAAAATTAGCACGATATTTCAAAGTTTTTACACTTGAACAGGTACCAAGGGAAGAAAACGACGAAGCAGACGCTCTAGAAAATTTAGGATCTACTGTTAGGATACCGGAAGGAACTCAGATACCAATATTACATATCCTGTATTCTGCGATGGAACACTTCAATCTCAGGATAACGAAGTAGCAAGTGTCCATGATCCTGGTAATGGATATCCTAAGAAGAATCCTGAATCCTGGATGGCTCCAATTATGAAGTATCTTAAAAAAGGAGATATCCCAAAGGATGAAAATTCTAAGGCTTTCAGAATGAAGGTATCTCGTTTTACTATCATAAATAATATTTTGTATAAAAAATCTCTTGCAGGTCCGTGCCTAAGGTGCTTGGAAGATCCTGAAACCAAGGAGGTATTTCAAGATATACACAAAGAAGATTGTGGCAACCATACTGGGTGCAGTCTTTGTTCTCAAAGGTGTTGTGAACAGGATATTACTGGCCGACCATGAGAAAGGATGCTGCGGAGTATGCTCGAAGGTGTGATGCATGTCAAAGACTCAACAATAAACTACATCAGCCTGCTGAGCCATTGTGTTGTATCCCCTTGGCCATTTATGAAGTGGGGTATGAATATAGTGGAGAAACTCCCAAAGGCTCTAGGAGGAAAGGTTTTCATGTTGGAAATGACAAATTATTTCTCCAAATGGGTTGAAGCAAAAGCCTTTGTCCAGGTTAGGGATCAAGAAGTAGTATCCTTCATAAAGAGGAATATCCTGACAAGATTTGGGGTACCGGCTGAGATAATTTGTGATAATGGTTCCCAATTCATTAGCAAGAGAACTACTGATTTTTGTAAAAGTTGGAGAATCAAGATGATTACATTGACACCAGTGCATCCTCAAGCAAATGGACAGGCAGAATCCTCGAACAAGATAATTGTCAATAAATTAAAGAAGAGGTTAGGTGCCAAAAAAGGAAAATGGGCAGAGGAACTACCATTTGTCCTATGGGTAGATAGAACAACTATGAAGAATGCTACTGGGCAAACCCCATTTTCTTTGGTGTTTGGGGCAGAAGTGGTGATCCCGACAGAAATGGTGATACCTACAACTAGATCAAGCCTACGGGATCCTGAATCGAATCCTGAAGTCTTATGTCAAGAACTAGACACCATTGATGAAACGAGAGATGCAGCAAAACTGAGGATGGCAGCATATCGGCAGAGGAAATCCAAGTCATACAACAAGAATTTAAGGACTAGGAGATTTCAAGTTGGAGATTGGGTGTTAAGGAAAGCTTTTCAAAATACAACCAACCCTGCTGATGGGAAGCTGTTATGGGTCATTTTCTGAGCGTACATATCCTGACTAATATCCTGCTTTTGGTTGTTTGCTTGTGATCAGGATACTGGATTAGGATATTGCTAACATCCTGGGCGATATCCTGGTGTTAACTAAATTAACCACGTGCAGGTTAGAGGCTGTGGGTTACTAACGGTCAGATGGACTTCTTCTCCTCAAGACTCGGGCGTATCTGTTATGTGAGAGACGTTGAACCCGAAAGACCAGGTCTACAACGTTCGAGTGGGGAATATTCGCCGGATCCCGGTTTATTAGGATAGTTTGTTGAATTTATTTTACTATAAATAGATGGGGGCGGATCAGAATAAGGCACACAATTTTTTACACACACTTTGCTCTCTAGCTTCTAGCAAAAACTACACACAAACACTTGTACTCGAATTACCTTGTAACACCTAGTTGATCCGCATTACATCCTGCACTGTATCCTGATATTTGAAGTAATAGAAGAACAAGGCAGCTGCGATTGTCAGCTCCCGAGGTTTTATGCCGGCGATCTAGATTGATCAAGGGCTTTCCTCGTACATCTCGAGTCACCCTTTACATTTTTGCTCATTGTTTGATCACAGATACAGCTCTATATCCTGAGCCGTATCCTAAAACTGTTTTTGCAAACTAACAAACCAACATATTTTTCACAAAATATTACTAGCACACTACCTCACAAAACTAATTTGATTACTTAATTGCTTAGGTAATTTTTGACCAAAACAATTTGGCGCCCAACGTGGGGCAAGTGGTGCTATTTTTACTAAAAACTTTAGTAAAATCATTACTCGGTTTTCTATTGTCAAAAGTTTTTGCTACATTGTTTTCAATGGCCTCGAGATCAAACATGAGCTCTTCCACCATGTCTGCTACAACCTCTGCAACAATTGGTTCGGTGCTTCCACCTCCTCCTCCACGAATGCAAACTTCTTCACAGGGATCTGAAAGTCATGTGACTCGGGATGTCATCCCCGCTTCCACTACTCAGGGATCTGGTCCTGTTTTGGCTTCTAATGATGAAATTCTGAATTTGTTTGGTAGTGTACAGGAACAGATGAGGCAGCAGCAGGAAACTAATCGGATGCTGATGAGAGAGACACAACTCTTGAAATCCGGCCCAAGTAGACCTGCTGAAGAAACTGTCACTCCTTTGCAGCCTAGAGCTTTGAACTTCAGTTCCGCAGTTTACACTGAGGATAACCGGGGAAACATCGTCCCAAGCCATTCTCAGAATCATACCCCTGAGATACCCTCCTCGGTCAGGATGTCAACTGTGAGGAGCTCAGGATATGCTTCAGGATATGGCCAGAATCCTCAGACCGGTAACGTGTCAAATAATAATATTCTTGCTACTAACAACAATGGGTCTTTGCAGGATGCAGGTATGACGTCAACATTTACTAGGGAGCTTCAGAAATTGAAGAACATGATATCCAGTGTACCTGGAGTGGTCTAGCCAATTCCGGAAGTATCCCAAGACAGCCATAGGATATCCCGCTTTGCATATCCTATCTGTGATGCTGAAATCCCAAAAAGATTTCAGACCCCCAACATGAAACTGTATGATGGGACTACGGATCCTGAAGAGCATATTGCCCAGTATAGAGAAAGAATGGAGATTAACCCTATCCCTTCGGAACTCAATGAAGCATGCTTGTGCATGGGTTTCGGTTCTACCTTGACAGGATCAGCCTTAAAATGGCTGTTAAATGTTCCTCCTCACTCAATTACTTCGTTTGCTCATTTGGTTAATTTATTTATTAGTCAGTTTTCTTGCAGTCAGAGTTTTGAGAAACTAACCAGTGATCTTTACAGGATAACTCAAGGACCTCAGGAATCCTTGAGGGATTATGTGAACAAATTTAGCCGGGAATCCTTGGATATCCCACATCTTGATGTTGCAACAGCTGTGCAGGCTTTTAAGATAGGGTTACAAAAGGATTCTCAGTTTTATCAGGATCTTGTAATGAATCCCTGCAGGAATCTCGACGAAGCTCGTAACAGGGCTTTGAGATATATCCTCTTAGAAGATGACAAAAAGATGCAAGAGAGGATGAATTCTACCTCGACCTATGAATCAACCAACAGGAAATCAGAATCCTCGTATAAACCATTTTGCTCCAAGCCATATGGCAGAAATGATAACAAGAAAGTGAATGCTGTTGAAGACGAGGATCCTGAAGAATATCCTGAATTATCTGAATACTGCTTTTCTGTTAATATACCTGAGTTAATGTATGCTATGCAGGGTTTAGGAGACAAAGCTAGGTGGCCTCGAAAGAATCAGCAGAAAGCTGATTGGAAGGATAAATCCAAATGGTGTGCCTTCCATGAAGATTTCGGACATATGACCGAGGATTGCATTGCTCTAAGGAAAGAAATAAGTTACCTGTTAAGCAAGGGGTATCTGAAGGATTTGCTGGGAAGAAAGAAGAATAAAGGGCAGGATCCTGAGAAGGATCCTGAACGAGCAGCATCACCCCCAGCAGATTCCAAAATAATTAACTTTATTTCAGGAGGATCCGACATTTGTGGGACTTCGTATTCTGCGGCAAAGAGACATGCAAAGGAAGCTAAGACTGAAAGGGGGGACAAACCAGCTAGGATGACTACCCTTACAACCGATAAAGTGATCACTTTCGATAGTGATGACAGGGATACTGTCCAGGATCCTCACCATGATGCTCTCGTAATAACATTATATGTTGCTAACCATTTTGTACGCAGGATTTTGGTGGACAATGGTAGCTCCGTCAACATAATTCAGCTGGAAACATTGAAGAGGATGAATGTATCTCCGATGGACATTACTTCAAAGTCCACTGTGCTCGTTGGTTTCAGTGGAGAAGCTAGGAATACCGTAGGAGAGATAAAGTTACCAGTATATGTTGAAGGGGTCAACTCGATACAACGCTTCTGTGTGATGGACTCCCTATCCAGCTATAACATCATACTAGGCAGGCCATGGATCCATGACATGAAGGCTGTGACATCGACTTATCACCAGTGCATCAAGATCCCTACCCCTTGGGGGGTCGTCAAAGTTGATAGTGATCAGCAGGAGGCGAAGGAATGCTACTCATCCTCAATGAAATCCTCAACCAAGCCAAATCTAGCATAGCAATTAAAGATGCGGGCCCAGGATATCGTGGAGGCTTCAGAGCAGGATATGAAGAAAGTTATCCTAGATCAGGATAATCCTGATATCTCGGTGCTCGTAGGAACCAATATCCCTCAGGATGTTGAAGAACAATTAACTAACTTTTTGAAGTGCAGGATGTCAACATTTGCATGGAAGCATGAGGATATGACAGGCATATCCAAGGATATTATAACACATAAGCTTGGTATTGACAGGTCGTTCAAGCCGGTCCAACAAAAGAGAAGGAAATTTGCTCCGGAGCGAAATGTGATCATCCAAGAGGAAGTTGAAAGGCTAATAAGGAGCAAGATGATTAGAGAAGTGAAGTTTCCTAAATGGCTTGCGAATGTTGTCATGGTACAAAAGAAAAATGGGAAATGGAGAGTCTGTGTAGATTACACGGACTTGAACAAGGCTTGTCCTAAAGACCCATTTCCTCTTCCCCATATTGATGCAATGGTGGATGCTACTGCCGGGCATGAGATGTTAACCTTCATGGATGCATCCTCAGGATTTCAGCAGATTCAAATGGAGCCTTCGGACCAGGAGGATACTGCCTTCATGACACCAACATGTATTTATTGTTATACTGCTATGCCTTTTGGTTTGAAAAATGCAGGTGCAACATACCAGAGGTTGGTAAACATGATGTTTAAAGACAAGTTGGGGGACACCATGGAGGTATATATTGACGATATGGTGGTGAAATCTAAAAAGGCTGAGGATCACCTCCAGGATATTAAGGGAGCATTTGATATCCTGGATCAGTATAACATGAAACTGAATCCTGCTAAGTGCCATTTCGGAGTGGGGGCAAGAAAGTTTCTAGGATACATGGTGACCAAAAGAGGCATAGAAGCGAGCCCGGAGCAGATTAGAGCTATCCTGGATATAAAGTCACCTTTGAATTTGAAGGATGTTCAACGGTTAACAGGCCGAGTAGCAGCATTGAACAGATTTATTTCAAGATCCTCGGAAAAATGCAAGGAATTTTATGATATCCTCAAGAAAAATAAGAAGTTCGAATGGGGAGCAAAGCATGAAGCAGCCTTGCAGGATTTGAAGCGGTATCTCTCAACTGCATCTCTATTGATGAAGCCTGAAAATGGTGAACCACTATCCCTATACCTCGCTGTATCGGGGAATGCTGTAAGTGCCGTTCTTCTAAAGGACCATGAAGGTCAGCAATATCCTGTCTATTATGTTAGTAAAAGTTTACTAGATGCTGAAACTAGATATTCTCATCCAGAGAAATTGATATTAGCCCTAGTTATGGCATCAACAAAACTTAGACATTATTTTGAGACACATAGTATTCATGTTAAAACCAATTATACTGTTAAAAATGTGCTTAGGAAACCCGAGATGTCGGGTAGGATGGCTAAGTGGTCAGTAAAACTAAGTGCTTATGACTTAGTATATGAGCCTAGAAATGCCATAAAGTCTCAGGCTTTAGCTGACTTTGTGGCTGATTTCAGTAGTGACATTCAAAACGAAGTAGATTTAGAAGTACAGCAGCTAGGAGAAAACTTAGAATGCTGGACATTATATACTGATGGTGCATCTAACGTAAGAGGTGTAGGTTTAGGTATACTACTAAAATCGCCACAGGGGGACATATTACCCCAGGCTATTAGGTGTGAATTTCCTGCTACTAATAATGAGGCAGAATATGAGGCTTTAATTGCAGGATTAGAGTTGGCTAAAAATATGAATATTAGATGTTTACAAGTATATGTTGATTCTTTGTTAATCACTAATCACTTTAATGGAACCTATGCAGTTAAGGGAGAGAAGTTAATCGAGTATCTCGAAATTCTCAAAAAATTAGCAGGATATTTCGATATTTTTACACTTGAACAGGTACCAAGAGAGGATAATGCTGAAGCTGATGCCTTGGCAAATCTGGGATCATCGGTCAGGATACCGGAAGGAACCCGAATACCAATATTACATATCCTATATCCTGCGACGAATCCTCAGGATAAGGAAGTAATAAGTATTCAGGATCCTGATGATGAGTATCCCGAGGAGGATCCTAAGTCCTGGACGGCTCCAATCATGAGATATCTCAAGGAAGGACACATCCCAAAGAATGAGAATCCTAAAGCCTTTAGAATGAAGGTATCATGATTCACTATTATAAATGATGTTTTGTATAAGAAATCTCTTGCAGGACCATATCTGAGGTGCTTGGAGGATCCCGAAACCAAAGAAGTACTTCAGGATATACATGAAGGGGATTGTGGTAACCATACTGGGGGTAGGTCCTTATTCTCAAAAGTATTAAGGACAGGATATTATTGGCCGACGATGAGGAAAGATGCCACAGAATATGCTCGAAGATGTGACGCATGTCAAAGACATAGTAACATATTACATCAGCCTGCTGAACCGCTGTATCCTATTGTTTCCCCTTGGCCGTTCATGAAATGGGGTATGGATATAGTGGGAAAGCTTCCAAAGGCTCCAGGAGGAAAAGTTTTCATGTTGGCAATGACGGATTATTTCTCCAAGTGGGTTGAAGCAGAAGCATTTGTTCAAGTTAGAGATCAAGAAGTTGTATCCTTCATAAAAAGGAATATCCTGACTAGGTTTGGAGTACCAGCTGAGATAATTTGTGACAATGGATCTCAATTTATAAGTAAAAGTACTACTGACTTCTGCAAGAGTTGGGGAATCAAAATGATTACGTCTACTCCGGTACATCCTCAAGCAAATGGACAAGCCGAATCATCGAACAAGATAATTGTCAACAACTTAAAAAAGAGACTAGGGGCTAAGAAAGGAAGATGGGCAGAAAAATTACCCTTTGTTCTGTGGGCTGATAGGACAACGGTGAAGAATGCAACTGGTCAAACCCCGTTTTCCCTAGTGTTTGGAGCAGAAGCGGTGATCCCGACGGAAATGGTGATACCTACAACAAGATCCAACCTCAGGGATCCTGAGCAGAATCCTGAAGTCCTATGCCAGGAACTGGATACTATTGATGAGACAAGAGATGCTGCAAGACTAAGGATGGCAGCATATCAACAGAGGATATCTAAAGCATATAACAAGAATATAAGGACTAGAAGATTTCAGGTTGGAGATTGGGTATTGAGAAAAGCTTTTCAGAATACTACTAATCCTGCTGATGGAAAGTTGGCTCCGAAATGGGAAGGACCCTATGAGGTTGAATCAGAATCAGGAAAAGGAGCATACCAACTCAAGAATATGGAGGGAGATATGCTACCGAGATCCTGGAATACTATACATCTAAAGCTCTATTTTAAGTGAGTAGGGAATTCAAATTCCGACTCAGGGTGGTATGGATTCTGACTCTTTTATTAAATTTTAATATCATTTACTATTTTGAACCCGTTACTGACTTAAGCATCGGAGGGTTGTTAGCCAGGCTAACACCCACCTTAGTTTACAGTTGTTTTGCAGTATATTCTTCGGGATGTAGCACCAGAATACACACTCAGGATACTTCGGAAGATTAGAGGATTGGCCCCCTCTCTCACGTCTAAGGGATCCTGATCCCTTCACAGGTTTAAAGGTATTCACCTTTCTTCCGAATTGGGTTTAAACACCCCGCCTGGAGCGTAAGTTATTCGGGAATAGTTCAAGGTGGCGGGACCAGTCCATGTAAAAGTGGCTGACAATTTCGTTACTATTGGCTATATCCTGAATCCTAAAGGTATATGAGGATTGATCACCCTCTCTCACGAAAGGATATTTTCATACTCTCTAAGGTTTAAAGGTTTTCACCTTTCTAAGTCTTGGAGTTTATACACTCCCGCCTGTAGCGCACGAAAATTTGGGATTTCCCCCGGGATACGAAGGATTTATCTCCAGTATATTTTGGGTTTTACCCCTGTAACACAAAAATTGTCTATACAATTGGAACTATTGTTCAAAAAATTTCTAAGTGTTTAAGGAATTCATGCACAGGGACATTCCATCTAAAATAATTGTATGAAGCATAAAGAATCAAAGTTGAGCTAAGTGTATTGAACTGGGGACATCTTGGCAGGAGAAGCCACAAAAAGGGTTGGAGTTTAATACTAAGGCTACACTCAATTCCTGGTATGATCTTTCCTTTGTGAACCATAAACGAATTTTCAACTCTGATTAAGGATATATCTTTAGGATACGTCTTCGGAATCTGTTTTTGGAATATGTTTCGGGATATTTGATTGAAATGTTTGGAAGTGATACTTGATTGAAATTAAAACTCTGATCAAACAAGTATTATCAAAACAGGTTTTAGAAAGTGGACTATCTTTTAGTCTTTAAATTTTCTCTAAAGTTGATTGAATTTTTAGAAGTTCTATTTAATAAAAGTTTTCATAATATATCACTGAGTATATTGATCAGGATATTTTCAAAAGATAGTTGTACAAAATTTTGCAAAGCTAAAATCTACATTAAGGAATGCATGACAGAAATTAAAAGGCAACAACAAATAAGTCAAAAGGAAGTTATATTATTAACATGTCAAAAGTTGTGCTATTGGATTCACCTCAAACCGAGGCCCATCCACCAAAAGCACAATTAGTCTTTACCATACTTATGTAACGGTTGAAGGTTCTATCTCAAAAGGGGACCTGTCCACCTTCAACCGTTACGACATTCAAAACAGGTTATACTAACCGATGACCAAGGGCTTCATCCTGAAACCCAGGACCCATCCACCTTTGGTCATCGTGTTGTTCTAGTGCAGGAAATGTAAATTGTTCAACGACAGGAAAAGTAAATTGTTTGTACAAACCACAACCATGAAATTTAAAAAAGTGGGCTCCGGCCTTGGCATGTATATCCATCATTGCCTACTTCGCCACCTAAGGGGTAGCACCTTCTTGATCAACAACTTCTTTCCCAGCATCTGCACCAGCTTCCCCCTCGGGATTTTTCTCGGCATCATCACCAGCATTGGCCACTTCCTCTGCCGCCTTAGAAGGCTCTTCACCAGCATGATTTGCAGGATGAGCGACAGGATGACCTCCAAGATCCTGTAGTTTCGCTTCCCAAGCCTTTACATTCCAGGAGGGGCATTCGAAGCCCAAACTCTTGGCCTCATAAGCCATCCTTAACCTGGCTTGGAGAAGGGAGATAACAACGGATGCTTTGAGACTGTCCCGATATGAACTCATATCCTACTGGTATTGGAGAAGGGCGGCATCTAGTTTGGCTTGAGCATCCTCATTGGCTTTGTGGAGGGCAGCTTGGTGTTCCTGGGTCATTGCCTTGTATTTGTCTTCATAATGCTGGGACTTGGCAGCTGCAATTATTCCTTGATCAGCTATGGTGGCTTCAGCTTTTTCGAGCTTAATCTCCAACATCTTATTAAGCCCACAGGCGTCTTCATACAAGTGCATGAGACGTTCCAAGCCCTGCAGTTAAAGATACAGGTATCAGTGTAAAATGAGCAGGATAATGACTAACATGCATGTTCAGGATATTGGAAGGGAATTTTTACCTGCTTGAGGAATGAAGTGGCTTCATTAAATCCATGATTCTCGAGGGAGAATGTCTCAGAGGCGGCGGGAGAATCCATTTCTTTCCTCTTCCGGGAGCTAGAGGCCCGGGTCCTGGATGCCGGAGGAGCTTTAGGAGCGGTAGTAGTCTTTGAAGTGGTAAGCTTCGGTGTGGCAGATGATTTCGGCTTAGATTCTTGTTTGACAGGTACAAGGCTGGAGTAACTATCCAACTCGTCAAGTTGGAAGCCTTCCAGGTTGACAACTGGTACTACACAAGGGAAGATATTTTTAAAACTCATAATACCTCTGAAGAATAATCGGTTTGATAAATAAAGATAATTACTGAGAATATGCTTACTAGACATCTCTGAACTTGATTTTTGGCTTGAATCTGTAAGAGACAGGGAGAAAGTTCTTTCACTAGCAGGAAGTTGGTAGATTCCTTTGATCCTGGACTTGGATTCCGCACTTGGGGGTGCTAAATCTCTGAAGTTCGCTGCATAAAAACATCAGGATATAAGATTGGGATATAGTTTAAGGATACACTTGGGGATATTCCTAAAACCCTAGATCCTACCCTTGGTTAACCATCTAACCGGCAGATCGAAACCCTTGTCGATAGAGTCTCTTTTCACAAAAAAGAACTTTCGCCGCCATCGGTCTTCGTTCTTGGTGGCCTTAAGGACTAAAGGGCTTTTGGAGGTGGAAAACAAAAGAAAACGGCTGTCGCCATGGGACCTCAACCGGTATGCTATAGGGAGGTCTTCAATACACAGGTCAGGGCAATGGCGAGATCTAATTTGATCTAGCACCATCAAAACTCGCCAGACCATTGGCATAGTTTGAGCATAACTAAGGCCGGTGAGGTCGAAGAAACGAGAGATAAAGGGTGGAAATGGATACCGGAGTCCCAAAGAAAAGGCGTAGGCGAAAAAACAGACCCACTCGTCTGATGACACGTCTGATCGGACCTCCCGATCAAAAGGGCGAATGACTGTTCCAGCGGGAAAGGAGCCGGAATTCTTGAGGGCAGCGATATTGGCATTGTTGAAGTAGCAGATTTCTTTTTTCGGTTCTCGTAAGAGGTTTTGACTCACGAGGGTTGGGACTGGTTCATCCGAACGAGATCTTGTCCGTGATGCCATGAAGGGTATTAAGCAAACTAAAAGAAACTCTGGAAAAAGAACAGAGGATGAAAGAAAGGATGGTTACCTGAAAATCGCTTGAAGAGTAATGATAACAAGAAGAAATATCTCAGCTAATTATAGGCTGAATATAGGGGGGTAAAGAGTAAATATTGCATTGAAAATGGCACAATGTCACCTCAAGCATCGTTTCGTTTTAATTGCCTTGATTTACGAGATAGAATTTTTAAAATATATCCGTTGGATTGGTATACCAACAGATATATTTGGGGATAATTGTTATGGGTCATTTTCTGAGCGTACATATCCTGACTAATATCCTGCTTTTGGTTGTTTGCTTGTGATCAGGATACTGGATTAGGATATTGCTAACATCCTGGGCGATATCCTGGTGTTAACTAAATTAACCACGTGTAGGTTAGAGGCTGTGGGTTACTAACGGTCAGATGGACTTCTTCTCCTCAAGACTCGGGCGTATCTGTTATGTGAGAGACGTTGAACCCGAAAGACCAGGTCTACAACGTTTGAGTGGGGAATATTCGCCGGATCCCGGTTTATTAGGATAGTTTGTTGAATTTCTTTTACTATAAATAGATGGGGGCGGATCAGATTAAGGCACGCAATTTTTTACACACACTTTGCTCTCTAGCTTCTAGCAAACACTACACACAAACACTTGTACTCGAATTACCTTGTAACACCTAGTTGATCCGCATTACATCCTGCACTGTATCCTGATATTTGAAGTAATAGAAGAACAAGGCAGCTGCGATTGTCAGCTCCTGAGGTTTTATGCCAGCGATCTAGATTGATCAAGGGCTTTCCTCGTACATCTCGAGTCACCCTTTACATTTTTGCTCATTGTTTGATCATAGATACAGCTCTATATCCTGAGCCGTATCCTAAAACTGTTTTTGCAAACTAACAAACCAACATATTTTTCACAAAATATTACTAGCACACTACCTCACAAAACTAATTTGATCACTTAATTGCTTAGGTAATTTTTGACCAAAACAGAAGCTAGCCCCAAAATAGGAAGAACCTTATGAAATTGAATCAGAATCCGAAAAGGGAGCATACCGATTCAAGAACATGGAGGGGGATATGTTGCTAAGATCTTGGAATGCAATACACCTTAAAGCCTACTTCAAGTGAGTTTAGAATTCAATTTCTAACTTAGGATGGTATGAATTCTATCTCTTTTAAATATCTTTAATTTAATTATTCTTTGAAACCCAATACTGACTTAAGCATCGGAGGGGTGTTAGCCAAGCTAACACCCTCCTTAGTTTAAAGGTGTTTTGTAGGATATGCTTCAGGATATTACTCCAGGATATATACTCAAGATAAATAGATAGATTAAAGTATTGGCCCCCTCTCTCACGTTCAAGGGATTCATATCCCTTCAAAGTTTTAAAGCTATTCACCTTTATCTCGAATTAGGTTTAAACACCCCGCCTGGAGCACAAGTTGTCCAGGAATAGTTCAAGATAGCGGGACCAGTTCATGTAACAGTGGCTGACAATTTCGTTATTATTGGATATATCCTGGATCCTTAAGGTATATGAGGATTGATCACTCTCTCTCTCTCACGAAAGGGTATTTTCATATTCTCTAAGGTTTAAAGGTTTTCACCTTTCTAAGTCTTGGAGTTTATACAATCCCGCCTGTAGCGTGCGAAAACAAGCGTTTATCCCCAGCAAAACTAAAGTTTTTGGACAAGCTCAAAAGATATAACAAACTATGATTGTGTTTACGCACATTCTTTTGTGGATAAAAAGTTACGAACTTTGATCACTAAGTGAAGAAATACTCAAGTATGTCATGCACTAATGCAATATCTTGCATAGACAAGGGACATCCATGCTGGGGACATTGCAAAGGATTCAAAGGTTGAAGTTGGAAATTATTTCCTAAGTGTTTCTGGTATGATTTTTTCTTCAAGTCTTGAAAGCCTTATCTAAGTAATATGAATTTTCTATAAGGTCATATTTAACAAAGTTCTTGTCAAACATTTTTTAATAAAAGTAACAAAAGTGTTGAACATAATGTCAGTATCCTGACCAGGATATTTGGTCAGAATATTCAGAACATAATTCTTAAAATAAAAGAAAAACATAACAACAACAGATAAGGCTAAAAGGTTAGTTTATTATTAACGGTCCAAAAGGTTGTACTCTTGGCTTCATCTCAAAAAGAGACCCATACACCAAAAGTACAACTAGTTTTAAAGCATATTTACATAAACAGTTGAAGGCTTCGTCCTAAAAACACAGGATCCCTCCACCTTCAACTGTTATCAAAAGCATGCAGGAAATGTAAATTGTTCAAGTGCTGGAAAAGTAAAGTGCAGGAAAAGTAAATTGTTTAGGGGTTACAGACCATTCAAGCTTTTTAAAAAAAAAAGTGGTCTCTGGCCTAAGCAATAATATCCATCATTGCCCACTTCGATGCTCTCACATAGCAGCATCTTCGCCAGCCTTCTTCACCTCCTTACCACCAGCATCAGCTCCAGCATCCGTCTTCTCTCCAGCCTCGATCGCCACCACAGCTACCTTCGAAGGCTCCCCAGCTCCAGATTTAGCAGGATACGGCACAGGATTTCCTCCAAGATCCTTAAGCTTTGCCACCCAGGAGTCAACCGACCAGGCTGGGCACTCTAAGCCTGTCTCCCTGGCCTTATATGCCATTTTGATCCGGTCTTGCAGTAGGGAGATGACAGTTGAGTTTTTTATTCCCTCTCGAAAGGAAATCATAGCCTGTTCGTGCTCAACTTGGGCGGTGGCCAGCTTCACCTCTGCGTCCTGCGTGACCTTCTTCAACTTGTCCTCGTAATACTGGGTCTTAGTGTTTTGGTCAAAAATTACCGAAGCCATTAAGTGATCAAATTAGTTTGTGAGGTAGTGTGCTAGCAATTCTTGTGAAAAATATGTTGGTTTGTTAGTTTGCAAAAACATTTTCAGGATATAGTCTCAGCATATGAAACTATACCAGCAATCAAACAATGAGCTGAAAAAAATAAAAATGGACACAGGATATACGAGGAAAGCCCTTGATCAATCTAGATCTCCGGCATAAAACCTCAGGAGCTGAGAATCGTCGGCTGCCTTGTTCTTCTTATTACTTCAATGTTCAGGATACAGTGCAGGATAAGGCTCAGATCGAAGTTAAGTGGTACAGCGATTACAAGTGTTAAGTGTTAGTGAGTGATAGCAAGAAAAAGAAGTGTGAGTTCGAGAGCAGAGAGTGCGAAGTGTGTGTTCCTACGATCTGGCCTTCTATTTATAATTACAAGTATCAAACAAACTCTCCTATAAACTAGGGATGCTATGGAATATTCCCTTTTTAACGTTAGAGACCTATTCTTCCGTCTTCAACGTCCATTTCCCATCTGATTAGAGCGAGTCTTCAGGAGAATGAGTCCTCATGAACGTTATGATCCTGCAACCATGACCTGCAAGCGAATAATTAGTGACTGCCACGATACTACATCAGGATGTTACCAATATCCTAATCTGGTATCCTGACCACAGCCAAAAATAATAAAGTCAGGATATAATTCAAGGATACGGGTTCAGAAAACCACCCATAACAATTGTCCCCAAAATATATCGGTTGGAATCCCCAAATTCAAACGGATATATTTTTATCTTTATGCGTAGACCGAGGAAATTAATAAGATATGACGGTTGATGTGACAATGTGCAACTCCCCATGCGAAAATCACTCAATACCCCCTATCTTTGGCCTATATCTTCTTAACTTCTCTAGATATTCATCACCATAATTTCGAGAACATTCAGGTATTATCTCTTAGTCTTCTTCTTTGTTTTCTCTGTAATACCCCATCGTTCCCTCATGGCCAGTCGAATACGATCACACACAGCTGACTCCATTCCGACCTTTGAAGACCAGCACCTCCTCAAGGAACCTGAAAAAGAAATCTGTTCCTTTGACAATGTTGACATCGCCGCTTTAAAAGCTTCCAGTGCTTTTCCCGCCGGAGCAATCATACGATCGTTTGACCGGAATATCCGATCGGACGTGTCTTTCGAAGAGTGGGTTTGTTTCTTGGCTTATCCCTTTTCCATAGATCTCCGGTATCCCTTTCCTGAGTTTATTTCTCGTTTCTTCGATTTTACTGGCCTCAGCTTCACCCAAACTATGCCTATGGTTTGGCGAGTTCTGGTGGTGTTAGACCAAATCAAATCTCATCACATTCCTGATCTCTGCATCAAGGATCTTCCTATTGCATACCGTCTCCGGTCTCATGGCAAGAGCCGTTTTCTACTTTTTTTCGACTTCCAAAACCCCCCTCATCCTTAAAGCAGCTAAAAATGAGGATGAGTGGAAACGAAAGTTCTTTTTTGTCAAAAGAGATTCCATCGACAAGGGTGTCGACCTTCCGGTGAAGTGGTTGACCTCTGGTAAGATTTAGGGTTTTAGGAATGTCCCCAAATGTATCTTGAAACTGTATCCTGGACAAATATTTTCCTTTTCTGTGCAGCAAACTTTAAAGAACTAGCCCCTCCAAGTGCAGAATCAGAGCAAAGAATTAAAGCCGTCTACCGGCTCCCAGAGAGCGAGAGAACCTTTTCCCTGTCCTTTATAAGTTCAAGCCAAAAATCAAGTTCCGGCATGTCTGGTAAGCACATTTATGCAAGTCACTTTTGTACATATTAAATTAATTATGATATAAAAATATTCAAGAGTTTAGAATTTTTTCCCTTTCATGCAGCACCAGCCAAGATCCCCGAAGTCTTCGATCTCGAAGAAGTGGACAGTTACTCTGGTCCTGTCCAAGTCAAGAAAGAGCCAAGTCCTAAACCAGCCACTTCATCCAAGTCCACCAGCTCTAAGGCTACTGCTATCCCTAAGCCTTCTCCAGCTACCAAGACCCGTGCTTCCAGTGCTCGAAAGAGGAAGGAAACCGATTCTCCTGCCACTCCCGAGACATTCCCTTATGAGAATCACAGATTCGTTGAAGCCAGCGGATTCATGACCTCCTTCCTCAACCAGGTATAAACCTAATTCGGTATCCTATACATATATGTTGAACTAATATCCTGATTAGTTTGTAGATACTAATACCTGTGCTTTTTGTTGTAGGGCCTTGAGCGTCTAATGCACTTATACGAGGAATCCTGTGGGCTCAACAAAATGCTGGAGGCCAAGCTGAAGAAGGCCGAAGTCACCAACACTGACCAGGGAATGATCACCGCCGCCAAATCACAGCATTATGAGGACAAATTCAAGGCGATGACCCAGGAGCATCAAGCTGCTATGAAGAAGGCTACCCATGAAGCTCAGGCAAAGCTTGATGACGTTCAAGTCCAGCATGACCAGGATATGTCCTCTTACAGGGAAGGCCTCAAGAGCTCCGTCGTCATTTCTCTCATTCAGGCTAGGTTGAAGATGGCTTATGAAGCCAAGGTTGCAGGCTTTGAATGCCCAACTTGGACCATCGAAGCCTGGGAGACGAAATTGAAGGACCTTTGTGGCGCTCCTGTGGAATATCATGTGAAGCCTACAGCTGGAGAGTCTTCTAAGGTGGTTGAGATGGCGGTGGATGCTGGTGGTGATGCTGAGAAGGATGCTGGCACTGATCCTGAAGCGGGTGATGGCGGCAAAGCGATGGTTGAAGGAGGTGCTGCTGCTTGAAGGCAGCGATGTGGGCGATGATGGATATTGATGCCTAGGCTGGAGCCCACTTTTTTTTAAATTTGATGGTTTATAGTCATTGAACAATTTACCTTTCCGTATGTTGAACAATTTTACTTTCCTGCACTTAGACAATGTGATGGCCAAAGGTGGAGGGATCCTGAGTTTCAGGACGAAGCCCTTGGTCATCAATCGTTAATATGCTTTTGAACAATCAACAATTGAAGGTGGAGGGATCCTGTGTTTTCAGGACGAAGCCTTCAACTATTTAGGTAAATATGCTTAAAAACTAGTTGTACTTTTGGTGGATGGGTCTCGTTTTGAGATGAAGCCAATAGTACAACCTTTTGCAATGTTAATAATAAACTAACTTTCTAGTTTTATCCTTTGTTGTTATTTACTTTTGAAAGTTATATTGCATGTGTTTAGCCCAAACTTTTATAAATTGTTATTTTTTATTCTGAATACCATACTTTGAATATCCTGGCCGAATATCCCGATCAGGATATTGGTATTACGCTTAGCACCTTAATCAGAAATGTTCCAATAAAACTTTATCAAACACAACTCTAGAAATTTAGGTTATTTAGATAAAGCTTTTTTCGAAAAAATGAAAAGGAGAGACCATACCAGAGATACTTAGGGAATCAATTCTGACTTCCAACCTTTTAATTCTTTGCAATACTTCCAACATGAATGTCCCCTAACAGGAACACTTAGGAAATTGACATCAATTTCATTCCTCGAACCATTTACAATGTATCAAGATGGATGTCCCCTGTGTATTAGTGCACAACATACTTGAGTACTTAGCAACTTCTTGATCTAGACAAGAATGTGTGTAAACACAATCATAACTGATGTCACATTTGTAAGCAACTTTAGTATTACTGGGGATAAACCCTAAGTATCCTGGAGATAGATCCTTAACATTCTGGGGATAAACTCATGTTTTCATGCGCTACAGGCGGGAGTGTATAAATTCCAAGACTTAGAAAGGTGAATAACTTTAAACCTTAGAGAGTATGAAAATACCCTTTAGTGAGAGAGGGTGATCAATCCTCATATACCTTAAGAATCCTGGATATAGCCAATAATAATGAAATTGTCAGCCACTTTTACATGAACTGGTCCCGCTATCTTGAACTATTCCTGGATAACTTGCACTCCAGGCGGCATGTTTTAACCAAATTCGAGAGAAAGGTGAATACCTTTAAACCTTTGAAGGGATTAGAATCCCTTAAACGTGAGAGAGGGGGCTAATCCTCTAATCTTTTGATCTATCTTGAGTATATATCCTGGAGTAACATCCCGAAGCATATTCTGCAAAACACCGTTAAACTAAGGTGGGTGTTAGCTTGGCTAACACCCCTCCGATACTTAAGTCAGTATTGGGTTTCAACAAACAATAAATTAAATAATCATATTAAAAGGAATTCAAATTCATACCATCCCGAGTTAGAGATTAAATTCTAAACTCACTTGAAATTGGCTTTAAGGTGTATAGCATTCCAAGATCTTGGTAACATATCCCCTTCCATATTCTTGAGCCGGTATGCTCCTTTCCCCGATTCTGATTCAATTTAGTGGGGTCCTTCCCATTTTGGAGCTAACTTTCCATCGGCAGGGTTGGTTGTATTCTGGAAAGCTTTCCTCAACACCCATTCTCCAACTTGAAATCTTCTAGTCCTTAAATTCTTGTTATACTATTTGGATATTCTCTGCTGATATGCTGCCATCCTTAGCTTTGCTGCATCTCTTGTTTCATCAATAGTATCCAACTCTTGACATAAGGTTCAAGGATTCGTCTCAGGATCCCGGAGACTCGATTTGGCTGTAGGTATCACCATCTCTGTCGTGATCACGACTTCTGCCCCAAACACCAAAGAAAATGGGGTTTGCCCAGTAGCATTCTTCACAGTCGTCCTATCAGCCCATAGGACAAATGGTAGTTCTTCTGCCCATCTTCTTTTTTTAGCACCTAACCTCTTCTTTAAGTTGTTGACAATTATCTTGTTTGAGGATTCTGCCTGTTCATTTGCTTGAGGATGTACCGGAGTTGATGTGATCATCTTGATTCCCCAACTTCTGCAAAAATCAGTAGTTCGTTTTGCTAATGAACTGAGAGCCATTATCACAAATTATCTCAGCTGGTACTCCAAACCTTGTTAGGATATTCCTCTTTATGAAGGATACCACTTCTTGATCCCTGACTTAGACAAAGGCTTCGGCTTCGACCCACTTGGAGAAATAATCTGTCATTGCCAGCATAAAAACTTTTCCTACTGGAGCTTTTGGGAGTTTCCCCACTATATCCATTTCCCATTTCATGAATGGCCAAGGGGATACGATAGGATATAATGGCTCAGCAGGCTGATGTAGTATATTGTTGTGCCTTTGACACGCATCACATTTCTGAGCATATTCTGCAGCATCCTTTCTCATAGTCGGCCAGTAGTATCCCGTCCTTAGCACCTTTGAGAACCATGATCTGTCCCCAGTACGGTTACCATAGTCTCCTTCATGCATATCCTGAAGTACCTCCTTGGTTTCAGGATCCTCCAAGCATCTTAGGTATGGACCTGCAAGAGACTTCTTATACAAAACATTGTTTATAATAGTGAAACGAGAAACCTTCATTCTGAAAGGCTTAGGATTCTCATCCTTTAGGATATTTCCTTCTTTGAGGTAGTTTATAATTGGAGCCGTCTAGGATTCAGGATTCTTCTTAGGATATTCCTCACCAGGATCCTGGATACTCGCTACCTCCTTATCCTGAGATTTGAAGTATTCCATCATAGGATACAGGATATGTAGTATCGGTATCTGAGTTCCTTCCGGTATACTGACTGCAGATCCCAAATTTTCTAAAGCATCTGCCTCAGCATTATCCTCTCTTGGTACCTATTCAAGTGTGAAAACTTTGAAATATCCTGCTAATTTTTTGACAATTTCAAGATATTCAATTAGCCTTTCACCTTTGACCGCATAGGATCCATTAAAATGGTTAGTGATCAACAAGGAATCAACATACACTTACAAACATTTAATATTCATATTCCTAGCCAATTCTAATCCTGCAATCAGAGCTTCATACTCTGCTTCATTATTGGTAGCAGGAAATTCACATCTAATAGCCTGGGGTAATATGTCCCCCTTGTGGCGATTTTTTAGTTGAATACCTAATCCTACACCTCTTACATTAGATGCACCATCAGTATACAATGTGCAAGATTCTGAATGTTCACCTAGGTGTTGTACTTCTAGCTCTACTTCATTTTGAATGTCACTACTGAAATCAGCCACAAAGTCTGCTAAATCCTGAGACTTTATAGCATTTCTATGTTAATACACTAAATCATATGCACTTAACTTTACGGACCATTTAGCTAACCTACCCGACATCTCAGGTTTCCTAAGCACATTTTTAATAGGATAATTAGTTTTAACATGAATCCTATGTGTCTCAAAATAATGTCTAAGCTTAGTCGATGCCATAACTAGGGGTAATATCAATTTTTCTAAATGTGAATATCTAGTTTTAGCATCTAACAAACTTTTACTGCCATAATAAACAGGATACTACTGACCTTCGTGATCCTTTACCAGAACGACACTTACTGTACTCCCTGATACTGCAAGATACAGGGATAAGGGTTCGCCATCCTCGGGCTTCATCAGCAGAGGTGCACTTGAAAGATACTGTTTCAATTCTTGTAGGGCTGCTTCATGTTTTTCTCCCCACTCGAATTTCTTATTTTTCTTCAGGATATCGTAGAATTCCTTGCATTTCTCTGATGATCTTGATATAAACCTGTTCAATGCTGCTACTCGTCTTGTTAACCTTTCCACATCTTTCATGTTGGATGGTGATTTGATATCCAGGATAGCTTTAATCTGTTCTTGACTTTCTTCTATTCCCCTCTTAGTCACCATATATCCTAGAAATTTTCCTGCCCCCACTCCGAAATGGCACTTAGCAGGATTCAGCTTCATGTTGTATTGGTCCAGGATATTGAATGCACATTCAAGATCCTGAAGATGATCCTTCACCTTCTTAGACTTTACCACCATGTCATCAATGTACACCTCCATGGTGTCCCCTAGTTTGTCTTTAAACATCATATTCACGAATCTCTGGTTCGTTGCACCTCCATTTTTCAAACCGAAAGGCAGGGCAGTATAACAGTATATACCTGTGGGTGTCATGAATGCTGTGTCTTCTTGATCGGATGGCTCCATTTGGATTTGCTAGAACCCTGAGGATGCATCCATAAAGATCAGCCTTTCATGACCGGCGGTCGCATCTACTATCGAATCTATGTGAGTTAAGGGGAACGGGTCTTTAGGACAAGCTTTGTTGAGGTCTGTTTAATCTACACAAACTCTCCATTTCCCATTCTTATTTTGAACCACAACTACGTTTGCTAGCCACTTGGGGAAATTGACTTCCCTAATCATCTTGGACTTCAATAATCTTTCGACCTCCTCTTGTATAATTGCATTCCTTTCGAGAGCGAATTTCCATCTCTTTTGCTGAACGGGCTTGAAAGACCTGTCAATACCAAGCTTGTGAGTTATAATATCTTTTGATATGCCTGTCATGTCTTCGTGTTTCCATGCAAATGTGGACATCCTGCATTTTAGAAAATTAATAAGTTGATTCTCGATATCCTGAGGGATATTAGCTCCAACGAGCACCGAGACATCTGGATCATCCTGGTCCAGGATAATTTTCTTAACATCCTGCTCTGAGGCTTCCACGATATCCTGGGCTCGTATCCTTAATTGTTATCCTGCTTTTGACTTGTTTGAAGCTTTCATCGAGGAGGAATAACACTCCTTTGCCTCATGTTGATCGCTTTCCACTTTAACTACCCCCTAAGGGGTAGTGATCTTGACACCTTGATGATAGGTAGAAGGTACAACCTTCATATCATGAATCCACGACCTGCCTAATATAATATTATAGCAGGATAATGAATCCATGACACAAAACCGTTGCATCGAATTCACTCCTTCAACATATACGGGTAGCTTTATCTCCCTAACAGTATTTTTTTGCTTCCCCACTGAACCCTACGAGTACAGTGGACTTCGAGGTGATCCCATTTCCGGGATGTTCATTCTCTTCATGGTTTCCAACTGGATAATGTTGACCGAGCTGCCGTTGTCCACCAGTATCATGCGTGCTAAATGATTCGCAATATATAAAGTGATTACCAAACCATTGTGTTGAGGATCCTGAATGCTATCCCAGTCATCACTATCAAACGTTATCACTTTGTCAGTTGTAAGGGTTGTCATTCTGGTCGGCTTGTCCCCCGGTTCTTCCTTAGCCTCCTTGGCGTGTCTTTTTGCTGCAGAGTAAGAGGTTCCACATGTATCGGATCCTCCTTATATAAAGTTAATTATTTTGGCGTCTAGAGGAGGTGGTGCTGCTCGTTTAGGACCCTTATCAGTATCCTGTACCTTATTCTTCTTTCTGCCCAGAAGATCTTTCAAATACCCCTTGCTTAACAGGTAACTTATTTCCTTCCTCAGGGCTATGCAATCTTCTGCCACATGTCCAAAATCCTCATGGAAAGCACACCACTTGGATTTATCCTTCCAGTCAGCGTTTTGCTGGTTCTTCCTCGGCCACCTCGCTTTATCTCCCAAACCCTGCATAGCTTACATTAGCTCAGGTATGTTAACAGAAAAACAATATTCTGAAAATTCAGGATACTCTTCAGTATCCTCATCCTCAACATCATTCACTTTCTTGCTGTCATTCCTGCCATACGGCTTAGAGCGGTGTGGCTTGTTTGAGGATTTTGACTTCCTTTTTGTTGAGGATGAATTCATCCTCTCTTGCATTTTCTTGTCATCTTCAAGTCTAATATATCTCAAAGCCCTGTTTTGAGCTTCATCCAGGTTCCTGCAAGGATTCATCACAAGATCCTGATAAAATTGGGAATCCTTCTGCAATCTCATTTTGAATGCATGTACAGCTGTGGCAACATCAAGGTGTGGGATATCCAAGGATTCCCTGCTAAACTTGTTCACATAATCCCTTAAGGATTCTTGAGGACCCTGAGTTATACTGTAGAGATCACTGGTTAGTTTCTCAAAACTTCTACTGCAAGAAAATTGACTATTAAACAAGTTAACCAAATGAGCAAATGATATAATTGAATGAGGTGGAACGTTTAAGATCCATTTTAAGGCTGATCCTGTTAGAGTAGAGCCCAAGCCCTTGCAAAGGCATGCTTCCTTGAGTTCTTGAGGAAGAGGGTTAATCTCCATCCTCTCCCTATACTGAGCAATATGTTTTCCTCGGGATCCGTGGTCCCATCATAAAGCTTCATATTGGGAGTTTGAAATCTTTTTGGAATTTCAGCATCACATATAGGATATGCAAACCGGGATATCCTGTGGCTATCCTGGATACTTCCGGAATAGGCTGAATGACTCTAGGTACACTGGATATCATATCCTTCAGCTTCTGAAGTTCCCTATAGAGTGCCGATGTCACACCTGTATCCTGCAAAGATCCAAGACTGTTAGTAGTAAGAGTATTAACATTATTAGATACGTTAGTAGTTTGAGTTTTCTGTCCATATCCCGGAGCATATCCTGGTCCTCTGACAGTCGATATCCTGGCTATTAAGGGTATTTTAGGAGTATTGCCTTGGGCTGACTAGGCACAACATTGCCCTAACTATCCTCAGTATACACCGCTGAACTAAAGTTCAAGGTTCTGGGCTGCAAGGGAGTGACAGTATCCTCAGCAGGTCTCTTGGAGTTAGACTTCAAGAGTTGTATCTATTTTATCAACATCTGGTTAGTTTCCTACTGTTGCTTCATCTGATCCTGTATACTACCAAACAAAGTTAGAATTTCATCATTAGAAGCCATAATAGGAGTTCTCCCTAAAACACTAGATCTGTGGACATTTTGAGCAGGGAAGTGTCTCAGGATGTATGAGTCTCAACCCTCCTTGGAGGAGCCTGAGCTTGTGAAGGAGCTTGCATCTGTGGAGGTGGTGGAAGCACTGAACCAATTGTGGCAGAGGTTGTAGCATGCATGGATGAAGAGCTCATGTTTGATTTCTAGGCCATTGAAAATAGTTGTGTAAAAAGTTTTGAAAATAGAAACCGAGTAATGGTTTTAAGAAAGCTTTTAGTAGAAATAGCACCACTCGCCCCACGGTAGGCGCCAAATTGTTTTGGTAAAAAATTACCAAAGCAATTAAGTGATCAAATTAGTTTCTGAGGTAGTGTGCTAGCAATTCTTGTGAAAAATATGTTGGTTTGTTAGTTTGCAAAAACAGTTTCAGGATATAGTCTCAGGATATGAAACTATATCATCAATCAAACAATGAGCTGAAAAAAATAAAAAGGGACACAGGATATACGAGGAAAGCCCTTGATCAATCTAGATCTCCGGCATAAAACCTTGGGAGCTGACAATCGTCGGCTGCCTTGTTCTTCTTATTACTTCAATGTTCGGTATACAGTGCAGGATAAGGCTCAGATCGAAGCTAAGTGGTACAGCGATTACAAGTGTTAGTGCGTGATAGAAAGAAAAAGAAGTGTGAGTTCGAGAGAAGAGAGTGCGAAGTGTGTGTTCCTACGATCTGGCCTTCTATTAATAATTACAAGTATCAAACAAACTCTCCTATAAACTAGGGATGTTATGGAATATTCCCTTTTTAACTTTAAAGACCTATTCTTCCATCTTCAACGTCCATTTCTCAACTGATTAGAGCGAGTCTTCAGGAGAATGAGTCCTCATGAATGTTATGATCCTGCAGCGATGACCTGCAAGTGCATAATTAGTGACTGCCAGGATACTGCATCAGGATGTTACCAATATCCTGATCCGGTATCCTGACCACAACCAAAAATAATAAAGTCAGGATATAATTCCAGGATATGGGTTCAGAAAACCACCCATAACACTTAGCTTCGGTGATTTTACCCTGGTCAGTCACGGTGATCTCGAGCTTCTTGTTCTTGACCTCGAGGAGCTTCACAACCTCACAGGACTCAGTACAAAGGTTCAACAGGTGTTGAAGGCCCTATAAAACAAAACACGTGTATGGCTCAGTATTTACTAACCAGGATACCCAATCAGTATATACATGCAGGATATAGAGCTGGATATTACCTTGTGAAGGAAGGAAGTCATGGGTTCTAGGGAATCGGTGAAACAAAGGTCCTCGTAGGAGAACCCTTCAGAAGCAGGAGCAGCGGTGTCAGAACCCTTTCTCTTCTTTGATGTGGATGCACGGGTTCTTGGGTTAGGCTTTGGAGCTGCAGTCGATTTGGAGCTTGTGGCGGCCGGAGTTTCCTTCTTAACCTGAACGGGAGTGGGGTAGCTGTCCAGTTCATCAAGGTCCAGGAGGATTGGCATCTTGCTGGTGTCTGTGTACAGGGAGTGATCTTAAAACTTTGTTATACAAAATCTTAATAACAGAATAAATGCAGGATATTAGGCAAGATCCTTACCAGACATGTTTGAACTTGAGTGTTGGCTTGAAGATGCTGAAAATGGAACGAAACTCCTTTAGATGTCCGGAAGCTGGTAGATGGCTTTAATCCTTTTCTCTGATTCAGCGAGGGGAGGTGCTAATTTTCTGAAGTCAGCTGCACAAAACATAAGGAAAATATCAGTTCAGGATATAGGATAGGATATTTCGGGCAATCATCCTAAAACCCTAAATCCTACCCCTTGTTAACCACTTCACCGGATAATCCGCTCCACCAGGGATTGAACTTCTTTTTACAAAAAGATCTTGGACTTCCATTCCTCTTCGTTCCTGCTGGCCTGGAGAATCAAAGGGTCGTGGGAGGTGGAGTAAAACAGGAACCTGCTAGACCCGTGGGATCTTAGCCAGTATGCTATCGGAAGATCGTTGACTGAAAGCTCGGGAATATGGGTGTTCTTGATCCGATCAAGAACAACCAACACACGCCAAAGCATGGGCATGGTCTGACTGAAGCTAAGGTCGGTGATGCGGAGAAATCGGTGATAAAATCAGAAAAAGGGAATCGAAGACCTAATGTGAAGGGGAAAGAATTAAAACAAAGCCATTTGGTGGACGACATGTCTGATCGGAATTCCCAATCATATGGCCTGAATATCATGTCGTCCGAGAAGATACCGGAGGTTTGAAGGGCTGACAGATAGGCACTACCAAATGTGCACCATTCCTTCTCAGGATACTGGAGAAGATTTTGCGGTGTGAATGTAGGGGCTTAATCGCCGGAACTGGATCTAGTCTGCCTCGCCATTTTTGACCGGAAACGAGGAAAAGAAGGAAGAAAAAGGATGAAGATAAGAGAGAGAATTTTACCTTTTCACTTTCTTGATGACAGTTAAATGGAGATTAGGATGAAAAGATATAGGGGTAATGAGTGGATTCAGCCTGGGTAGTTACATCTTGTCAAATCAGGGAGTCTTATCTCTGAATGGCCTCAATAAACAAAAATATATTACCGTTGGGACTCAAAATCCTCAACAGTAACAATTTTTGGGGACAATTGTTAGGGGCGGAATTCTGAGCCCATATCCTGACACTATATCTAAATTTTATGATAGCTGATTATGATCAGGCTACCAGACCAGGATATTGGTAACATCCTGAGGCAGTATCCTGGCAGTTACTAACAGTTTGCTTGCAGGTTATGGCTGCAGGATCACAACATTCACAAGGATCCTTTCTCCTAAAGACTCCCTCAATTTAGTTGAGAACTAGACGTTGAAGCCGGAAGAACAGGTTTCCAACATTCAAGAAGGAATATTCCAAAGTGTCCCTAGTTTATAGGAGAACTTGTTTATTCTTATAACTATATAAACGATAAGCCAGATCGTAGGAACACTTCACTTCACTCTCAGCTCTCGAACTCGTACACAATTCTCTCTTACAATTACGCACTAACACTCATCACTAGCAATCTTTGTAACACTTAGTAGCGATCTGAGCATTATCCTGCACTGTATCCTGATTATTCACGTAATAAGAAGAACAAGGCAGCCTACGAGTGTCAGTTCCTGAGGTTTTATGCCGGAGTTCTAGATTTATTAAGGGCTTTCCTCGTACATCCTATGTCCACTTTTAGTTTTGAAGCTTATTGTTTGATTATTGGTATAACTTTATATCCTGAGGCTATATCCTGAAATTGTTTTCTTAAACAATCAAACCAACATATTTTTTGCAAACATTACTAGCACACTACCTCACAAACTAATTTGATCGCTTAATTGCTTCGGTAATTTTTGACCAAAACAATATTTGTATACACCGCATCCCTAACATTATTGATCGTGTTTAAGTCATTGCTTCAGCTACAAGGGCACTGCCAAACAACTTCTTAAACACCGACAATTCCTTGTGACCACACAGGTCAATGGTTGCTTTATACTTGTTATGGTATGTGTTTTTTTTGGGTTTGGCATCCCTGAAAGAACTCCTTTCGCCTGACCCTCCAAGTTTGGTTTTGTCATTGTTCCCATTTTTGATGCCTTCGTTTCCCCACATCTTAACTTTGGCATTGTTCTTGTTACCCTTGTCTTCGTTACCCGACACCTGTCTGGGTAATCGTAGCCTGTTGAATAGCTGAACATGTTTTTGCCCATAATGTCACCCCCAACCTATGGCAGAAACACTGAGGCGGGACAAAATAGATTGCAAGAGACTTCATAACACTATTTTGCGACAAGTATTTAAGAATCGATATTTCATTTCATCACTAAATTCATGTACATGATTCAAAGCAAAATATGAAAATTTCAACAAAATAAAATACAACATAAGGACTAAATTTAAATTGGGTTTCTAGTTCATCCTACTAGATTTCGTTCATCATCATCAAAGTCCTGCAACACGTATTAAAGTATAGATCAATACAAAAGGTATTGGCGAGCATACAAGTTTAGGTAATAGCATAAGTATAAAAGTTTAAACGAATCCACATGGCAAAATTGTTAAAACTAATATACGATACTAGCATGCAACTATAAATGTTAACCCAAAGATTCTTGCTAGCATAATCTTATCGTAGCAACGAGAAGACCGTTTTGTTTAACTTAACATGACCTCAAGAATACGAGCGGTGCGTTAATCCTATAGCGCTATACATGTTAAGGGAGGCACGTACGAAGTTAATGACAAGTCTAAAACATATATAATTCTAGCATATATGAGTCCAAGTATAACGTATTAAGCATGTATGTTGGATTGTTTGTTTGTGATTTAAGCATAAAGTATGTGATTGCGTAAGTTTAATAACATATATGTATTGCACCAAAAAGTGTTAAAAGTATAAAGGGAGTCATGTATACTCACAGTTTTGCTAGCTTTTCGATTAATTCATGAGTTTGACGAGCGTTGAGAGTTGAAACACCGAAGTCACCCTACAAGGGGAAACAGAGGTGTGTGAGTTTTCAGATTTGGTGGGAAATTCAGATTCGAAATTTAAGTATATAAAAAGTATGTACACGAAGATATATCTTGTCTTAAACACTCTTTTTGACACTAAGATTTTTATGTGATTTCATGGGTCCTAACTTTCCCATTAGAATCAATAACGAGGAATTTAGAACGAAGATAATGTAACCTATATTCATAACATTTAACCATCAACCGGTTAATATTACGAATTTGGCTATGTAATATATATATATATATATATATATATATATATATATATATATATATATATATATATATATATATATATATATATATATATATATATATATATAGGGGACCGCTAAAATGAGAACCACCTCCAGTTGTAAGAACCGTGAGAACTTTTTGATCCGGGGCGAGTTGGACCAATTTTTTTTTTCATAAACGTAGATGCTTGTATTATAAACACATTTGTAAAAAAAAATTCAAAAAAAAATGTCGTGTGTGTAGTTTTGAACACCACAAGTTTGTGTTTACGGGTACCGTAAAATTTAAATAAAATTTACGGTACCTGTAAACACAAACTTGGGGTGCTCAAAACTACACACCCGACATTTTTTTTGAATTTTTTTTTACAAATGTGTTTATAATACATGCATCTACGTTTATGAAAACAATTTTTGGTCCACCTCACCCCGTACGGTATAGTTCTCAAGGTTCTTACAACTGGAGGTGGTTCTCATTTTAGCGGTCCCATATATATATATATATATATATATATTGTAATATAGTCCATCATATAATATCATAGAATTCATGTAAGTCAAGCATGGAGGTATTTATACCTCTTTGTATGATTCACCAAAGCACAAAGTGTATCAACATAGTTGATAAATCCAGTTGGTCATGAATAAGAATAACATAAACTAACTAATTTTGCCAAGTAGCTATGTAAGATCAACCCGGGTGATCCATACCCATCATGGTAAATGTTGGAGGTGTGGCGGGGTTGTGTTACTTTGAGTCTTGGAAGCTACTTGGATGAACATAAACATAGTAACAAGTGAGGTAGTGGAACTAGTTTGGAAAGCCAAGGCTCCCACGGTTCACACTTCTACCAAAACACAAGTTCATCCATATTGAAGATGGTGAATCTTGGATGGTTTCCATACTTGGAACATGTATGAGCATAATTTAAAAGAGTTTTTGAACTTGTTTCTTGGTGGAAATCAACCATAACATAAACCCACAACTATGAACTTAGTTGGGAGCTTGATGGGTGCAAGATTCAACCAAGTTTTGATCAAGAAATGCAAGATACAAAAGTATAAAAGAAAGCAGAATTTTAACTCTACTTTGGACCTCAAATGTGGTGAGGTTTCACCTTAGTGTGCCATGGCAAACTTATGAAAACCTTCCTAGAGGTTGTCCAAGTAGAATGGTAGAAGAAAACATGAAGAAATAAGAAGAGAAGTGAGCTAAAACACACTTAGAAGGCTTGCAACTTTCTGCCAAGTCTTGTAAATTAGAGAGAAAAATATGATGATTTGAGAGTGATTTAAGTGTTTGGAAAGTGTTTAGGAGTGTATGGAGGCTCCTATTTATAAGACAGGGTTAGGGTTTAAGTAATTAATGAAATAGGAAGTGATTGGGTGTTGTAAAAAAGGTGAAAAAGTAGGTAAAACGCGGTTGTTTGCGTTTTCTGCCCGTAACCCGTTGCTAGCTCCGTTTCATGTGGATGAGAGATTTGTGCGGATAAAGGTGTTCATGCAAAGGTAAGATGGTTCGCGCGAAGGAGTGCACGTCCATACGGAGGAGGGGTACGTCCGTGCGAAGGGCCTACATCCGTTCGAGAGGGTTAGTTCGCACGAGGGAGTTATGTTGAGCCATCTTCACGTATTTTAGCAAGTGTTAAGTATTTCAAGCATAAAAGCGTAAGATATGAGTATAATGCAAACATAATTGATATTTCAAGTATTCTAAGTATTGGTTTTTGTGTACAAACATATATTCAAGATTGTAATGTATAACACAAGTATGTAACTTGTATAAGTATAAAATAATGGAATTTCATTATGATCAAAGCCTCGGATTACATTGTTGGAAAAGGAAATACGAATATGATACAATTACAAGTTTCCAAAAACAGGAATACGATTACAACTTTCTAAATAAGGAAAGTACAAAATGCAAAACGTTATAGTCTCCCCTACTTTAGTAAATTGCATCCCGAAATTTATTCAAGAAGAAGACTCAATAAACAAATGCGGATGCTTGGTCTTCATTTCGCTTTCGAGTTCCCAAGTAAATTCAGCGCCATGTTTTCCTTCCCATTTAACCTTGACTATGGGAATTCGACTGCGCCTTAGTTGTTTGGTACCTCGGTCCATGGTTTTGATCGGTTTTTCAACGAAGTGTAAGGAACCGTTGATTTGGAGATCGTCGATTGGAACTTGGAGTCCTTCTTCGGCTAGACATTTCTTTAGATTAGAAACATGAAACGTCAGATGAATGTTGTTGAGTTCTTGTGGTAGATCCAGTCGATATGCTACCTTTCCAATCCTTTCGAGAATCTTGAAAGGACCTACGAAGCGAGGAACGAGTTCGCCTTTCTTACCAAATCGAACTACTCTTTTCCAATGGGATACCTTGAGGAGTACATGATCACCAACATTAAATTCCAAGGGCTTGCGTCTCTTGTCGGCGTAACTATTTTGTCGGCTTCTAGCTTTGAGTAGGTTATCAAGAATTTGCAGGATCTTGTCTGTCGTCTCTTATATGAGCTCGGGACCGGTGATTTGAACTTCTCCGATCTCATGTCAACAAATGGGCGAATGATACTTTTGACCATACCATGCTTCTAATGGTGCCATTTTAATACTCGCGTGATAACTGTTATTGTACGAGAATTCTACCAAAGGTAAGTGTATATCCCAGTTTCCACCAAAATCGATTACGCAAGAACGAAGCATGTCCTCGAGGGTTTGAATTGTACGCTCGGTTTGACCATCTGATTGAGGATAAAAAGCGGTACTACGGTTGAGATGAGTACCAAAAGCGGGTTGAAATGTTTACCAAAGATGTGAGGTGAAACGACCATCACAATCAGAAATGATGTCAATGGGGATACCATGACGACAAATGACTTCATTCGTGTAGATACGAGCCAATTTATCGACTTTGTAGTCATCACGAATGGGGAGGAAGTGAGCGGATTTGGTCAAATGATCGATGATTACCGAAATGCTATCATGACCAGATGAAGTTCGAGGGAGTTTGGTGATAAAATCCATGGCTATACTCTCCTATTTCCATACCGGAATTTCTTGTTGTTCAAGTAAACCAGAGGGATGTTGGTGTTCGGCTTTCACCTTGGAACATGTGAGTCATTTTGAAACATAGGTGGCGATATCTTTCTTCATACCAGGCCACCAATAAGATGTACGAAGGTCTTGATACATCTTTTCGGCACCAGGATGAATAGAGTATCAAGACTTGTGTGCCTCCTTCATTAAGAATTCACGAAGATCATCATGGTTTGGTACCCAAACGTGATTCAGGTAGTAAAGGATACCGTCGGACTTGGATACGAGTTAATTTTCAGCACCACACTTCATCTCGTTGTATAAGTTATCCTCATTAACGGAAGAGTATTGTGCTTCGCGAATGCGATCTCGAAGGTCGTTTAGAATTTGGAAACAATGGATACTCTTTACATGAGTTTTATGACTAAGAGCGTTGGCCACGACATTTGCTTTACTAGGATGGTAGCGAATCTCGCAGTCATAGTCGTTTAGCAACTCTACCCATCCGCATTGACGCATGTTGAGCTCCTTTTGGTTAAAGATGTGCTGAAGGCTCTTATGGTCGGTGAAGACCACACACTTAGTACCGTATAGGTAGTGTCGCCATATCTTTAACGCAAAAAGAACCGCACCAAGTTCAAGGTCATGGGTAGTGTAGTTCTTCTCGTGTATCTTGAGTTGTCTCGAAGCGTAAGCGATAACCTTATCTCGTTGCATGAGAAGACAACCGAGACCTTGGTTTGATGCATCACAATACACAACAAAATCATCATTACCATCGGGAAGAGCGAGAATATGAGCATTGCAAAGCATGTCTTTGAGCCTTTGAAAAGTAACCTCTTGTTCGGAACCCCAAACAAAAGTTTATCTTTTTGAGTCAAAGAAGTGAGAGGAATGACGAGTTTTGAAAAATTGGAAACGAATCGGAGGTAGTAACCTGCCAATCCAAGGAACGAATGAATTTCAGACAGAGACTTCAGTGTAATCCAGCTCTTGACAGCTTTAATTTTAGCGTGATCAACGTGAATGCCTTTCTCATTCACAACGTGACCGAGAAATTTAACTTCTTTTAGCCAAAATTCGCACTTGGGAAATTTGGAGTAAAGTTGTTCAATTCGTAGGAGTTCGAGGAATAGACGCAAGTGTCTCTCATGCTAGTCTTGGGTTTGGAATAGATGAGAATATCATCTATGAAAACGATCACGAAACGGTCCAAGTAAAGCTTACACACACTGTACATCAAATCCATGATGACTGCGGGTGTGTTGGTCAAACCGAAAGGCATGTCAACGAACTCGTAGTGACCGTATATAGTATGAAATATGGTTTTTGGAATATCTTCTTCGAGGACTCGAAGTTGATGATAGCTAAAACGAAGGTTGATTTTGGAAAAACAGGTTGCGCCTTGGAGTTGATCGAAAAGGTCATCGATGCGAGGAAGGGGATAACGGTTCTTGACGGTGAGCTTATTGAGTTCACGGTAGTCAATGCACATGTGGAATGATCCATCTTTCTATTCGACAAAGAGGACCGGAGCACCCCAAGGAGAAGTACTAGGGCGTATAAAGTCTTTATCATGTAATTCTTGAAGTTGGCTCGATAGCTCTTACATTTCCGAGGGTGCGAGACGGTAAGGGGATTTTGCAACAGGTGTAGCACCAGGAATGAGGTCAATGCAGAAGTCAACAGAATGAGGAAGAGGAGGACTTGGTAGGTCTTCGGGAAAGATGTCGGGAAAATCGCAAATGATATGAACATCACACACGCTTTTTCCTTCGTCCTTCTTTTCCACGATATGGGCAAGAAAGGTTAAGTACTCTTTGCGTAAGTATTTATTCGCTTGAGTACATGACATAAGTTTGAGACCTTTTGAAGGTTTCTCACCGTAGACATGTAACGAATCACCAGATGGAAGTGGAAGACAAATGAATTTCTCGGATCAAAAAACTTCAGCACGGACTCGCTGAAGCCAATCCATGCCTACTATGATATCAAAGCTACCCAATTGCATGGGTATGAGATCAATCAAGAACTTGTGAGCGTTGAGGTTAAGAGAACAATTAATGAGGACAAAATCGACGGTTATAGATTTATCGTTAGCGAATTTAACAGCGAAAGATTTTGACAACTTAGAGCGTGTACACTTAAGCAATTGTTCAAATTCAATGGATACAAAACTTTTATCCGCATGAACAAGAAACATAAACATCGTTTACGAGGAACGTACCGTTGATAACATCGTTGTGGTTCTGCACCTATGCGGCAGTGATGACGAAAGCTCGTCCATGAGGAGCTTGCTGTTGATTGTTGTTGCGTTGAGGGTGGGCGTTGCTAAGATGGTTCGGGTCGCCACATTTGTAACATGTGCGACCATTGTTTGCTGGCGGTTGGTTGTGGTTCTGGTTTTGGGCCGGTGGTTGGGTTTGGTTGCCTTGTGGCTTTTGGCCATTTTGGCATTGGGTATTGAAGTGCCCGAATCTATTGCACGAGGTTCAAAGGCGGCACAATGTGTGGACTGGGTGGTGATAGGTGCAAGTAACACACTTGGGATGAGTCCCAGTGTACGCTCGTTTCGCTGGTTCAGGATTTTGGGCTAAAGCAAGTTGTTGTGGTTGCGGTTGAGGAGGGTTTTGCGGAGTAATCGCCGCACAATTTTGGTTCGAAGCCTCCCGGTTCTTGCCATTGGTGTTGGTTTTGGTGGGTGGTTATGATGGGGTGAGTTCGGCGGTTCATTCGGTGGTAGCTTGGTGCACGGTCTTGGTTGAACCCTTTATTTCGTAGGTTCCATCCAATTTCCGATTGTGGTTGAATTTGGTGGCCAAACATAAGGTATCTTCGAGGGTTTTGGGTTGGGCGGACTCAACGAAGTTCGAAATAGAGGATGGTAGGGCACGGATGTAATTGGCGATGGCATTTTTGATGGTGTCTACTTGGCCCGGACACAAGGCGCTAAGTTACTTGAACCTAGCGGTGAGGCTGGTATTGTCGCTCCCGACTTTCTTGATATTCCAAAACTCATTTAGAGTTGTTGGAGCTCGTGGGGAGGAAGAAACTCATCCTTCATGAGCTTTTTGAGCTCGGTCCAAGTCAACGCGTAGGCTGCGTCGTCACCACGCGCATTACGTTCGGTCGTCCACCAATCGAGTGCCCTCGTTCGGAAAACGCCGGTGGCGTTGGTGGTGCGAAGGTGTTCGGGACACCCACTGTGATGAAAAGTGAATTCAATGGCATCGAACCATTGGAGCATCTTCGTCGCTCCTTCTTCGCCTGTAAACGACATCGGGTTGCATGAATTGAACTATTTGAACGTGAAGGTTAACTTGGGTGGGTCGACTTTGGATTCGACCGAGGTATGAGGGGATTCGTCGTTGTTGGGGGTTTGGATTTTACTGACGATGTCAGGGATAAACCTTGGCCATTTGGTTGGCCACGAACTTCATCATGTCTTTCCTAGACATCGAATCGGCGTTGGAGTTGGACTTGGAGTTCCTCCTTGATTTCGAGTTACGGTTGGAAGACATCTAGAAGATGAAAATAGGGGAAAAGAATAAGACTTGATCATAATATGATTAGAAAATCATGTTTGTTTTGCATGGTTGAGCATAATAGTATTTTCACATAACAAGTAGGTTTCACATAGTTTGCACAAGTATAACACGTATTCATATTGTATAATTACAAATAAAGACGAAAGGGATGTAAATTTAGTTTGTTCTCGAGCATTAATATTGTCTTAGGTTGCAGTAACATGTGATTCGTGCTTCGGTTTTGAAACGAACGAAGTATCAAGTATAAAACACATTAAAATGGATATCACATAAAAGAGACTCAATGTAAAACTTGGAGTGTCTCGGAACGAAACTTGGACTATTCCAAAGTGATCGAAAGTTCTCTCAAGTTAGGGAAACATGCTTTGGCCTAATAGGTAGAATACTCTCACCGAGGAGCGGTTAACGGTATTCACCCTTCCGGTTACTACATGTCCCTAGTCAATCGAAAATTCGAGACTTTGGCGGGATTGAAAATCGAGGAGTGGGACTAGTTGTCAAGATGCGGGTTTCACCCCTAACTTGGCAACATCGTACCCAAAGTATGGTTAGTACTCACCGAACGGGTCAAGGAAGTAAATCCCAACTCATTGGTAAAGGCCCACTAGAGCATGAATGGGAAATTTTCCATCAAGAGGTGGATCTCACTCCTAACTTGATGGCGTAATCTCGTGAAATATCTCATAACGCGGATTAAGGGATTTCACCAAGAATTGTGGGTTTTCACGCCTATTTTTGGTGAGATCCTCTCGTTTGTGTAATAAGAGTGTCTTCACGTCTTCATGTGTGTATTGTGATTGCCTTAGGAAAGGCATATATAATTTAAGAGTGGTCAAGTTTGGTACTTAAACTATAGACTAGGTCAACTCATGGAAATTTTTCCTAAATCCCTATACTTATGGCTCTGATACCAAACTGTCACACCCCAACCGATGGCGAAAACATCGGGGCGAGACGAAATAGATTGCAAGAGACTTCATAACACTATTTAGCGACAAGTATTTAAGACTCTAATTTCATTTCATCACTAAATTCAAGTACATGATTCAAAGCAAAATACGACAATTTCAACAAAACAAAATGCAACATAAGAACTAAATTTAAAATGGGTTTCTAGTTCATGCTAGTATATTCCATTCGTCATCGTCATCATCAAATTCCTGCAACACTTATTAAAGTATAGATCAATGCAAGAAGTATTGGCGGGCATACAAGTTTAGGTACTAACATAAGTATAAAAGTTTAAACGAATCCACATGGCATAATTGTTAACATAAAACTAACATACGATACTAGCATGCAACTATAAATGTCAATCCAAAGATACCCGCTAGCGTAATCTTATCATAGTAACGATAAGACCGTTTTGTTTAACTTAACATGACCTCAAGAATACGGGCGGTGCGTTAATCCTATAGCGCTATACATATTAAGGGAGGCTCGTACGAAGTTAATGACAAGTCTAAAGCATAAAGAATTCTAGCATATGTGAGTCCAAGTATAATGTATTAAGCATGTATGTTGGATTGTTTGTTTATGATTTAAGCATAAAGTATGTGATTGCGTGAGTTTAATAACATATACGTATTGCACCAAAAAGTGTTAAAAGTAAAAAGTAAGTTATGTATACTCACGGTTTTGCTAGCTTTCCGATTAATCCGTGAGTTTGACGAGCGTTGAGAGTTGGAACACGGAAGTTACCCTATACGGGGAAACGGAGGTGTATGAGTTTTCGGATTTGGTGAGAGATTCGGATTCGAAGTTTAAGTATATGAAAAGTATGTACATGAAAATATATCTTGTCTTAAACACTCGTTTTGACTCTAAGATTTTTATGTGATTTCATGGGTCCTAACTTGCCCATTAGAATCAATAACGAAGAATTTAAAACGAAGATAAAGTAACCTATATTCATAACATTTAACCATCAACTGGTTAATATTAAGAATTTGGCTATGTATATAATATAGTCCATCATATAATATCATAGAATTCATGTAAGTCAAGCATGGATGTATGTATACCTATTTGTATGATTCACCAAAGCACAAAGTTTATCTGCATAGTTGATAAACTTGGTTGGTCATGAATAAGAATAACATAAACTAACTATTTTTGCCAAGTAGCCAATTAAGATCAACCCGGGTGTTCCATACCCATCATGGTAAATGTTGGAGGTGCGGCTGGGTTGTGTTACTTTGAGTCTTGAAAGCTACTTGGATGAACATAAACAAAGTAACAAGTGAGGTAATGGAACTAGTTTGGAAAGCCAAGGCTCCAACGGTTCACAGTTCTACCAAAACACAAGTTCATCCATATTGAAGATGGTGAACCTTGGATGGTTTCAACACTTAGAACATATATGAGCATAATTTAAATGAGTTTTTAAACTTTTTTCTTGGTGGAAATCAACCACAACACAAACCCACAACTATGAACTTAGTGGGAGCTTGGTGGGTGCAAGATTCAACCAAGTTTTGATCAAGAAATACAAGATACAAAAGTATAAAAGAAAGCAGAATTTTAACTCTACTTTGGACCTCAAATGTGGTGAGGTTTCACCTTAGTTTGTCATGGCAAACTTGTGAAAACCTTCCTAGAGGTTGTCCAAGTAGAATGGTAGAAGAAAGCATGAAGAAATAAGAAGAGAAGTGAGCTAAAACTCACTTAGAAGGCTTGCAACTTTCTGCCAAGTCTTGTAAATTAGAGAGAAAAATATGAAGATTTGAGAGTGATTTAAGTGTTTGGAAAGTGTTTAGGAGTGTATGGAGGCTCCTATTTATAATAAAGGATTAGGGTTTAAGTTATTAATGTAGTAGGAAGTGATTGGGTGTTGTAAAATGGTGAAAAAGTAGGTAAAACGCGACTGTTTGTGTTTTCTGCGCGTAACCCATTGCCAGCTCCGTTTCGTGCGGATGAAGGTTGTTCGTGCGAAGGTAAGATGGTTCGTGCGAAGGAGTGCACGTCCGTGAGGAGGAGGGGTAGGTTCGTGCGAAAGAGCTTGGTTCGCACGAAGGAGGGTACGTCTGTGCGAAGGGCCTTCATCCGTTCCAGAGGGTTAGTTCGCACGAGGGAGTTATGTTGGGCCATCTTCACGTATTTTAGCCGGTTTTAGGTATTTCAAGTATAAAAGTGTAAGGTATGAGTATAATGCACTTATAATTGATGTTTCAAGTATTCCTAGTATTGGTTTTCGTGTACAAACATGTATTCAAGATTGCAACGTAAAACACAAGTATGTAACATGTATAAGTATAAAATGATGGAATTTCATTATGATCAAAGTCTTGGATTACAATGTTGGGAAGGGATATGAATACGATACAATTACAAGTTTCCAAAAATAGGAATCCGATTACAACTTTTTAAATAAGGAAAGTAAAAAATGCGAAGCGTTACACATAAGAATATCCATAGTTGTGTTAGTAGTTGCGGTGTTGCCCTGTTTGTTGGTACCCAGGTATCTTCTTTTCTCTAAAATACCTAGATTCATTTGCCTCAATACCAACCCCATCCACCTTTGCTTCCTTAACTATTCTAACGAGTTCATCTAAATCACGCATCTTTTCAAACCTTAAGAATCCAAACGTCTTCCCCCTGCTATCCTTTTTGCTAGGAACATATGTGTCTACCATGTTGCTTAGATGAAGATAGGAGTTCCATAACATGTCGCTAGAACATCCATAAAGTAATCCAGACACGTAAACTGTCGTTTCCTACATCACTCTTTTACGGTAGCTGACTTCTTGCCATCTTCTGACGTCTTTGTATCTTCCTCTCGCGATGTTTGACTTATCCCTGTTGATCCTCTCCTGTAGGTCTTCGCCGGTGGCTGCTGGTTTCTCTCTCCAAGCTCTCCTCATTTCTTCGTATTTGAGTATTCGCATTTTTATCTAAATGAACCCAATTGCAAGGGGCACTCCTCATTTAGCTAGTTGAAAAAGCAGGTAATTTTACCGGTTCTTGATTAAACAAACCTTAACTTCCTGTGCGGCCTTGAATATACTAATTGTGACTTGTGACCTTTTTTTTTTGGGAGCTTCAATAAAAGTAGTTTAAGATCCGTAGCTTCATCTTTTGGAACTATTCACACTTCACACATTAACTAGCCAAAAATCGAGGCTCATTTAAAAAAAAAAAAAAAAAAACTAAAGGCCTAAACCCCTTGTTTTGTTCTAAATCTATATATTATATAGATTGAAATAATAATTAATCAAAATCATTATCATGATTGTGTTGATTTGAATTTTCCAAAGTTTTCGAACTCCACCAAACTTAAAGCATGACTTTAAAATGGAAAATAATGAAACGTGAGCCACATGGCATGCCTAAACATGGATTGATGTTTTGGAGATGGATTAGTGATAACAAATGCTAATTCATAGATATGGACATGCAATATATGATGGATATTCTAATATGCTTTGCATAATTCTCTTTTGAAAGTATCAAAATATATTAAACTATACCTATGCATTGCATAATTCTCTTCTGAAAGTATCAAAATATATTAAAGTATTAATAAAATAAAAATAATTAAAAGAAATATATGTTTTTAACTTCATAGATTAAATACAATGTTGAAGATTCTGTATATGTTATTGATCCAGTGGAATTCCCTCACATGTTACGGTAGGAATATGATCAGTATTTGCTCGATTCACTATGGTATCAGTCTGGTATTGATACTCGACGTAATCAAAAGAGAAAACAAATAAAAAATAGTTGTCACACTAAAGTAAAAATAAATCAATGATATTTGACTTGTTCAATTTTGAATAAAACTTTTATCGAAATGTAGGTAAAAATAAACGTACGTTGTAATGGTATATTCCAAAATTTAAAAACCATTATTATCATATTATATTAATGAAAAGGGTAAACGACATCAATTTATAGAAATAATATATAAATATGAGATAACACTAATAACATGTATATTTATGGTTTGATTGTTTATACAATACTACTCACAACTCGGTTTAAATATATACATACGTATAAAAATATATATATACATACACACACACATAGGGAGGGGCTCATGCGAGAATTCCACCCCCCCCCCCCCCCAAAAAAAAACCTAAACCCCCCCCCCCCCCCCCCAAGCTAAAATACTAAAAACTAACCCCCAAAAAACTTAAAAAAAAACCTACCCCCCCCCCCCCCAAAACCTAAACCCCCCTCTCCCACCCCCCAAAAACCTAACCCCCCCCCCCCCCCAAGCTAAATGCTAAAAACTAAAACCCCCAAAAAACCTAACCCCCACCCCCCCCCCCCCCCAAAACCTAAACCCCCCTCCCCCACCGCCCAAAAACCTAACCCCCCCCCCCCCACCCCCAAGCTAAAATGCTAAAAACTAAACCCCCAAAAAACCTAAAAAAAAAATCTAAAAAATCAAAAAAAAAATCTAAAATTTTTTTTTTAATATTTTTTATGCTACTTTTAGTGGCAAAAAAAAAAATTTAAAAAAAAAATATTTTAAATTTTTTTTTTTTTGCTTCGAAAAGTAGCGATTTTTATATAAAAATATTAAAAAAAAAAAATTTGTGTGATTTTTAGCTATTTTTAGGCATTTTTTTGTGTTCACATTGGTTCTCACGGTTCTCACAATAAGAGGTGGTTCTCGCATGATCTTCTCCCCACACACATATACATATACATATATCTATATATATATAGGGGATGATTCAAATGAAAACCACTTTTATTGCGAAAACTCGAAAACTAACTAAAAAAAGCATAAAAAACACACCAAAATATTTTTTTACAATCTTTTTATTAAAATTCGCTAGTTTTTATATATAAAAAAACTTTTTTCGTAAAAAAAAATTTGTAGTACACATGTGCACTAAATATTTTTTTTTTGAAAAAAAAGTTTTTTTATATAATTTAAATAGCGAAAATTGGTATGCAAAAAAAAAAACATTTTTTTGTATGTTTTTTAGTTAGTTTTCGTGTTTTCGCGTTAACTAGTGGTTTTCATTTGAACCATCCCTTATATATATATATATACACACACACATATAGGAGAAGAATTCGTTAGGAACCACCCTTTATTGCGAGAACCGCGAGAACCAGTGTGAACACAACTAAAAATACCTAAAAAAAAATCTAAAAAACAGGCAAAAAATTTTTTTTAATATTTTTTCTTTATAAAAATCGCTAATTTTCGTTAATAAAAAAAAAATTGGATACTAAAAGTAGCCATTTTAATAAAAAAAATATAAATTTTTTCATGTGGTTTCAGATTTTTTAGGTTTTTTTAGGGTCTAGTTTTTAGCATTTAGCTTGGAAGAGAGGGGGGTTAGGATTTTTTAGGTTTCTGGTGGTGTAGTTGGTTTATTTTGTTATGTTCACTTTGGTTCTCGCGTTTCTCGCAATAAAGGTGGTTCTAGCATGAACCCTACCCTCTCTCTCTCTCTCTCTCTCTTTAAATATATATATATATGTGGGGAGGTTCATTTGAGAAGAATCTTCTTAAAAAAAAGAAAAAATGAATTAATCTAGAACTTATATTTTTTATCAATGGTTGTAAATCAAGATATCATTTTTGTCCACTTTTAATTAATGCTTTAATTACTAAGGGTAGTATAGACAATTTGATGTAGAATATTAATAAATATTTTAAAGAGTTACTCAATGTCACACCCCAACCGATGGCGGAAACATCGGGGCATGGCACTGAGCGGAACAGATTGTCCAGAAGTTTCCATAACAATTATCATTACCAATCAATTTAAAATAACATGTCCCATACCATGTCTCAAAAGGCAAACAAATTATTACAGATAAAATCTAGGCAAATAGTTCTATTCTGACAACTCAGATTTTAAAATAGAGCAATTGTTTATCTGCTTCTAGAGACCCTTGATTTAATTTGTACAGACAACTATTTGTTGGCCTCTAGAGCCTTATTCTAGCCTCGATTTCCTACCAGATGTGCATCCTAAGCACCTGTCACATACGTTAAAATAAAGTCAATACATATAATGTAAAGGTGAGCATACAAGTTTGATAATAGCATATAGAGTTCGAAATTCGTTTACGCATAACCAGCACGTACACATAGTGAAATGAGGCATGTTAGTTATCGACATAGATCCATCGATACCAATGACTGCGGGTTGACTGCCAGAGGCAGTTCGCAATACATGATTACCACCGTAATCCATGCAAGTAATTGTCCTTAACAACCCCCGTGTGAACGGGTGCTGAGTCCAAACTATAGTACTATCATTGCTAAGGCAGGTAGACAGCATTCCATGTGTAAACATAACAAACAAGCATTCATAAGCCACGTATAACATGCATTAACGGTTAGCGTTCAAATAGTATTGAGTAGTATGTTTGTTGTGTTTTGAATATTCTTAACGTATGTAACACCCAAAAGTGCATAAAGCAAAAAGGGATTGAGTATACTCACAGCGGTTGATGGATTGAAGGGAGCGCTTAGCGAGTAAGGTTAGCCTGAATAGTTTGATAGCATAACGATAAGTGGCGCGTAAAACGATGCAAAGTATCAGTGGCTCGGAAAGCAGTTCGGTCGGATGGTAATCCGATCGGACGGCTTGTTCGTGCGGATGACAATCCGTTCGGATGGTCATCCGGTCGGACAGCTTGTCCGGTCGGATGACTATTCGAGTGGATTGTTTCTTCCTATGAGAAGGAGGGGTTTGTATATGATGGCTTGACTTTTGAAGTTTTCGTTGTAGCATTTTGAAAAACACTGAAGCATCTCTATCCTTCAAGTCGGTCGATCGGACGGTCAGTCGTGCGGATGACAATCCGCTCGGATGGTCATCCGGTCGGACGGTAGTCCGGTCGGACGGTAGTCCGGTCGGACGACGACTCTAGTAACGAGGTTACTTAGTGGGAACAAATTCACAGCAGAAGAGTCACTCGGTCGGATGTCCATCCGACCGGGTGGCAACCCTGTTAATGAACATGTTGAGATTTGTTTAAGTCTTTAAAGTCCTAGTATCTCATGATCCGAAGAGTAATCCGGTCGGATGGTAGTCCGATCGGATGGCAATTCGTTCAATACTTAAAACTTCAGATAAAGTTGATTAAGTGTGGGACTCGAGGTGTGATCCGTTCGGATGGCAATCCGTTCGGGTGGCTTATCCGCTCGGACAGTAGTCCGGTCGGATAGCACTTCGTCCCGGTTGCTCCGTCCGTCTTACACTTGGTTGTTTTGTTTTATTTATCGTTTTATCAAGACGTTTTGACAATGTGTTAATCAACAGAATCCCATCTTGACCCAAGTGACCTGATCGACCAGGAATCACCCTAGTTCGGCCAGTTAACCGGTTCAAGACGGTTGTTTTTGTTTAACCCGAGGTCGGTGGTCTCGTGAGTAGAATCCAGATCTTGAGCTAGCACAACACTAAGAATGAGCAGGAGACTAGATCAAGGGCTGATTCTATCGGTTTTGAGTGCATTGAGTGTAAAAGAGTTGAAAGAAAGTTGGAAACCATCTTTCAATCCTTTTTCACCGTGAAGGTGTGAGATCTTTGTTTATTTGTGTGGAAATCTGTTAGGTCTAAGTTGTTCTTGGTGGATTGTGGCCAAATCATGAAGTTCTTCAAGAACTCATGATGAAGTCATCCTAGAACACCTCAAATCTAGTGATTTCATGGTTAAAAGTTAAGATTCGAAAGATAGAAAGGTGTAGGAGTGCGTGCAGAGCAAGAAAGTACAAGATTTAGGACGAGATCTTACCGGTATCGAGAGAAATCGAGGAAAAGGTGGGTAGCACGGGCTGTTCGGACAGAGAGTTTCCAAAAGTAGAAAGTTTGAGAGTGACATGGGTATTTATAGAGTTACCCAAAGAGGAAAGTGTGGGTCGGTCGGATGGCATCCCGCCCGGATGACTATCCGGTCGGATGTCATCTCGGTCGGATGGCATCTTGGCACCACGACCAAGTGGCAGCCCGGTCGGATGGCTATCCGGCCGGATGGCACTTGGTTGGTGTGTTCGACGCGACGATTTCTGCCGATTCGATTTCGATTGCGAGCGATGCGAATACGATGGAGTTTCCTAGTCAAATTACTTTTAGTCCCAACTATTCATATCTCGCACTATCTCTTCTCCACTAATTATCATAGTTCGATTTCGATTGAGTTCGATTGCGTTTCGATTGATTACCACAACACACATAAATAAACATGCATAAGTAACACGTAAGGCACACACACACGTATAACAATATCCAAAATGCGTAATTTGAGTTACGATTCGATGTCGATTTGATTAGCATAGTTTGATTACCGTTTAGTTAACTTTATCGCATTGTTACTTCCTATAGTTCACAGTCGTAAGTTGATTAGATAGCGAATAACATACGTCGATTATTGTAATTATTGACACTTACTCCACATAATACAACTAAATTAAACACATAAAACGAATTCACTATAAGTCAAATCACGCGATCGGTCGTTGACTCTGACCTTGACTTTGACTTTGACTTCCCTGAAAACACGGGGTGTTACAGCCTCCCCTTGTTTAGGGAATTTCGTCCCGAAATTAGGCTGAAAGTCGTACAACACCGTGAATCACTTTCTCTCTCTAGACTTTCACTCTCTAGATCAAGCTTTCCCAAACAACTGCGGGTACTTCGCCTTCATGTCGCTTTCGAGTTCCCAAGTGATCTCTGCGCCTCGTTTGCCTTCCCATCGGACTTTCACAATAGGAATGTGCGAGCGCCTGAGCTGCTTGGTTTGGCGATCCATGATTTCGACAGGCTTCTCCACGAAGTGTAGTGTTTCGTTCACTTGTAGATCATCGAGAGGTACAATTAAATCATGCCCAGCTAGGCACTTTCGGAGGTTCGACACGTGGAAAGTCGGGTGGACGTTACTAAGTTCCTCCGGTAGTTCGAGTCTGTAGGCGACTTTTCCGATCCTTTCCAGAATCTTAAAAGGTCCAACGTATCGAGGCGCTAGTTTCCCTTTCTTGCCGAATCTGACCACACCCTTCCAAGGTGATACCTTTAGGAGTACGTAGTCGTCAACGTCAAATTCAAGGGGCTTGCGTCGTCTATCGGCGTAACTTTTCTGTCGATTTCGAGCTTTCAATAGGCGATCGTGCCATACAATAGGCGAATTTTGTCAGTCGTTTCTTGTAATAGCTCAGGACCGGTTAATTGCGATTGACCGATCTCGTGCCATACAATAGGCGATCGACATTTTCTTCCGTATAAAGCCTCGAATGGTGCCATTTGAATGCTGGAATGATAACTGTTGTTATACGAGAATTCGACTAACGGCAGGTATTTATCCCAATTACCACCGAAGTCTATGACACACGAACAGAGCATGTCTTCAAGAGTACGAATCGTTCTTTCAGTCTGACCGTCGGTTTGAGGGTGGAAAGCGGTACTTAGATTAAGCGATGTACCGAGCGCCGTTTGAAACGTTTCCCACAGTCGCGAGGTAAACCGAGCATCACGATCAGAGATGATGTCGCGAGGCGTCCCTTGATTACAAATGATCTCTTCGGTGTAGATTCGGGCTAATCGTTCTACCTTGTAGTCTTCCCGTATTGGCAAAAATTGAGCTGATTTGGTCAGTCGGTCAACAACAACCCAGATGTTGTCGTGACCTGATGACGTGTGCGGAAGCTTTGTTATGAAGTCCATAGCTACACTCTCCCACTTCCACATAGGGATCGGTGGTTATTCGAGTAAGCCAGAGGGTCTTTGATGTTCAGCCTTGACTCTTGTACAAGTTAGGCACTTCCCAACGTAGAGAGCAATATCCCTTTTCATGCCAGGCCACCAGTATTTGTAGCGAAGATCCTGGTACATTTTGTCGGCACCGGGATGAATAGAATACCGGGATTTGTGGGCTTCGTCCATCAAAATTTTTTCGCAAATCGATCTGTTTAGGGATCCAAATTCGGTCCAGAAAGTGGAATATCCCATTTGATTTACTCACAAGCTGGGCTCCATCGTGGTAGATTCGTTCCTTCTTCAGAGTACGTTCATTAAAGCATGCGTGCTGTGCTTCGCGGATGAGGGTTTCGAGATCGTATTGGGCTTGGACGTCACGAATGCTGAGCAAATAACTTCGTCTGCTGAGAGCGTCGGCAACAACATTTGCTTTGCCTGGGTGATAACTAATCTCACAGTCGTAATCGTTAAGAAGTTCTACCCATGACGCATATTAAGTTCCTTCTGATTAAAGATATGTTGTAGGCTCCTATGATCGGTGAAGATCGTACACTTTGTACCATACAGGTAGTGTCGCCAAATTTTTAACGCAAAAACAACTACGCCTAGCTAGAGATCATGGGTTGTATAGTTCTTCTCGTGGATTTTGAGCTGACGAGATGCGTACGCTATAACCTTGTCCCGCTGCATAAGGACACAACCGAGACCAAGGTTGGAAGCATCACAGTAGACAATGAAATCGTCGTTTCCGTCAGGCAATGTGAGAACAGGAGCATTGCAAAGCATGTGCTTGAGGGTTCGAAATGCAGATTCTTGTTCAATTCCCCAAACAAAAGGCTTGTCTTTATGCGTGAGAGCGGTAAGCGGTATGAAGATCTTTGAGAATCCTTCGATAAATCGTCGATAATAGCCCGCTAGTCCGAGGAAATAACGGACTTCAGACGGGTTCTTAGGCGTAATCCAACTCTTAACGGCTTCAATCTTCGTGGGATCGACGTGAATACCTTGACTATTGACAATGTGACCTAGAAAATGAACTTCCTCCAGCCAAAATTCACACTTGGAGAACTTGGCATAGAGTTGGTTCCCCTGGAGTAGCTCTGATCCCCCCTACCACCTAATCTGCAGCCGCACCTACTCCCCGTTGTACACCCTCATCCTCCGTCTCCGGTGGATGCCGCCGCCGCACATGGGGGTTTCACTCATGTGTGAGCGGCGGTGGCTGATGATGTTACTGTGATCGCTCGTTTCTCCGGCGACCCTCAGACCTGCAACCGATCTCTCATCTCCTCCAAGGAACCCAAAAGATGTTTGATCGGTGGATAGGAGGTGGTTGGTCGACGGTGGAAGACGGTGGTGTGGGGTGGTTGGTCGGCGGTGCTGGTGTTGGAGGCGGTTTCACGTTTGTGGAGATCAGAGCAGAAAAGGGGAGGCGGTTTCACTGATGATGTTCATGTGTTTGTTGGTAAGAGTTTTTGATGGGTTTTGCTTGTGATTTTTAATGTTTGAATCTGTGGGTTTTGATGGTGCTTTTTGGTAGATTCCTGTCACACCCCGATTTCCACGTGTCACCGGTGGGCCCGGTGGGGAGTATCGTGACGTGGTTGGCAACATAATAGTCAAACAACACAATTATATAAATGCACAGCGGAAGCAAAAGATAAATATTATTACAATCCGAATATAAAGTAATATCCAGTATTACAACGGAAAGTAAAGGATCCACAGGCGGATCTTAAAACATATCATTTGTCCAACAGACTTTAGACGCCTAGAACTTGCAAGGTTCCTTATTAGCGCCCTGAGCTTCCAGCCAAATTACGTTCAGTACCTGTCACTTAACCCTTTTGGAAAATACGTCAGTTTTCACTGGTAAATACACTCAACCGACTCATTTGAAAAGAGTTTAAGAAAATTGATTTGAATGCACGTGGCACAAAATACCTTTTATAATTTGATTAAAATGCACAGAGGCAGAATTAACCTTTTTAACTTGGGACAATTTTTGTTATAACCTTGTATACAGATTTATATGTTCGTTGTACGTTCAGGGCCCGATGTAGAAACCGAGTCAAGATTAACAGACACACCACAAGTATAAGCCCACAAGAGAGTGAGATACCGTTTCCCTTTAAGCAACTTTCAGTGTATGCCTACACCCCGTGCTTAAGGCGTGGCCATTTTATAATACAATGATGTCAAGGATATCCGGGACATGGTCATTAACCCCTAAAGGCTTTTATTTCAAACAATACAGATTAAACCGGGTTACCTCAATAATTTAATCACAATCCGATTAAACATTCAATACCCGACCAAGCGGTATCATTATACCGTATCCCAAGCCCGTATAGGGAAAATAAGTTAAGAGTATTTACCTGAGCTAGCTCCTGTCTTAAATAGCAAGAATCTAATAACTCAGCCGTATTCACTTAAGTAAGCGTAGGTACCATTTACCGAAATGCTCTAGTCTGGAATGATGGTATAAATAACCAATTAGGATGCTAACGGGTCTTTAATTAAGCCTAAGCTTAGACCGGTTAGTCTTACTGAAAGATACGGTTCAAACGCATGATTAAGCGAAGACCGGATAGAATGTGATTTAGACCCGACAAGTTCGGAGACTTGCTTAATATGGGTATTTCATACACATTCTGGATTTTTGAGATAAAACTGATAAGGTTTGACCCGTTTCGGCTAATTTATGTAAACTTGTTACATAAACCAAACCGTACGCGTAATATGCGTGACGGGTATTCATGAGAGCCATATACAGGTTTCCTAAGTTAATTATGCCTCAAATATGTTGTGACCTCAGTAAGATGTCTTTCATTATGCCCGAAACGCGTTTAAACACAAACTAGGCCCCGTAGGGGTAGTTTGGTCATTTAAAAGTTTATAAAAGAGTTTAAGTAACAATCTGAGTTACAGGTCTGATGTAATCAGAAAATATACTCAATTTTCTAAGTTAAATCAGTAGGATAAAGCATGTATGTGAACTTTATCATTTTTAACCAAACTATGCCCCGTAGGGGTATTTTGGTAATTTCACATAAGCCGAAAAGCTCAAAACTGAAGGCTGAGTTTATCAACCTTTGCTTACTGTTAAAATATTATAATTTTCCTCATATATCAGTAGGTATCAACCCGGGTATGTCCAATATAACTTTGATACATACTTTGCGTTAAAAACGCTTAATAAGGCGATTAAAGGCCATTTCCGGGTTCGATACTTAAATCTGATATTTTTATATTTTCAGAAGGCTTAAAATAATTTATTTATCATATGTGATCAGTAGCAAGAGGTTTGGAGTCGTTTAGATATGTAAAACTCATTTTATGGCCCGTAAGGGCAAAACCGACAATTACCGGATTAAGCCTACGACTACTAGTTATGCTCAGCCTAAAATTAATTAAAAATCTTTAAAAATCCCAAAATAATATATTACATCAGTGGGTATTAAGTTTGATACCAAAAAGTAGGCTTAACTAGGCTATACGCTAATTACGCCGTTTTATTAACATAAAACTTTAATTTTACGCTAACGAGCATAACTCTTATTCTACACCTCAAACTGATGTCAAACTTTGCATACAAGTCTATATATCAGTAATTAAGGTTTCTACTCTTTTACTTTTTCAAAAATCACGTCTTAAGGTGAAAAGGGCATAATGGTCAACATATGAGCAATTAACGGAACGCGTAAACGAATGGGTCAATCAATGAACCAACCACAGAGGATTATGCTAACATGTAGCCTGGTCCTAAGGAAGCTCTAAGGCATTTCCAAATCATACTAAAGCGGGTCAGAACTGAAGTCAAAGCAAAAGTCAAAGCTTTGCGACTTTCGGTTCCGAACCGGGTCTAAACATAAAATTGTCGGGTTGAACATGTTTAGACATGTTCTTACACTAATTACTAAGTTATATTAATGATCATACAGGTTGTATGTGTTCTACATTGCTAATTATGCATAAATTAGAAACTAAGCATCCTGTTGACTTTTTATTAACAAGTTTGACCCGACATTAGACCTAGTTAGAGTGGGAATCAGGGGGAACCCTTTTAAGGGTTTATTACCCACATAATTACCAACTTATAACTACTTTCACTTCGACTAATCACTGGACCATTAGTGATTAATCTTAAAGTCAACCGTTAATTACGACGGTTTGACTTTTAAGCTAAAACTAAGCTAAAACTTAATTAAGAAGGGATTAGCAAACTTACTGAAGTCCTAAGCTTGAGTAGAAAGGACTTGGGTCTGCTTTGAAACTCCAGAAGGCTCCTCAATTGCAGAATGAAGGTGTGTGGAATGAGTTGCAACTCATGGCCTTATATAGTGAATGTAATCACCATAAGAAGTTGACACACAAGTCTATAAGTGCCCACAACTGATTAACAAGTGTCCCTAAGTGTTTAGGGGTTGTTTAGGGGCCAAGGGTTATGAGGAAAACCGTTTAAAAGGTCAAGAATGCGTCTAAAACAGCAAACAGCAACTTTCTGTCGCTGGCAACATGCTTGCGCACCGTAACAAATATTTGTTGCGGTGCGCAACAAATAGGCAGAATGCAAAAGCTTGTCCTTTCAAGCATTCGAAAGGGCAACCGACTTATTTCTTGCAATTTGACCCCTTCTTATTTACCTACAAAGGCTTTAGGACCTATACCCACTTTGCCAAGTCCCTGGACACTTCCGGTTAACCCGAAAAGTCTTAACTTTCAATGTTTACGCTTTAACCCCTCGCACACGAATTTGATCATAACTTTCTCATACGATAACGAATCTTTATGAAATTTATATCGCGCATTCTAGTGAGCATAATTAACAGTTACAAAGCTTCGGGTTTGTCAAAAGGTCATTCAGAGGTATATCTTTAAACATGTTGACACATTTAACCCCTGTAGTTTGTAATCTCTCACTTTTAGCTTCGTATGATCCATGATTTATTCGTTTGAAGGTATGAGCATCATGTAGGGTTAATGCACATTATATTTATTCACAGTTGACACTTAGAATACGTATATTCACATACTTTCCATGTTTGTCAACTTTAGTCCTTTTATAATATTCTTTCACACGTTCAAACTTTATGACACGTGTCAACACATTATAGGACGTGAATTTTCGAGGTGTTACATCCTCACCCCCTTAAAATAAATCTCGACCTCGAGATTTGTTAAAGTGAAGGAAGTATTTTCTGCCGAATATTGGCATCTTACAGATAATTAGGGATTTGTGTGATCTGATTTGTTGTTTCCACTGCAACTTTCAGATCTTGATAATTGAACTTACCAATCTATTGTCCTATCAATGGACGTTTAACATTCCATCTATTACAAGGTCTTCAAGGGAGCAGCCTTGATACTTATATAACAGCTATTATAGAAAAGCTTATCTTAAGGTGAGATGGTTATTCCAACCATTGTTCAAAATTAATCTTAAGAAATAGCTAATCTTTACAGTTAGTCGAGCAAATCGACGATCCTGGGTAGTTGATGGCAAATTCTTAATTGTTGCCCAATTAGGGTTGCGGTAACTAATGCATAAGCAAAATGAACCGTCTTTCTTATTCAACAATATCAAACTTTCGGAATATCAAGTTAGGCTATATGAACCCTCTATTTTAAAACTTAGTAAAACAGGGTTTCGATTCTTCCAATGATGGTACTAGCCGTCTTGGAGATTTCATAATAATACAGCCTTAAATGGGATATGAAACTTAACCCTACCTGCCTCCCAGGGGTAAACAGGGTGATCTTAGGAGAAGATAATCAAGGTACAAGGAGGTTACAGAGATTTCCATATCTCAGGCTCCAGTTCACTCATCATTGCTTGTGTCAAATAAGTGATACATTTATGTTACTAGTCCACGAGTTCCTTAATCGGGAATATCTACTTGGACAATTTCATTCTGGATATCTTCTTTGAATACTATTAGTTGACTTTAGTTCCATATGATCATTGGGATATCTTTGTGATCCCATGCATTAAACCTCCATACTGATCAGGCATGGAAGCAATCTATGGAACTTATTAAGATACACCAATCCTCATATAGCGCTTTTGTCATACCATTTGGTATTCGAAATCGATAGAGATTAAAGAGATATCAACTATATGTGCTTATATTTAATCAGAATGGAAATTTTCATAAACTAGGCACCTAGCTCGGTTGGCTAGGCGCGCGAAAGGGTGCGGCCTAGACCCAGGTTCGATTCCGGGGACGGCCAATTCCACCATTTTTTTTTTATGTTTAATATTAATTAATCGTACGGATACATGTAATTATGAGGGTTGTCTCATAAGGAGTTTTGATAATTAGTCGCTTCTTATCACCCACAATATGGGCTTGATTTTTTAGGCAACCAATCGATTTTTATCACTATATTGAGTCCTTATGTATGCAACCAAAAGTTTGCTAAGCTTATGGTTTACTAAGGGTCTATTAATGGCATTCAAGGTTTGGAGCGAGACCAATACCTGCTTGACAGGGGACTATAATGCCATAACTGTCTTTGTCACAAGGATGATTATAAATTCCTCAAAGGCTAGCCGTACATGACTTTGGTTATATATATATACATATATGGCATAGAAGCCTGTCGCGAGGGTCATGGAAAGATCTGGCATAAAGCCCAGTCATGAAGGACATAAGAAATCATATGGCGTGAAGGCCTTGTCGTAATGACATTTTAGATGCGGCACAAATGGCCTTGTCTCTAGGACGTTATAGGATATGGCACTAAGGCCTGTCACCCGGGATGTTAACATTTGGTATGTTAACTTGTCACGAACGACGAATTATAGCACGGAGGCTTGTTATGGGTGACTTGAATTATAACTTGTGGATTTGTCACAAGGACATTAATTCATAGGCTGCAATCTTAATAGATCAGGAGTTTTAAGGCTTGAATATAGTTCTTCACCTTTGGATAGGGAGTCATAAACTACATCTGTCATCGTCTTAAAAGGCGAATCTCTTGACAGAAAGATAAACCAATTAACATCACTAATGGATGTCTATCTATAATTTTCGTATCTAATGATATTAGTCATGATCACATCGGTCATATTGACTATTAGGTTTGGGTATAATCCCACCATTTTGAATAGGTGATCATAAAGATCACCACTATTTTGTCTTATCGACAGAAGAGTAAAGCATAGCCCGTAGGTAATTCATCGCTAGGGATGTTAATATTATGATCATCATACTAATGATATTTGTCAGGATCGCAATGATCACCTGGACTATGGGATTTGAGCGTAGCTCACCCCTTTGGGGAAAGAATCACAAAAGATTACGATTGCCTTGTCTTAATTGGGCAATATAATATAGCCCTTAGGCAATACATCATTGGGGATGTTTAAATTTTTATCATCGTACTGATGATTTTTTTTTTCATGATCGTATCGATCATATAGACTATTTGGCTTGAGCACAGCTCACTACCTTAAATAAGGAATCATAAAAATCACAATGTCAATGTCCCAAATGAACAATATATTATAGCCCGTAGGCAAAACATTACCAGGGATGTTAATAATATGGTCATCTTATAGGATGATATAAGCCATGATTTTAGATAATCGAGGCATTAAGGGTTGAATCAAAGTTCATTACCTTTTCTCGACAGGGAGTTGTAGGCTACCACTGTCTTTATTAAAATTTCTGGCCCGTGGGCCTATCAATTAACATCTCGTAAGATGTTAAGTCATATAGTCATTGCACTGATGATACGTCAGCGGTCACAGTAATGACATGACGACATGATCAGTGCCATTAATTTAATCAACTGTCGTTCAGTGGTCATAATAATGACATGACGGTAGGATTAGTACTTTAGTTTAAATCAACTGTCATTCAGCGGTCATAATAATGACATAACGACGGGATTAGTACTTTAATTTGATCAATTGTCGTTCAGCGGTCATAATAATGACATGACGGCAGGATTAGTACTTTAATTTAAATCAACTGTCATTCAGCGGTCATAATAATGACATAACGACATGATTAGTACTTTAATTTAATCAACTGTCGTTCAGCGGTCATAATAATGACATGATGGCAGGATTAGTACTTTAATTTAAATCAACTGTCATTCAGCGGTCATAATAATGACATAACGACAGGATTAGTACTTTAATTTAATCAATTGTCGTTCAGCGGTCATAATAATGACATGACGGCAGGATTAGTACTTTAATTTAAATCAACTGTCATTCAGCGGTCATAATAATGACATAACGACAGGATTAGTACTTTAATTTAATCAATTTTCGTTCAGCGGTCATAATAATGACATGACGACAGGATTAGTACTTTAATTTAAATCAACTGTCATTCAGCGGTCATAATAATGACATAACGACAGGATTAGTACTTTAATTTAATCAATTGTCGTTCAGCGGTCATAATAATGACATGACGGCAGGATTAGTACTTTAATTTAAATCAACTGTCAATCAGCGGTCATAATAATGACATAACGACAGGATTAGTACTTTAATTTAATCAATTGTCATTCAGCGGTCATAATAATGACATGACGGCAAGATTAGTACTTTAATTTAAATCAACTGTCATTCAGCGGTCATAATAATGACATACGACAGGATTAGTACTTTAATTTAATCAATTGTCGTTCAGCGGTCATAATAATGACATGACGGCAGGATTAGTACTTTAATTTAAATCAACTGTCATTCAGCGGTCATAATAATGACATAACGACAGGATTAGTACTTTAATTTAATCAATTGTCGTTCAGCGGTCATAATAATGACATGACGGCAGGATTAGTACTTTAATTTAAATCAACTGTCATTCAGCGGTCATAATAATGACATAACGACAGGATTAGTACTTTAATTTAATCAATTGTCGTTCAGCGGTCATAATAATGACATGACGGCAGGATTAGTACTTTAATTTAAATCAACTGTCATTCAGCGGTCATAATAATGACATAACGACAGGATTAGTACTTTAATTTAATCAATTGTCGTTCAGCGGTCATAATAATGACATGACGGCAAGATTAGTACTTTAATTTAAATCAACTGTCATTCAGCGGTCATAATAATGACATAACGACAGGATTAGTACTTTAATTTAATCAATTGTCGTTCAGCGGTCATAATAATGACATGACGGCAAGATTATCATCTAGAGGGCTTTGAGCATAGCTCACCCCCTTAAGACGGGGAATCTCAAAAGATCACAACTGTCGATGTCGCAAACGGACAGTGTATTATAGCCCGTGGGCACTTCATCCTTAAGGGATGATTATCTTTAATAAGGAAAGATTGGAATAACCCATTCTAAGGATGACTTACGTGATTTTATCGAACCACGTTTTATCAAGCATGATAATATGCTTTCTGCTGTTAACGAGGATTTGAATCTTTTAGTTAGGTTTTATCATCTTGGCCATGTCTGCAAATGACATTTGGGCTAGGTTTTACCTTTAAGATTCTTTTATACTTAACGCAGATCAATCCTAATTTGAGATGTTAATATGGATCTGAATCTGATTGTGGAACTACCATCTTGGCCCGGTCTTAAAATGACACGTGGCTAGGTCTTTGTCCTCTTTAGATTTTGTCATTTTATTATAATGGTAGGTCTTATAAAAGGAATGTTATTATTCGTTTATTTCATATTTCATGCTTAGAATGAAAATTTAAATTCAATCATTCCACTATAAAATTTAAAAATCAGGTTTGCCCTAAATGGGACTTGAAAGGAATAATGTTTCCCTCCAAGGGACTGAAAAGATAAATATGTCCTTATAAGGACTATTGAGGAAACGATCTTCAGCAAAGGAGTTCCTTCTTCATTTTATTTCTGAATGCTTTCTCCTTGGTTGCACATTTCACCCTGGCCGCGGTACGAAGCTCAGCATTTCAAGGCTCCGAATGTGGAGAATCCTTATCACAGCTTCTTCGCTTGGCGACGTATCCAATATAAAATTTGGAAGTAAAACTTTCCAGATTAGGATTTAGAATATTCCTAAGTTAAGTCTAGACTCAGAAGTTTAGAATTGTGCAATTGTGTAACTGAGATTAAACACAAAAGGCTAGTGTTTAATTCACTCAGTGTTGGCTCTGATACCAACCTGTCACACCCCGATTTCCACGTGTCACCGGTGGGCCCGGTGGGGAGTATCGTGACGGGGTTGGCAACATAATAGTCAAACAACACAATTATATAAATGCACAGCGGAAACAAAAGATAAATATTATTACAATCCGAATATAAAGTAATATCCAGTATTACAACGGAAAGTAAAGGATCCACAGGCGGATCTTAAAACATATCATTTGTCCAACAGACTTTAGACGCCTAGAACTTGCAAGGTTCCTTATTAGCGCCCTGAGCTTCCAGCCAAATTACGTTCAGTACCTGTCACTTAACCCTTTTGGAAAATACATCAGTTTTCACTGGTAAATACACTCAACCGACGCATTTGAAAAGAGTTTAAGAAAATTGATTTGAATGCATGTGGCACAAAATACCTTTTATAATTTGATTAAAATGCACAGAGGCAGAATTAACCTTTTTAACTTGGGACAATTTTTGTTATAACCTTGTATACAGATTTATATGTTCGTTGTACGTTCAGGGCCCGATGTAGAAACCGAGTCAAGATTAACAGACACACCACAAGTATAAGCCCACAAGAGAGTGAGATACCGTTTCCCTTTAAGCAACTTTCAGTGTATGCCTACACCCCGTGCTTAAGGCGTGGCCATTTTATAATACAATGATGTCAAGGATATCCGGGACATGGTCATTAACCCCTAAAGGCTTTTATTTCAAACAATACAGATTAAACCGGGTTACCTCAATAATTTAATCACAATCCGATTAAACATTCAATACCCGACCAAGCGGTATCATTATACCGTATCCCAAGCCCGTATAGGGAAAATAACTTAAGAGTATTTACCTGAGCTAGCTCCTGTCTTAAATAGAAGGAATCTAATAACTCAGCCGTATTCACTTAAGTAAGCGTAGGTACCATTTACCGAAATGCTCTAGTCTGGAATGATGGTATAAATAACCAATTAGGATGCTAACGGGTCTTTAATTAAGCCTAAGCTTAGACCGGTTAGTCTTACTGAAAGATACGGTTCAAACGCATGATTAAGCGAAGACCGGATTGTCACACCCCGACTTTCCACGTGTCACCGGTGGGCCCGGTGGGGAGTATCGTGACGTGGTTGGCAACATAATAGTCAAACAACACAATTATATAAATGCACAGCGGAAGCAAAAGATAATTATTATTACATTCCGAATTTAAAGTAATATCCAGTATTACAACGGAAAGTAAAGGATCCACAGGCGGATCTTAAAACATATCATTTGTTCAACAGACTTTATACGCCTAGAACTTGCAAGATTCCTTATTAGCGCCCTGAGCTTCCAGCCAATTTCGTTCAGTACCTGTCACTTAACCTTTTTCTTAACCTTTTTGGAAAATACGTCAGTTTTCACTGGTAAATACACTCAACAGACTCATTTTGAAAGAGTTTAAGAAAATTGATTTAGATGCACCAGGCACAAAACCTTTTGACACTTTGGTTAAAATGCACAGAGGCAAAATTAACCTTTTATAACTTGGGAGAATTATTTGTATATAATCTTGTATACAGTTTTACTTATTTGTCGTCCATTAGGGCCGGTTTGTAGGGCCGGACTAGATTAACTGACACGCCACAGGTATAATGCCCACGGGCTATCATCCCCTAAGTGGATTACCAGTTCCGGTATAATGCCCACTGGGATGATACCTCGGAGTGGATTACCAGTTTTTACATAATGCAGCTGTCAGGTGTATGCCTACACCCCGTGCTTAGGTCGTGGCCATTACTTCGAATGATGCCAAGGATATCCGGGACATGGTCATTAACCCCCAAAGGCCATACACCAAATAATAGTAAAATAATACATATTAAACAGGTTATGTAAGTACATCAATCACAATCCGATTTAAATGACTACATACACCCGACCAAGCGGTACTTTTATAGTACCGTATCCCAAGCCCGTATAGGGAAAATAAGTTAAGAGTATTTACCTGAGCTAGCTCCTGTCTTAAATAGTAAGAATTTAATAACTCAGCCGTATTCACTTAAGTAAGCGTAGGTACCATTTACCGGAAGGCTCTAGTCTGGAATGATTGTATAAATAACTTATTAGAATGCTAACGGGTCTTTAATTAAGCCTAAGCTTAGACCGGTTAGTCTTACAGGAAGATACGGTTCGTACGCACGATTAAGCGAAGACCGGATAGAATGTGATTCAGACCCGACAAGTTTGAAGACTTGTTTAATATGGGTTTATTAGTCACATTCTGGATTTTGAGATAAAACCGTTAAGGTCTAACCCGTTTCGGCTAATTTATGTAAACTTGTTACATAAACCGAACCGTACGCGTAATAAGCGTGACAGGTATTCATGAGAGCTATATACAGGTTTCCTAAGTTAATTATGTCTCAAATATGTTGTGACATCAGTAAGGTGTCTTTCGTTATGCCCGAAATGTGTTTAAACACAAACTAGGCCCCGTAGGGGTAGTTTGGTCATTTAAAAGTTTATAAAAGAGTTTAAGCGAAAACCTGAGTTACAGGTCTGATGTAATCAGCAAATATACTCAATTTTCTAAGTTTTAACAGTAGGCTAAAGCATGTATGTGAAACTTATCATTTTTAACCAAACTAGGCCCCGTAGGGGTATTTTGGTAATTTCACATAAGCCGAAAAGCTCAAAACTGAAGTCTGAGTTTATCAACCTTTGCTTACTGTTAAAATATGATAATTTGCCTCTTATATCAGTAGGTATCAACCCGGGTATGTCCAATATGATTTTAAAACATACTATGCGCTAAAAACGCTAATTAAGGCGATTAAAGGCCATTACCGGGTTCGATACTTAAATCTGATATTTTTATATTTCCAGAAGTCTTAAAATAATTTATTTATCATAACTAATCAGTAGCAAAAGGTTTGGAATCGTTTAGATGTGTAAAACTCATTTTATGGCCCGTAAGGGCAAAACCGACAATTACCGAATTAAGCCTACGACTATGAGTTATGCTCAGCCTAAAATTAATTAAAAATCTTTAAAATTCCCAAAATAATATATTACATCAGTGGGTAATTCGTTTGATACCAAAAAGTATGTTTAATTAGGCTATACGCTAATTACGCCATTTTATTAACATAAAGCACCGTAATTACGCTAATGAGCATAACTCTTAATCTACAAGTCAAACTGATGTCAAATTTTGCATACAAGTTTATATATCAATATTTAAGGTTCCTACACTTTTACATTTTCATAATTCACGTTTTAAGGTAATAAGGGCATAACGGTCAACATATGAGCGATTAACGGAAACTTGCATATTAATTGGATAATCAACGAAACAAGTACAGAGGCTTATACTATCTTGTAACCTAACCCTAATGAAGCATTAAGGCATTTCTAATTCCATCTAACTTGGGCCAGAACTGAAGTCAACGTGAAAGTCAAAGTTTCGTGACTTTCGGTTCCGAACCGGATCAAAACTGAGAGTTGTCGAGTCGAACGAGTGTAGACATGTCCGTACACTTATTACCAGGTTATATTAAGTTTAAAACAGTTTATACGCATCACGTATTGCTAATCATGCATTAAATCATATTTTATATTTCTGTTGACTTTTTCGGTCAACGTTTGACCCGACAAACGACCAAGTTAGGTCTGGAATCAGTACGTGCCCTTATAAGGGTTTAATACCCATATAATTACCTACTTAACGGTACTCTTAATTCGACATACGACTGAGCTATCATTAATTAATTACGAAGTCAAACCGTAGTTACGTCGGTTTGACTTTTAGCTAAAATACTAAGCTATAATTAATTTAGAAAGGTTAGGCAACTTACAAAGTGTTTAATGATAATTAGGGATGTCTTGTAATCAGCTTGAAAGCTCCTCAATTTGATCAGACTTGAATTGTGAAAGGAATGATCATGGAGTTGCAACTTATGTGGGTTATATAGTGTTCATGGCACCATGAATTGATGACAACAAAGTCTACAACTCTCCACAATCGTTCAACACTTGTGTCTAGTATATAGGGGGTGCCTAGGGGTCGTTTATAGTTGAGAATTACCGGCCAAAAGGGTCAGATTCGCGTTAAACAGGCTGCAGAAGGTTGCTGGTCGCTGGGGGACTGCTTGCGCACCGTAAGCATATATGCTTACGGTCCGTAAGCATGTATCAGGGACCGAACTGTTTCTGTTTGTTGAATTTTCGAAAGGGCAGCCTTTAATTCTGACCTTGGGGCATTATATTATCACTTTGGGACCTTTCAAATGTGTCTTATACAGTAACAAACCCCACCATTTGAAGTTGTTTCATTTGAATACATATACAAGACCCGAAAATGAAGGTTTTCCATTGCTTTATCTTCGTAGGAGTCCACCAAATGAATTATGAATCAGATATTCTAGCATTTAGCTGATTTAAAATATATACCAGATGCTTTAATTTATAAATTTTTGGGTCTTGGGATTTATATGAGATCGTTCAGAGGTAACATTTACATGACGCCATCTTTAAATCCTACCAAAACATTTTATTAAATCCGGGTTTACAACGCGTACGTGACACGTGTCGTTATTATATTGAACCCGAATTTTCGAGGTGTTACATCCTCACCCCCTTAAAATAAATCTCGACCCGAGATTTACTGAAACAAATAAGGGTACTTTTCTTTCATGGTGGATTCAACCTCCCACGTGTATTCGGGACCTCTACGAGCATCCCATATAACCTTCACAATAGGTATATGCTTTCTTCGAAGCTTCTTAACCCGTCGATCCTCAATCGACAAGGGTTTTTCAACAAATCTTAAGCTCTCATCTATATGCACATCTGTATGTGGTATAACCAGTGATTTGTCAGCGAAACACTTTTTCAGATTGCAGATGTGGAACACATTGTGAATTCCACTGAGCTCTTCTGGTAAGTTTAACTTATAGGCAACTGACCCGACACGTTCGATAACCTCGAAAGGTCCTATGTATCTCGGGCTTAGCTTGCCTTTCTTACCAAACCGCATCACTCCCTTCCAGGGTGATACCTATTGTTGAACCTTATTTCTTAACAAGAATCTAGGAGGTTTGCTATTTTCATTAATCCTTGATTTTCTGCCGAATATTGGCATCTTACAAGTAATTAGGGATTTGTGTGATCTGCCTTGTTGTTTCCACTGCAACTTTCAGATCCTGATAATTGAACTTACCTATCTATTGTTTTAACAATAGATGTTTAACATGCCATTTATACAAGGTCTCCTAGGAGTCACCTTGATACTTATATAGCAATTATTATAGAAAAGCTTATCTTAAGGTGAGATGGTTATTCCAACCATTGATCAAAATAAATCTTAAGAAATAGCTAATCCTTACAGTTAGTCGAGCAAATCGACGATCCTGGTAGTTGATGGCAATTTCTTAATTGTTGCCTAATGAGGGTTGCGGTAAATAATGACTTAGCAAAATGAACCGTCTTTCATAATTTATTATACCGAATTCTCAGGATATTGAGTTTGGCTTTATGAACCTATATCTTAAAACTTACTTAACCAGGGTTTTTGACTCTGCCAATATGGTACTAGTTGTATTGGGAAATTCATAATAATGCAGCCCTAAATGGGATATTAAACTTAACTCTACCTGCCTTCCAGGGTTAGACAGGGAAATCTTAGGAGAAGATAATCAAGGTACAAGGAGGTTACAGAGATTTCCATATCTCCGGCTCCAGTTCACCTATCGTTGCTCGTGTCAAATAAGTGACACATTCAAGTTATGAGTCCACATATTCCGTTACCAGGGAATATTTATTTGGACAATTCTATTCTGGATATCTTCTTTGAATACTATTAGTTGACTTTAGTACCATATGATCATTGGGATATCTTTGTGGTCCCATGCATTAAACCTCCATACTGATCAGGCATGGAAGCAATCTATGGAACTTATTAAGATACACCAATCCTCATATAGCACTTATGTCATACCAATTGGTATTCGAAATCAATAGAGATTAAAGAGATATCAACTATATGTGCTTATATTTAATTAGAATGGGATTTTTCACAAACTAGGCACTAGCTCGGTTGGCTAGGCGCGCGAAAGGGTGCGGCCTAGACCCAGGTTCGATTCCGGGGACGGCCACTTCCACCATTTTTTTATGTTTAATATTAATTAATCGTACGGATATATATAATTATGAGGGTTGTCTCATAAGGAGTCTTGATAATTAATCGCTTCTTATTGTCCACAATATGGGCTTGATTTTTAAGGTAGTCAATCGATTTTTATCACTATATTGAGTCCTTATATTTAACGGAACTAGGACATTGAAAAACTGATTCCTAATGGATATAATAATGTTGAAGCCGTCTCTGAGGTATACAGGCTTCTTACTGAACTTACGTTGCTTTTTATTAGGCCCGTACTTGCTCTCTTTCCCATATTTCTGGGAGTTATCCTCCTTCTTTGGTTCATCCTTCATAATTGAACTGTGAATATAGCTCTCCTTATGAGCAATTAAACATGGTTTTTGAATGAGATTTAGAGCGAGAAGCATTCGGCTCTTTGGATTGTCTCATGTCCTTTTCCCATGATCCCTCCAACTGCTGCGTCAACCACAGCCTGGAGATTAACTCCATTAGTATTGAGGTTTACGTTTGTAGTTTGTATTTACATTCGTCGCATTATCAATGGCGCGATTGACGGTTGTCTTATCCGAGTTTATCATACTCGAGATTTTTGTTCCTATTGCCAGGTGAATCCTCTACTTAGTTGTAATCCAACATCTGCTATTCATTACCCTGATGGCCTTAACATATACTAACCATGGTTTCATCAAACTATACTGGCCAATAAGGCATTATCATTCTTAATGAATGTTATTTTAGCAATATATTAATATCACTTAGCCTAGGTCACAAAAGACCATCAATGGCATTTGAGGGTTTGGACCTAGTCCATCACCTCTTTGACAGGGGATCAAAATGTCACATCTGTCTTTAATATACTGATGAATTTGGATAGTTTGAAAGTTTGCCATAAGGGTATCAGAAAAATGATTCATAATAGATATTAAATATCAATATAGAATTTGTTGGAGCATTTTCTAAAGTATCATCGGTCAATTTCTACCTCGCATTAAATGACCGGAGTCTTAATCTGGCGGAGACAACAGTTCTCGACATTTATCATTCATTATAGAATCATATGTGCCATTATCAAATAAAATTTATGCATAAACTGTTTGATATGAAAAGGTATCTGCTATATAGTTATTATTCTGCATCATTTCCTTAGCGTTCGTATGGAAGACTCACGCGTTTGCTTTCTTGGACTATTCAGGCTTCTTCGCGTACTTAGGGCAGTTGGTCTTTATGTGCCCCTTCTCATTGCAGTTGTAGCATGTGGCATCTTTTATCTTCTTGCACTCTATCGTCTTGTGCTCTTTAGATTTGCACAATCCACATGCAGGTGATTCAGACTTAGAATTTGGTTCAGATCTGCACTTTCCAAAGTGACGTCTTTGACAATTCGTGCACTTTGGCTTCTCCTCTGTTCGCTGACTATTCTTTCCAAACCCAGACTTCTTAGAATCAGTGTTTCCCTTGTGCTTCTTCTCTGACCCTCGTGAGTTATCATCTTCACGCTTCTTCTTACTTTCTTCAGATTTCTTTAGCGACCTTAACCTGACCGCATCTAAAGTAAGGGACAGAGAGAGATCAGCTGCCGACCTAAATGTAGCAGGTCTTGAAGCCTTAACACTGGCTTTGATTTCTGGGGCTAAACCCCCAATGAAGCGAGCGATTCGCTTGGGCTCTGGTGTGACAAGGTAAGGAACCAGTCTGGACAGGGTATTGAAACGGGTGAGGTAAGCTTGACAGTCTAAGTTTGTCATCACTAGTGATAAGAAATCAGATTCAATCCTTTCGACCTCATGTTGAGGGCAGTAATTTTCCTTAATGAGAGCCATGAACTGCTCCCATGACATGTTGTAGAGCGGGATCTTCCCAGTGGCTTGAATGAGAGCCTTCCACCATGCTAAAGCTTCACCCTTGAATGACTGCGACACAAACTTGATCACGTCTCGCTCAGCGCATCCGCTGATATCAACAACCGTATCCATCTCATCCAGCCATGTCATACAATCGATGGCTCCTTTCTCCCCAGTGAAATCCCGGGGTTTGTAGGAAACGAAATATTTATAAGAGCAACCCTTAACAAGGGGTCCTTTGTTTAGTATAACCTGCTGAGATGGTACACTGTGGTTCGAGGAGTGCCGATCATCATCATTCTTCGGGTCGTCCTTCTTGGGAGGAGGCTTTGAGGGCTGAGTAGATAGGGTCCTACTTCGAGTCTCACTATACTCTTCGTATTGCCTTTTCAAAGCCTGTGTAACAGCGCCGTCTATGATCGCTTTTAATTCCGCACCAGTTAGATTAATTCTGGCGTCATTATTAACCTCCGCTGGATGACTATTACCCTCATCTGAGTTAGCCATTACAATTGAACTGTTGCAGAAAACAAGGACAATAGTTTATTTGGGAGTTTATTATGGAATTGCCCCTTAGGGTAATTCATTAACCATGGTAAACAGAGACCATATTTGGTTAATTTATTAATCAAGTTTATTTAGGATTTCTATAGTAATTTATCCTAATTATAAAACAGTAACAGTCTTATTTGTGGCACAAAAGGCCTAGTCACGTGGACATTTTAATTTAATCTATGATTTCAGAGAATCAAAACATTAAGGTATACTGGCACAACAGGCCTAGTCATAAAGACATTTTAAAATATAAGTCATGATTTCAGAGAATCAAGGCTTTTAAGGTATATTGGCACAATAGGCCTAGTCACGAGGACAATTATAAATTATATGCTAGGATTTCAGAGAATCAAAGCTTTGAAGGTTTGAACCTAGTTCATTACCTTAATCTGACAGGGAGTCATCGCTACCACTGTATTTCGGCTCATATAGAAATGAGCAAGGCCCGTAGGCACTATATTACCACGTATGGTTAAAATATGATCATCTTAATTGATGATGTAAACCCAGGATTCAGAGATCATTAAACTGGGGTAGGAATCTTTTAAAGAATTCCTTTAATAACATAGGTGATTTCCAACGAATCACCTCTGCTAGGATTGTTAACATGTTTTTCAGATGTTAACAGGGATACGAATCTTTTAAACAGGTCTTACCATCTTGGCCAGGTCTTTATAATGACACTCAGGCTAGGTTTCACTCCTACGATTCTTCTTTTAATAATTATCGCAGAATAAATTTCTAAATTGAAAGGTTAAATATGGATCTGAATCTAATTTGAGGATCTGCCATCTTGGCCGGTCTTAGTATGACCCGAAGCTAGGTCTTGTCCTTTTAGATTTTGCCATTTTATTATAATGGTAGATCTTATAATATAGGAATGATAATTTAAACATAATCATTCCTTTAAAATTTAAACAAGTATATGGTTGCCCTAAACGGGACTTCTGATAAAATGACTTGCCCATGCAAAGGCTAATCAGAAAAATAACAAGGAAGTAATTTAAAAGACAATGAAACGAATTTGGATTTGTCTTATGTTCTTGTCTAGACTCAAGAATGTGCAATTGTGTAACTGAGATTAAACGCAAAAGGCTAGCGTTTAATTCACTCAGTGTTGGCTCTGATACCAACCTGTCACACCCCGACTTTCCACGTGTCACCGGTGGGCCCGGTGGGGAGTATCGTGACGTGGTTGGCAACATAATAGTCAAACAACACAATTATATAAATGCACAGCGGAAGCAAAAGATAATTATTATTACATTCCGAATTTAAAGTAATATCCAGTATTACAACGGAAAGTAAAGGATCCACAGGCGGATCTTAAAACATATCATTTGTTCAACAGACTTTATACGCCTAGAACTTGCAAGATTCCTTATTAGCGCCCTGAGCTTCCAGCCAATTTCGTTCAGTACCTGTCACTTAACCTTTTTGGAAAATACGTCAGTTTTCACTGGTAAATACACTCAACAGACTCATTTTGAAAGAGTTTAAGAAAATTGATTTAGATGCACCAGGCACAAAACCTTTTGACACTTTGGTTAAAATGCACAGAGGCAAAATTAACCTTTTATAACTTGGGAGAATTATTTGTATATAATCTTGTATACAGTTTTACTTATTTGTCGTCCATTAGGGCCGGTTTGTAGGGCCGGACTAGATTAACTGACACGCCACAGGTATAATGCCCACGGGCTATCATCCCCTAAGTGGATTACCAGTTCCGGTATAATGCCCACTGGGATGATACCTCGGAGTGGATTACCAGTTTTTACATAATGCAGCTGTCAGGTGTATGCCTACACCCCGTGCTTAGGTCGTGGCCATTACTTCGAATGATGCCAAGGATATCCGGGACATGGTCATTAACCCCCAAAGGCCATACACCAAATAATAGTAAAATAATACATATTAAACAGGTTATGTAAGTACATCAATCACAATCCGATTTAAATGACTACATACACCCGACCAAGCGGTACTTTTATAGTACCGTATCCCAAGCCCGTATAGGGAAAATAAGTTAAGAGTATTTACCTGAGCTAGCTCCTGTCTTAAATAGTAAGAATTTAATAACTCAGCCGTATTCACTTAAGTAAGCGTAGGTACCATTTACCGGAAGGCTCTAGTCTGGAATGATTGTATAAATAACTTATTAGAATGCTAACGGGTCTTTAATTAAGCCTAAGCTTAGACCGGTTAGTCTTACAGGAAGATACGGTTCGTACGCACGATTAAGCGAAGACCGGATAGAATGTGATTCAGACCCGACAAGTTTGAAGACTTGTTTAATATGGGTTTATTAGTCACATTCTGGATTTTGAGATAAAACCGTTAAGGTCTAACCCGTTTCGGCTAATTTATGTAAACTTGTTACATAAACCGAACCGTACGCGTAATAAGCGTGACAGGTATTCATGAGAGCTATATACAGGTTTCCTAAGTTAATTATGTCTCAAATATGTTGTGACATCAGTAAGGTGTCTTTCGTTATGCCCGAAATGTGTTTAAACACAAACTAGGCCCCGTAGGGGTAGTTTGGTCATTTAAAAGTTTATAAAAGAGTTTAAGCGAAAACCTGAGTTACAGGTCTGATGTAATCAGCAAATATACTCAATTTTCTAAGTTTTAACAGTAGGCTAAAGCATGTATGTGAAACTTATCATTTTTAACCAAACTAGGCCCCGTAGGGGTATTTTGGTAATTTCACATAAGCCGAAAAGCTCAAAACTGAAGTCTGAGTTTATCAACCTTTGCTTACTGTTAAAATATGATAATTTGCCTCTTATATCAGTAGGTATCAACCCGGGTATGTCCAATATGATTTTAAAACATACTATGCGCTAAAAACGCTAATTAAGGCGATTAAAGGCCATTACCGGGTTCGATACTTAAATCTGATATTTTTATATTTCCAGAAGTCTTAAAATAATTTATTTATCATAACTAATCAGTAGCAAAAGGTTTGGAATCGTTTAGATGTGTAAAACTCATTTTATGGCCCGTAAGGGCAAAACCGACAATTACCGAATTAAGCCTACGACTATGAGTTATGCTCAGCCTAAAATTAATTAAAAATCTTTAAAATTCCCAAAATAATATATTACATCAGTGGGTAATTCGTTTGATACCAAAAAGTATGTTTAATTAGGCTATACGCTAATTACGCCATTTTATTAACATAAAGCACCGTAATTACGCTAATGAGCATAACTCTTAATCTACAAGTCAAACTGATGTCAAATTTTGCATACAAGTTTATATATCAATATTTAAGGTTCCTACACTTTTACATTTTCATAATTCACGTTTTAAGGTAATAAGGGCATAACGGTCAACATATGAGCGATTAACGGAAACTTGCATATTAATTGGATAATCAACGAAACAAGTACAGAGGCTTATACTATCTTGTAACCTAACCCTAATGAAGCATTAAGGCATTTCTAATTCCATCTAACTTGGGCCAGAACTGAAGTCAACGTGAAAGTCAAAGTTTCGTGACTTTCGGTTCCGAACCGGATCAAAACTGAGAGTTGTCGAGTCGAACGAGTGTAGACATGTCCGTACACTTATTACCAGGTTATATTAAGTTTAAAACAGTTTATACGCATCACGTATTGCTAATCATGCATTAAATCATATTTTATATTTCTGTTGACTTTTTCGGTCAACGTTTGACCCGACAAACGACCAAGTTAGGTCTGGAATCAGTACGTGCCCTTATAAGGGTTTAATACCCATATAATTACCTACTTAACGGTACTCTTAATTCGACATACGACTGAGCTATCATTAATTAATTACGAAGTCAAACCGTAGTTACGTCGGTTTGACTTTTAGCTAAAATACTAAGCTATAATTAATTTAGAAAGGTTAGGCAACTTACAAAGTGTTTAATGATAATTAGGGATGTCTTGTAATCAGCTTGAAAGCTCCTCAATTTGATCAGACTTGAATTGTGAAAGGAATGATCATGGAGTTGCAACTTATGTGGGTTATATAGTGTTCATGGCACCATGAATTGATGACAACAAAGTCTACAACTCTCCACAATCGTTCAACACTTGTGTCTAGTATATAGGGGGTGCCTAGGGGTCGTTTATAGTTGAGAATTACCGGCCAAAAGGGTCAGATTCGCGTTAAACAGGCTGCAGAAGGTTGCTGGTCGCTGGGGGACTGCTTGCGCACCGTAAGCATATATGCTTACGGTCCGTAAGCATGTATCAGGGACCGAACTGTTTCTGTTTGTTGAATTTTCGAAAGGGCAGCCTTTAATTCTGACCTTGGGGCATTATATTATCACTTTGGGACCTTTCAAATGTGTCTTATACAGTAACAAACCCCACCATTTGAAGTTGTTTCATTTGAATACATATACAAGACCCGAAAATGAAGGTTTTCCATTGCTTTATCTTCGTAGGAGTCCACCAAATGAATTATGAATCAGATATTCTAGCATTTAGCTGATTTAAAATATATACCAGATGCTTTAATTTATAAATTTTTGGGTCTTGGGATTTATATGAGATCGTTCAGAGGTAACATTTACATGACGCCATCTTTAAATCCTACCAAAACATTTTATTAAATCCGGGTTTACAACGCGTACGTGACACGTGTCGTTATTATATTGAACCCGAATTTTCGAGGTGTTACATCCTCACCCCCTTAAAATAAATCTCGACCCGAGATTTACTGAAACAAATAAGGGTACTTTTCTTTCATGGTGGATTCAACCTCCCACGTGTATTCGGGACCTCTACGAGCATCCCATATAACCTTCACAATAGGTATATGCTTTCTTCGAAGCTTCTTAACCCGTCGATTTAAAAGTTTATAAAAGAGTTTAAGTAACAATCTGAGTTACAGGTCTGATGTAATCAGCAAATATACTCAATTTGCTAAGTTAAATCAGTAGGATAAAGCATGTATGTGAACTTTATCATTTTAACCAAACTATGCCCCGTAGGGGTATTTTGGTAATTTCACATAAGCCGAAAAGCTCAAAACTGAAGGCTGAGTTTATCAACCTTTGCTTACTGTTAAAATATTATAATTTGCCTCATATATCAGTAGGTATCAACCCGGGTATGTCCAATATAACTTTGATACATACTTTGCGTTAAAAACGCTTAATAAGGCGATTAAAGGCCATTTCCGGGTTCGATACTTAAATCTGATATTTTTATATTTTCAGAAGGCTTAAAATAATTTATTTATCATATGTGATCAGTAGCAAGAGGTTTGGAGTCGTTTAGATATGTAAAACTCATTTTATGGCCCGTAAGGGCAAAACCGACAATTACCGGATTAAGCCTACGACTACTAGTTATGCTCAGCCTAAAATTAATTAAAAATCTTTAAAAATCCCAAAATAATATATTACATCAGTGGGTATTAAGTTTGATACCAAAAAGTAGGCTTAACTAGGCTATACGCTAATTACGCCGTTTTATTAACATAAAACTTTAATTTTACGCTAACGAGCATAACTCTTATTCTACACCTCAAACTGATGTCAAACTTTGCATACAAGTCTATATATCAGTAATTAAGGTTTCTACTCTTTTACTTTTTCAAAAATCACGTCTTAAGGTGAAAAGGGCATAATGGTCAACATATGAGCAATTAACGGAACGCGTAAACGAATGGGTCAATCAATGAACCAACCACAGAGGATTATGCTAACATGTAGCCTGGTCCTAAGGAAGCTCTAAGGCATTTCCAAATCATACTAAAGCGGGTCAGAACTGAAGTCAAAGCAAAAGTCAAAGCTTTGCGACTTTCGGTTCCGAACCGGGTCTAAACATAAAATTGTCGGGTTGAACATGTTTAGACATGTTCTTACACTAATTACTAAGTTATATTAATGATCATACAGGTTGTATGTGTTCTACATTGCTAATTATGCATAAATTAGAAACTAAGCATCCTGTTGACTTTTTATTAACAAGTTTGACCCGACATTAGACCTAGTTAGAGTGGGAATCAGGGGGAACCCTTTTAAGGGTTTATTACCCACATAATTACCAACTTATAACTACTTTCACTTCGACTAATCACTGGACCATTAGTGATTAATCTTAAAGTCAACCGTTAATTACGACGGTTTGACTTTTAAGCTAAAACTAAGCTAAAACTTAATTAAGAAGGGATTAGCAAACTTACTGAAGTCCTAAGCTTGATTAGAAAGGACTTGGGTCTGCTTTGAAGCTCTAGAAGGCTCCTCAATTGCAGAATGAAGGTGTGTGGAATGAGTTGCAACTCATGGCCTTATATAGTGAATGTAATCACCATAAGAAGTTGACACACAAGTCTATAAGTGCCCACAACTGATTAACAAGTGTCCCTAAGTGTTTAGGGGTTGTTTAGGGGCCAAGGGTTATGAGGAAAACCGTTTAAAAGGTCAAGAATGCGTCTAAAACAGCAAACAGTAACTTTCTGTCGCTGGCAACATGCTTGCGCACCGTAACAAATATTTGTTGCGGTGCGCAACAAATAGGCAGAATGCAAAAGCTTGTCCTTTCAAGCATTCGAAAGGGCAACCGACTTATTTCTTGCAATTTGACCCCTTCTTATTTACCTACAAAGGCTTTAGGACCTATACCCACTTTGCCAAGTCCCTGGACACTTTCGGTTAACCCGAAAAGTCTTAACTTTCAATGTTTACGCTTTAACCCCTCGCACACGAATTTGATCATAACTTTCTCATACGATAACGAATCTTTATGAAATTTATATCGCGCATTCTAGTGAGCATAATTAACAGTTACAAAGCTTCGGGTTTGTCAAAAGGTCATTCAGAGGTATATCTTTAAACATGTTGACACATTTAACCCCTGTAGTTTGTAATCTCTCACTTTTAGCTTCGTATGATCCATGATTTATTCGTTTGAAGGTATGAGCATCATGTAGGGTTAATGCACATTATATTTATTCACAGTTGACACTTAGAATACGTATATTCACATACTTTCCATGTTTGTCAACTTTAGTCCTTTTATAATATTCTTTCACACGTTCAAACTTTATGACACGTGTCAACACATTATAGGACGTGAATTTTCGAGGTGTTACAATTCCGAACAGTGATTTTGAATGTTTGAATCTGTGGTTTTAAATGTTTGAATGTTTGGATAGTGATTTTGGTAGATTTCGAACACTGATTTTTGCTGGGTTTTGCTAGTGATTTTGAATGTTTGAACAATGATTTTTGGTAGATTCGAACAGTGATTTTTGTTGGGTTTGCTAGTGATTTTGAATCTTTGAATCCGTGGGTTTTGCTGGTGCTTTTTGGTAAATTTTCGAACAGTGAACTTTGTGGGTTTTGTTCCGTTTGGATTCGGGCGGTGATGATGCAAAAAAAACGTATATTTTGATGACGATGGCGCGGCACGATTGGTGGATGGTAGATTTTTGAACCTGCAACCCCACTTTGCAGCCTCTGATTATCGGAAAAAATCTGAGCCAAACCCTTTTTTTTCAAGAATCCAAACATTGTTTTTTTATTTTTGTTGTTGATTTTTTATTTTTTTTCCCAGTCGATGATGATAACAATCTATCTAAGACACCTACCGAGTTGCGATTTCTGGGTGCGTTCGTTTTTATGTAAAAAGGTTTTTGAAAAAACACGCTAAAACCGTAAACTTTTTACGTAAAACGTAAAAACGTAAAACGTAAAAACGTAAAACGTAAAAACGTAAAACGTAAAAACGTAAAACGTAAAAATTTTAACGTAAAACGTAAAAAGTTTTACGTAAATCGTAAAAAGTTTAAAAAGTTTAATGTAAAACCTAAAACGTAAAAATTTTAACGTAAAACGTAAAAAGTTTAACGTAAAACGTAAAAAGTTTAACGTAAAACGTAAAAATTTTAACGTAAACCGTAAAAAGTTTCACGTAAAACGTAAAAAGTTTTACGTAAATCGTAAAACGTAAAAAGTTTTACGTAAAACGTAAAAAGTTTAACGTAAAACGTAAAACTTTTTCTACGTAAGTAGTAAAACGTAAAAAACCGTGTGATAAAACGGCGCCTAAAACAAGGGGCGTGAATGCGGCGCATAAAAACGCCGCGAAAAAAAAAACGGAACGTAAAAAACGCTGCGGTAAAACGGGACGTAAAAAACGGCGCGTTAAAAAAACGACGCTTGAAAAAGCCGAGCGTAAAAAACGGCGTGCAAAAACGACCCGTTAAAATTCGATGCGTGAAAAAAGCTGGGCGTAAAAACGGCGTGCAAAAACCGGTGCGCAAAAAAAATTGTCTTGTTAAAAAAATCTCAATTTAAAAATGTTTTTAATAAAAAAATTCTTTTTAAAAAATAAAAAGTAAAATAATAAAACAAAAAAACTAATAAAAAAATAATTTAGACAAAAAGACAAAATAGCGTAATTTTACCAAACTACCGTTTTGGATTAAAATATTAAAGACATAATAAGAAAAAATCTATTTAATATTAATTTTAGTTACTTTCAATATCATCCATCCATCTTCTTGATCTAATGGCTAGAAAGTGGTTCTCTCGGTTCTTACAACTGGATGTGGTTTTCATTTTAGCGGTCCCCTATATATATATATATATATATATATATATATATATATATATATATATATATATATACACACACACATATATATATATAGGGCATGGATTATGAGAAAACTAGTTTAAATGAGAAAAACAAAAAAAACTAACTAAAAAAGACTAAAAAACATGCCAATTTTTTTTTTACAATTTTTTAGTTTTTTCACATGTTTTTATGTATAAAAAAATTTCCAAAAAAAAATAATTAATTTTTTTATACTGCACATGCACTAATACGGAAAGCCTAAACCACTTAACTCACCTCCCATCGACACCCCCCCCCCCCCAAAAACCTAAACCCCCCACCCTCACCCCCAAAAACCTAAATTCACCCTCTCAACAAAAGCCTAAACCCCCCACCCTCACCCCAAAAACCTAAATTCACCCTCCAACCAAAAGCCTAACCCCCCCCCCCCCCCCAAAAAAAAAAAAAAAAAAAAAAACTAAACCCCTCCTGAAATCCTAAAACTAAACCTTAAACATAAACCCGAAAAAACCTAAACCCCCACCCCCCCCCCCCCCCAAAAAAAAAAAAAACTAAACCCCCCCTCCCAAAAAAAAAAAAAAAAAAAAAAAAACCCAAATCACCTCCCCCCCCCCCCCCCCACACCCAAAAACCTAATCCTACTACTCAGTGTTGCAGAAGTCGCTAGGCGGAACCTAGTCGGCCAACGAGGGAGTTGGGTGTACTCGGAGTACTCGGGGTGTACTCGGAGAGTACTCGGACATGGTAAATATAAAGAAAATTAATTGTTATATATTATTTATGTGTTAAAATAAACATAATTCATGTCAACTGGGTATAATTTAAAATGAAACATGTTTAAAGTTCAAATATTCTGAATACAAGTCCGACTAGTCTGAGTACAAGGCCGAGTAGTCCGAGTACAAGGCCGAGTAGGCCGAGTACAAGGCCGAGTAGGCCGACTTTGACCGAGTTTGACCGATTAAAAGTCAACAAGGTGGAGGCCGAGTAGGCCGACTTTGACCGAGTAGGCCGAGTACAAGGCCGACTAGGCCGACTAGGACCGAGTACTCCCGAGGCCGACTAGTTGCGACCGCCTAGGAAGAAGTCGCCAAGGTGGAGGTCCGAGGACCGAGTACTCGCCGAGTACTCGGCCGAGGAATCCGACTTTTGCAACACTGCTACTACTAAACCACCAAAAAATCTAACCCTGAAAGCTAAACTAAACTCAAAAGCTAATTTTAAGCATGTAATGCATATGCGTAGTACACGTATAATGCACATGTGCAGTACAAGTTTTCTTTTGAAATTCTTTTATATATAAAAAATAGCGATTTTTTTATAAAAAATTGTAAAAAAGAAAAAAATTTGGTATGCTTTTTAGGCTTTTCTAATTAGTTTTCTAGTTTTCTCAATTATATGTCGTTTTCTCATTATCCTCTACCTATATATATATATGTATATATATGTGGTAAGGTTCATTAGAGAAACACCCTTATTGTGTGTTTTTATTTCTTAGGTAATTTTTGTGGTGTTCACACTGGTTATTGTGACACTCTAGGTTTTTCCGAGCAAACACCCTGTAATTACTTTGTGCGTATATATATGTTATTAAATGAAATTGGTGAATCACCTTAGTATGCTATATGATTCTTGATCAAGTTGTATATGTATGTAATATATATTTGTGCGTATAAGTGAACCAAGACCATGAACCCGACTCGAGAACACTCGGTCTCGAGTGGACAACTGGGCCGGTTGGGCCGTGCACCCCTAAAGCCCACTCGACTAACTTGGGTTGAGTATAAAACCTCATTAACCACCATTTGCACCAAACTTTTCCTCACACACACTCCTCCTTTCTCTCCCACTAAAAACCCTAACAATCAAGCTCACCTCCTCATCTCTCTCTCTCGGATTCAATCGACAACAACAAGGAAGATCGGTCAAGCTCATCATCACCACTCGGACGCTTCTTTTCCTCACTTTCTTCCTTTAAATCGGTGCCTTTCCACAACCGGTTAGTACCTAGATATTCACTATGTGTTTATATGTATAATAGTGCTATTTGCCTTGAAGGATTGAAATGAGGGATGAAATATGTGAACTCTTGCATGATAACAAAGTGATAGGACATTTGAATGATAAATGATGGTTAGTGTAGGGTGTTTATTGTTTAGAATAAATGTTTACATGATCCTTTTTAAACCGAGTAGCATGATATGCAAGGCATGTTCATGTTTTGATAGGAAATTGTTAGATAACATGCAAGGTTGATAGGACCATAAGAGTGTGTATGTGTATGGTTGTAATCCGAGGAATGTATGTTAGATTCAGGAATCGATGATGCTGATTTGAGTATATGCTAGGATAGGATTGTTTGAATAATCATGTTTATGATGAAAACCCTAATAAAGAACAACATGAATGTCATGAAAATATTTGAAATATGCTTTGTTTGATCTATTTTGATTTGCATTAGACAAAGAAACATGTTTAGGGAATTTCTATTGGATAGTACACTAGATCATGCATATGAAATTCTATTGGATAGTACAATCGGATAGTTCTAGAAGGTCTCGGTCATCAGGTGTGCAAGTCGAGACCACCAGTCTCGACTCGAAACCAACTCATGACAACTCGAGACCACAGCAGTCACGACTCGAGATCATGTCCAAGTACTCAAAGCAGACTCCAAGGACTCGAGACCATCTAGGTCTCGACTCGAGAACCCATGATCTCGACTCGAGACTAAATCCGGAACAATTGAGGTTGCGACTCAAGCTGGTGTGACTCGGAACCACCCCACTACAAACCGAGACCATTCGGTTGCGACTCGAGACCCCTCGGTCTCGACTCGAGACCACCTTGTCTCGAATGGGCTGCTTGTCTCCGATATTGGGCCGAAAATGTGTGGACTGTGCATACCGTTCTAATAAGATTCTGTGATGTTGTTAACTGTTAGTATGATCGGATAGGCCCAATACACTCATATGTTTTGTATGCTATGTGTTAACTACGTGTACCATATACGTGATTACTTGTGTCCGAGCCTGACCTATACTAGTAACCATTTAGGACGTGGTGACCAGCATACTTAACCAAGAAAACTAAACTGCCGAGCAACCCAAGGTGAGTTCACAACTAATAAAGCATGCGTTCCCGGTGGTTGGGAAACGGAAACTTAAACAACGCTATCCCCTCGTAAGGGATACAAACCTACTTCTCTCCCCTTAAATGGGACTTTTAGTTAATTACTGTTTATACTGGATGCAACAAGCAACACTAAACAAAACTCTATCACTCAAGTCCTCACTTCTTAATACCGATTAGTCGCCGGGGTCAGGCGAATGGGTTATTAGTTGATAGCGCTATTTAGGTCTCACCAACCTCACACCGTGCCCGCGTATGGGATCGGGCGTGAACTAATGTACTCTGGCAACCGTCAATGATGATAGAACATTGACAAACGGGGCACTCTACGGAAACGTACGGATGAATAGTATTCGGTATTGTAAAAACAGTTTAGTCGCTTACTTATGGGGTAGCTCCCCATCGCATGTATAAATGGATAAATTAACTGGTGAAACATGTTTTTGGTAACTAAAACTGGACAACTCGTGGACTCGCCAACATCTTTGTTGATACCCTACTGCATGCTTTGCAGGTACCCAGTGACTCAGGAGCTTGCAGCTTGGGGATGTGTAGTGGTTGTTTAGCCCGTGTGTGGGTTTTAAATAATCTGAATTATGAACCTTGTTTTGAGACTGTTTGGTTTATGCTTCCGCTATTTGTTTAAACTGTTATTCGAACTTAAACTTTTAGAACTTTAAAATATGGTGTTTACTAACCATTGTGGTTGGTGAATACCTTTACTATTAATCAAAGCTCAGTATAATTGGTGGCTGGATCCTGGTCAGTCACGCCTCCAAGCGGTAGTACTCCGCATGTGGATTTTGGGGGTGTGACAGATTGGTATCAGAGCCATTGGTTATAGTGAACTTGGTTTTAAAAAGAAGAAAGTCTTTTTGAGAAAAACCAGACTATAACCCGTGACTCGCAACGACCCTACACTCCAAGGGCAAGACTCAGCATATTAGACCTCATAGCTCGGACTTGTGTTTACTTGCTTGTTTACTTTATGTCGTTGTTCTCTATACATACTAGTGTGCCTAATTAGATAGATACACATCCTTCTTCTATCTCATTCACGCTATGTTACGACATCACACTCATACTGTGTTTTCTGGTCATGAAGACAATGAGTGGACGCGGAAGAGGAAGCGTTAACATGACTCAGGCTCAATTCGCTAACTTGCTCAACACGGTGGCTGCAGCTTTCGCAGCTCACCCTGGAGGTAAACTCGTTACTTTAGGATGTTTAGATCCTACCCCCACATCATCTTTCCACCTCTAAACCTATTCGCTTCACTTCTCACAACAGGTCAGCCTGCGCCTGCACAGCCACGTGTTTGTACTTTCAAAACCTTCATGGATGGCAAGCCTCTCCCTTTCAACGGTACTGAGGGTGCCATAGGCCTTCTACACTGGATTGAAAAGGCCGAAGCTGTCTTTGCTGTCTGTGAGTGTCCCCCTGCTAACTGGGTAAAGTTCGCGACTGGTACGCTTGAAGGAAACGCGCTTTCATGGTGGAAAGCATAGATTCAGATGCTTGGTCTGGAAACTGCTAATGCTACTGCGTGGGAAGATTTCAAGGACATGATCAAAGAGGAATACTGTCACAGGGATGACATCCACAAACTCGAGAACGAGTACTATGGGCTCAAGATGGTTGGGTCAGAGATTGAGACCTACACCAAGCAGTCCAACGACTATGCTGCACTTTGCCCAAACATGTCCCGACCTATGTATCGAAGGATCGAATTGTATATCAAAGGCTTGGTCCCAGAAATCCAGAGCCATGTGACCTCGGCCAACCTCAATACCATACAGCCCGTGGTTCGTCTTGCTCACAAACTCACCAATCAGGCTGTGGAGGAGGGCAAGTTGCCCAAGAGGATCAGTGCTACTGCTGGAACTTCTAGCGATAACAAACGAAAGTGGGATGGAAGTCAGGGAAAGGATGCTAACCCCACTCAGGCCCCAGTTCAACAAAGGAAGACTGAAAGCAACAAGGGCCCTTAGCAACAGGGTGGCTATCGAGGAAACCACCCCAAGTGTAACAAATGTAACCGACACCACAGTGGGCCATGTGGCAAAAGTCAGTGTCAGCGATGCAACAAGATGGGGCATGAAGCCAAAGACTGCAGGAGCCCGCTTCCAGCTAGGCAGAATCAACAACAACCGCAACAGCAACAAGGAAACAACCGTGGATGCTTCAAGTGTGGAGCAACGGGACACATGCGAAAGGATTGCCCTGAACTAAATCAAAACAACAACAATCAGGGTGCTGGGAACAATAACAACAATGCTGGGAATGGTGCAAGAGGAAGGGCTTTTGTGATTGGAGCTGGAGAAGCAAGGAATGACCCCAACGTTGTAGCGGGTAAGTTCCTACTTAATGATCGTTATGTTTCCATACTATTTGATTCCGGAGCAGATGCTAGTTATGTATCTCTACGTATTAGCAAGAAACTTAAGTCCACTCTTACGCCTCTAAGCTCTAAGCACATCGTTGAAATAGCTAATGGTAGAAACCTCGAGGCCTCGCACGTAATACGTAACTGCAAACTAGAATTGTCTGGTCAGACCTTCCGTATCGATCTCTTCCCCATCATTCTTGGAAGCTTCGACGTCATCATTGGTATGGATTGGTTATCCAAACATCGAGCTGAAATCCTCTGCCAAGAGAAAGCTATTCGTATTCCTCGCCCCCCTGGCAAACCTCTTATAGTTCAAGGCGACAAGAGCGGAGAAGTCACAGGCATCATTTCATTCTTAAAGGCCCAGAAGTGCCTACGAAAGGGGCACACCGCTATCTTAGCACTCGTTGCCGACACACAGAAAAAGGAAAACAGGATTGAAGATTTTTCCAGTTGTACGCGACTATCCTGAGGTATTCCCGGAGGAACTACCTGGACTCCCTCCTCACCGTCAGGTCGAATTTCAAGTCGAACTAGCTCCCGGAGCAGCACCTATAGCTCGTGCACCTTATCGACTAGCCCCCGCGGAACTCAAGGAACTTTCTACTCAACTACAAGAGCTCTTGGACAAAGGTTTTATCCGTCCTAGCTCATCACCCTGGGGAGCCCCAGTACTCTTTGTCAAAAAGAAGGATGGCACATTCCGAATGTGCATTGATTACCGCGAACTGAACAAGGTTACCATCAAGAATCGTTACCCACTTCCCCGTATCGACGATCTGTTCGACCAGCTGCAAGGGTCGAGCTACTATTCCAAGATCGATCTACGATCGGGCTATCACCAGCTGAAAGTCCGCGATGAGGACATCTCTAAGACTGCTTTCAGAACCCGCTATGGTCACTACGAATTCCTTGTTATGCCTTTCGGAATGACCAACGCACCTGCGATCTTCATGGATCTCATGAACCGAGTATGCAAACCCTACCTTGACAAGTTCGTAATTGTGTTTATCGACGACATCTTAATCTACTCGAAGAGTCAAGAGGAGCATGAACAACACCTGCGTCTTATTCTCGAACTCCTTCGCAATGAGCAACTGTACGCCAAATTCTCGAAATGTGATTTCTGGCTTAGAGAAGTCCATTTCCTTGGGCACATAGTCAATCAGAATGGGATTCATGTGGACCCCGCTAAGATCGAGTCCATTAAGAATTGGCCCATACCTAAGACTCCGACCGAAGTTCGCCAATTCTTGGGATTGGCAGGATACTATCGAAGATTTATCAAGGGATTTTCTAAGATCGCTCAACCACTTACGACCCTCACTCAGAAGGGTGTTGCTTACAAATGGAGTGATGCTCAGGAATCTGCCTTCCAGGAACTAAAGAAGAACCTTTGCAGTACTCCTATTCTTTCCTTGCCTGAAGGTACCGACGACTTTGTTGTTTACTGCGACGCTTCTATTCAAGGGCTTGGTTGCGTATTGATGCAACGCGAGAAGGTTATTGCTTATGCTTCACGACAACTCAAGATCCACGAACGGAACTACACGACACATGACTTAGAATTTGGAGCTGTGGTCTTCACGCTCAAGATTTGGAGGCACTACTTGTACGGTACCAAATGCACGATTTACACTGATCACAAGAGTCTCCAACACATAATGGAACAAAAGGAGTTGAATATGCGGCAGCGCCGATGGGTCGAGCTCCTAAATGACTACGAGTGTGCAATTAAATATCATCCAGGCAAGGCTAATGTGGTAGCCGATGCCCTCAGCAGAAAGGAGACCAAACCCAAGCGTGTTCGTGCCTTACAGCTCACTATCCACTCGAACCTCCCTAATCAGATCCGAAACGCTCAGGCTGAAGCATTGAAAGCCGAGAACATCAGGGCTGAGTCCCTACGAGGATCGAGACAACGGCTAGAACAAAAAGAAGATGGTGCTTACTACGTAAACGGGCGTATATGGGTTCCACTTTATGGGGATTTGCGTGAGCTTGTAATGGATGAAGCCCATAAGTCCCGTTACTCAGTCCATCCTGGTTCGGATAAGATGTACCATGACTTAAAGACTACATACTGGTGGCCCGGCATGAAGGCCCACATAGCAACCTACGTCAGAAAATGTTTGACTTATGCAAGAGTCAAGGCGGAGTATCAGAAACCATCAGGCCTGCTCCAACAACCAGAGATCCCACAGTGGAAATGGGAGCAAATTTCCATGGACTTTGTTACCGGCTTGCCTAGGTCTCAACGTGGAAATGACACCATTTGGGTGATAGTAGATCGATTAACTAAATCTGCCCACTTCTTGGCTATTAAAGAGACAAACAAGTTCTCCACCTTAGCAGAGATGTACTTAAAGGAAGTGGTTTCGAAGCACGGAGTGCCAACCTCTATTATTTCCGATCGAGATGCACGTTTTACTTCTGAGTTGTGGCAAGCTATGCACAAATCTTTTGGCTCACGTTTAGACATGAGCACCGCTTACCATTCGCAAACGGATGGGCAATCTGAACGCACCATCCAAACCCTCGAAGACATGCTTAGGGCATGTGTGATCGATTTTGGCAAGAATTGGGAGAAGCACCTACCGTTAGTGGAATTCTCCTACAACAACAGCTACCACACCAGCATTCAGGCGGCACCCTTTGAGGCATTGTACGGTCGTAAATGCCGGTCGCCTCTCTGCTGGGCGGAGGTTGGAGAAAGCCAGATCACAGGCCCAAAACATGTAGTTGACACCACAGAAAAGATTGCCCAGATTAGGCAACGCATGGCGGCAGCTCGTGACCGTCAGAAGAGCTACGCTGATAAGGATAGGAAACCGCTAGAGTTCCAGGTTGGTGAACGGGCTCTACTTAAAGTCTCACCCTGGAAGGGTGTGGTTCGTTTTGGAAAACGGGGCAAGCTAAATCCGAGATATGTCGGACCCTTTGAAATTACCGAAAAGATCGGTAAGGTCGCTTACAGATTGAATCTGCCTGAAGAACTGAGTGCTGTGCACAACGTCTTCCACGTGTCTAATCTGAAGAAGTGTCTGTCAGATGAAACACTCATTATTCCTTTCAAGGAACTTACTATTGACGAACAGCTACACTTCACTGAGGAACCGATTGAGATCACGGATCGTGAGATCAAAACCCTCAAACGTAGCCAGATACCTCTCGTACGAGTTCGTTGGAACTCGCGCCGTGGCCCAGAGTTTACCTGGGAGCGGGAAGACCAGATGAAGCGCAAGTATCCCCAGTTGTTCCCAAATGAAACTCCCAGCACTGAAGCTACAACCGAATTTCGGGACGAAATTCCAAACTAACGGGGGGATGATGTGACACCCCGTTGAAACGTTCTCATTCACACTAGCTTGTCAGTGGCTGCCTTAACTTTAGGGACAAAAGTTCTTAAAACTTGGGGATAATGTGACACTCTAGGTTTTTCCGAGCAAACACCCTGTAATTACTTTGTGCGTATATATATGTTATTAAATGAAATTGGTGAATCACCTTAGTATGCTATATGATTCTTGATCAAGTTGTATATGTATGTAATATATATTTGTGCGTATAAGTGAACCAAGACCATGAACCTGACTCGAGAACACTCGGTCTCGAGTGGACAACTGGGCCGGTTGGGCCGTGCACCCCTAAAGCCCACTCGACTAACTTGGGTTGAGTATAAAACCTCATTAACCACCATTTGCACCAAACTTTTCCTCACACACACTCCTCCTTTCTCTCCCACTAAAAACCCTAACAATCAAGCTCACCTCCTCATCTCTCTCTCTCGGATTCAATCGACAACAACAAGGAAGATCGGTCAAGCTCATCATCACCACTCGGACGCTTCTTTTCCTCACTTTCTTCCTTTAAATCGGTGCCTTTCCACAACCGGTTAGTACCTAGATATTCACTATGTGTTTATATGTATAATAGTGCTATTTGCCTTGAAGGATTGAAATGAGGGATGAAATATGTGAACTCTTGCATGATAACAAAGTGATAGGACATTTGAATGATAAATGATGGTTAGTGTAGGGTGTTTATTGTTTAGAATAAATGTTTACATGATCCTTTTTAAACCGAGTAGCATGATATGCAAGGCATGTTCATGTTTTGATAGGAAATTGTTAGATAACATGCAAGGTTGATAGGACCATAAGAGTGTGTATGTGTATGGTTGTAATCCGAGGAATGTATGTTAGATTCAGGAATCGATGATGCTGATTTGAGTATATGCTAGGATAGGATTGTTTGAATAATCATGTTTATGATGAAAACCCTAATAAAGAACAACATGAATGTCATGAAAATATTTGAAATATGCTTTGTTTGATCTATTTTGATTTGCATTAGACAAAGAAACATGTTTAGGGAATTTCTATTGGATAGTACACTAGATCATGCATATGAAATTCTATTGGATAGTACAATCGGATAGTTCTAGAAGGTCTCGGTCATCAGGTGTGCAAGTCGAGACCACCAGTCTCGACTCGAAACCAACTCATGACAACTCGAGACCACAGCAGTCACGACTCGAGATCATGTCCAAGTACTCAAAGCAGACTCCAAGGACTCGAGACCATCTAGGTCTCGACTCGAGAACCCATGATCTCGACTCGAGACTAAATCCGGAACAATTGAGGTTGCGACTCAAGCTGGTGGGACTCGGAACCACCCCACTACAAACCGAGACCATTCGGTGGCGACTCGAGACCCCTCGGTCTCGACTCGAGACCACCTTGTCTCGAATGGGCTGCTTGTCTCCGATATTGGGCCGAAAATGTGTGGACTGTGCATACCGTTCTAATAAGATTCTGTGATGTTGTTAACTGTTAGTATGATCGGATAGGCCCAATACACTCATATGTTTTGTATGCTATGTGTTAACTACGTGTACCATATACGTGATTACTTGTGTCCGAGCCTGACCTATACTAGTAACCATTTAGGACGTGGTGACCAGCATACTTAACCAAGAAAACTAAACTGCCGAGCAACCCAAGGTGAGTTCACAACTAATAAAGCATGCGTTCCCGGTGGTTGGGAAACGGAAACTTAAACAACGCTATCCCCTCGTAAGGGATACAAACCTACTTCTCTCCCCTTAAATGGGACTTTTAGTTAATTACTGTTTATACTGGATGCAACAAGCAACACTAAACAAAACTCTATCACTCAAGTCCTCACTTCTTAATACCGATTAGTCGCCGGGGTCAGGCGAACGGGTTATTAGTTGATAGCGCTATTTAGGTCTCACCAACCTCACACCGTGCCCGCGTATGGGATCGGGCGTGAACTAATGTACTCTGGCAACCGTCAATGATGATAGAACATTGACAAACGGGGCACTCTACGGAAACGTACGGATGAATAGTATTCGGTATTGTAAAAACAGTTTAGTCGCTTACTTATGGGGTAGCTCCCCATCGCATGTATAAACGGATAAATTAACTGGTGAAACATGTTTTTGGTAACTAAAACTGGACAACTCGTGGACTCGCCAACATCTTTGTTGATACCCTACTGCATGCTTTGCAGGTACCCAGTGACTCAGGAGCTTGCAGCTTGGGGATGTGTAGTGGTCGTTTAGCCCGTGTGTGGGTTTTAAATAATCTGAATTATGAACCTTGTTTTGAGACTGTTTGGTTTATGCTTCCACTATTTGTTTAAACTGTTATTCGAACTTAAACTTTTAGAACTTTAAAATATGGTGTTTACTAACCATTGTGGTTGGTGAATACCTTTACTATTAATCAAAGCTCAGTATAATTGGTGGCTGGATCCTGGTCAGTCACGCCTCCAAGCGGTAGTACTCCGCATGTGGATTTTGGGGGTGTGACAGTTATCGCAATAAAGGGTGGTTCCTAACGGATTCTTTTCCTATATATATATATATATATATGGGGATGGTTCAAATGAAAACCACTTTTAACGCGAAAACTAACTAAAAAAGCTTAAAAAACACACCAAAATTTGTTTTGTACATTTTTTTTATTAAAAATCGCTAGTTATTGTATATAAAAAAAACTTTTTTTCAAAAAAAAAATTGTATTAAACATGTGTAATAATACACATGTGTAGTACATATGCACATGTGTACTATTACACATGTGCACTACATTTTTTTTTTTTTGCAAAAAAGTTTTTTTTATATACCTAAAATAGCGAAAATTGGTATGAAATTTTTTTTTGTAAGTTCTTTAGACTTTTTTAGTTAGTTTTCGAGTTTTCGCGTTAACTAGTGGTTTTCATTTAAACCTTTCCCTATCTATCTATCTATCTATCTATCCCATCTATCCATCTATCTATCTATCTATATATATATATATATATATATATATATATATATTTATATTTATATTTATATAGGGTTAGGTTCATTTGTGAACAACCCCCTTGATTGTGAAAACTCATAGCCTTATTTTATCAATACACAAGTGTAAATCTATTGCCAGGATTTGTTCAGTCAGTTTACAAATACACCAGTGTTCACTCTAGAACCCTAAATATTGCGAGAACCGTGAGAAGAATGAAACAACCACGAGAACTTTGTCAAAAATAATTTAAATTCAATTTTTTTACACTTATCATTATTATTCGAATAAAATATTAGAAATTTAATTTACAGGTTTAAATTTACATGTTTAGATTTACATGAATTCATACATAAAGAAAATTTACACGTGTGTAAATTTGTTATATTTACACATGTGTAAAAAATCTAATAAGAGTGATTTTGAAAGGAGAAATGAATTATTTGATGGTGAAAATTCTTTTTTTGATGTTTTGTTTTAATTATAACTAGATTTTTTACCCGCCGCGTTGCGGCGGCGTAAAAACACGGGCGTAGAAACTTAAGTAACTCACTTGCAATTTGTTTTGTTATAAAATGACTAACAAAATTCAAAATCGGCGTATGCATAAGTAACTCTACTGTGATTTGGTTTATTATACAAAGTCATAAACAAAAATCAAAATCAACAGATGTCTGTCATAATAAATAAAATAAATTGCTCTCTAACCTCTGCTATTTTGAACAAAAAAAAACTACCTCCTCTAATCCAACTTACCACTACATAAACTGCTCTAATCTAAATATCTAACCATACCCAAGCATCAAGGCTTCTTTGTTGTGTCAACCCACTAACCACCAGTGACAGCAAAGTGAACCCATCTCTCATGGAATGGAGCAGCAGTCAAGAATCCGCAAACATGCATATAATATAATAAGTATGTGTGCTCGTCATTTGTACAACCCATTAATAAATGATTCACAAGTTAAAACAACCTGTTACCATCAATAAACAAAAGTTATTACATTGAATCATCTCAGCAGATAATATTTTCTTTGTAGCGGGTCTTATAAGTAGCTGGTTTTATTTTATTTAATGTGAAAAGCTTACATATACACTTGTAGTGTTTCGAAAGGGTAAATATGATGTCATGAAATCTAGAAGTATATATATAAAATGGCCCCAATAATCAAAGCACTGAAAATATATTTTACCCAAAAAGTGAGCCCAACTTGCCCATGGCCATAGCCACTTTACCCAAGTAGTTATTCATAGAAAATGGAATAACATACCTTCAAGATTGGTGCAAGTATAACAGTCTATCATCAAGACATGCAAGTATAATAGTATATCATCAAGACATTTATCCTTTAGCCCACATCTCTTTGATTTGCGAAGCTCGACTTCCACAATACCAAATCATGTAATGTAGCTCAAACTGCACTTTCCATGTAAAACACATTCAAAAAAACATGATATACAAATTTGAACATGTTAATGTAAAACACATCCAAAAAAACATGATATACAAATTTGAACATGTTGAAAGATGTATTTAAGATTTCCAGTGGAATAATATGACATTTTTTGGCTTTATACAGCTTGATTACAATGGCCTATCATCTATGTTATTATTCTCCATCTACATTTGTGCACGCCGTCATTCGTGTTACCGGACAATAAAGCGCGCGCTTAATCGATTCAGTACCCGACATAAAAGGCGAAGAAATTCTTGCTTTCTAGAAAACATCCACCTATTGTTAAACAAAATGTAGCATTCTACACCTGATGGCGTGTTGCGCCTCAGGCTCGCTTTCTAAAGCCAAATGTGCTTTCACCTGCAGCACCCTTCTTTCGTTTATCCATTACTCTTGATCGAGCTTTCGCCATTTCCTAAAAAGTAAAATATCTCGTAAACATTTTTTACAACCATACCCATTTACGACCATATACATTCAGCCACCCAACCATTTATCAGTCTATCAATTTTTTTTGTTCTTTTTCTTGGTATTCCCTTCAATATTTCATGACATGTATGTGCACTTTTACAAACATCAACCTTATTGTTTGAGAGACCTTGATAATTCATAATATAAACATGGAGAAATTTGTATATATCAGATCATTTTTAATCTCCCAACATATTATCCGTAAGTGTCACTTTTAAGTTCCTATCGACATAAAAATCATATTTATCACACTCGATTGTTGTTTGCAAATAAAAAATTATCTTCCATCAAGTGGCCAACTTCTTAACACAATTTACTCACCAAATCAAACTTACATTGTGCATATTCAAATAAACCATGGCATTTTGCAAATATTATCTAAAAAACACAAACAATTAAAGAAAATTCATACCTTGCTGCTTGTAAAGTTGTAGAAAACACGGGATATGCAAGACTGCTCATCGCCTCTTGTTGTCTGCAAGGAATCAATCATTTTGTTGTATTTGAGCATAAAATTAGGGTTGAGCACTTACAACTAAGATGTTGGCATGTTATTATCACGTGCGATTACTTCGAGCCTGTAGACTACATTAGCGTTTCCGACGATGTATTTGAGTTTGTATTTGACTTTGTCGGCCGGAAGTTCTCCAACTATAGTATCTCGTAGTCGTGGAAAGACGAAGAAGATGAACCGTAAGAAGAAGACGATGGTGGTCGGTTCGCCCACGACGTTTAGGGTATTTTTTGGGTTGTGAAACTGGAGGTCCCTATGCACAAAACACTAACACATCGTGAAGGTTGTCTCCAACACTAACACGATCTGGTTTCAAAACCCCTAACTGGAACCCTAGCCGCCAATACAAGCCATGAGCTCCATACCCGATCTACGAAAATTATACCCAGATTATGATCGAAGGTAGACTTTCGTTCATCGGACCTTGGTCGTAACTTGACCGGATTCTTGCCGGAATTATGTATTACCAAAAAAAGTCTCAAACAACAAATCAAGAGCAGATCTAACTGAAAATTTAACATGCAGTACAATAAAATACTTACCGGATCTTCGCCGGAGACTGGCCGGACTTCACCTGAAGTACAACTCTACAACTCACCGCCGCCATGGCGGTCGTGACGGATCCCTTCTCTTTCACGACTGCTCATTCTTTCCGGCTCTCTCTCTCTCTCTGATTAATGTGTGTGTAACTATGAAAGACCAAAACTATAGTGGCTAAATTATGAAACCAAAACACTACACTGGCGCAATCATGCGATGCAAATTGATATATATAATAATGAGGTTTGTATTAAAAAATTGGTTTTGATTGGTTTTTTCATTCATTCTCACGGTTCTTGCAATATTCAGCGTTTTTGTAATAACCAGACTTTCCGAGTCAAAGTTAAAGTCAAAATCAAGTCGTGTTCTTACTTAGATCTGCCATTTCGTGCTTAATAGACTTGTACTCTCGAGATTCCGATTATCGCTAACGGGTTAACAATTTTAAACGATATTTTTAAACTATGTTTTACAACGCATTCACAACGCTTATTCACAATGCGGTTATCGCATTGTAACGCAGTTACGCATACCAATTAAACGCACTTTATCGTATTGTTACTATCGATATCGCAATCGCAACGCAAACTCGAAACGCAGTTATTGGTATCGTTCTATGTGTGTGTTACTATGTGCTTTACTTGTGTGTGCTTTATATATGTTTTGGGACGTTATTCGCAAACGCAATCACAACTCAATCGCAACGCAAACACAACGCAGACTCAAAACGCAGATTTACTTTTATGCATGTTATATGTTATGTTAATTGTGTAACTACTTGTTTTAACGTTATGTGGTTATCTCATCGCAACGCTTACTCGCAACTCGCTTAAACGCAACGCAACGCTTAACGCACGAAACGAAAGTCGGAAACCAACAAAACGCAACTCGGCTGGTCGAATGACCAACCGATAGACTGGCCATCTGACCCTCGCACTCACTTGCACCGCCTTTCTCCTTCTCTCACACTATAAATACCCACCTGTCACGTCACTATTCACTGATGTGACAGCTCCATTTGACCAGACGCTCCCAGCTTGTTCTCAAGCACTTATCTCTCGATTCAAGGCTATCCTGTAAGTATTCCACCCTAAATCTTGTACAATCATCATCATTACACACTTTCTCATCATATTCTCCATCAAAATCACTACTTTTCTTCATGAAATCACCTGATTTGGACTCCTTGAAGGTGACATCATCACGGTTTCATATGCAAACTGTGGTGTGACGTCATCCCGTCAAGGTATGTTTAGATCTAAAGGATTTCCACATTATTTTACACAAATCTCAACAAATTTTCAAAATCTATCAACTGATTTCTACTTTTCTTCAACTTTTCTTTACTTTTTACTAAGAACCTATGGAATCTAGACTCATTCAGGCTCTCTACTCATACTCTAGTAGAGAACCGGACTGAGAACAGATTTCCACCGAAGGGACGACCGATTCAAGGGTTAAACATGAAGTCCCGACAAGAACAGTTAATCTGATTGAATGGGGTGATTCCCATCCGATCGAATGAGATGAGCCTTGTTGTGTTTCCGTTGTTTGACACGTTCTTACGTCGTCTCCGTTCAAACTCAAAACTTTTCAACTTAGAAGATTTTCCAAAATTTTCAAGCAACGGAGCACCCACTCGAATAGCCATCCGGCCGAATAACCATTCGACCGAATGACTATTCGACCAGGTGACTTGTCCTTTGTACTATCCCTCGACTCAAAACGATTTGACAAGACTTCAAACTACCAAACTCTCGATCGAATAGCCATCTGATCGAATGGCCATCCGTTCGGATCACCATCCGACCGGATGACTTGATCTATACTACAACGAAAAATTCAAAAGTTCTGAAACGATTTACAAACACCACAAGTCATTCGAATGGCTATCCGTTCGAATGGTCATCCGTCCGGATGACCATCTGATCGACTCACCATTCGACACTTATCATCCAACGCACTTTTACATGCTGTACAACGCTTACGCTACTGTACTATGCTCAGGCTAATCTCCACGCGCTCCCTTCAATCCAAGTACTGTCTTTACTAGCTAAACACGAACAGTAAGTATACTCGAACCCATTTTATTTTAACGCACTTTGGGTGTTACATACGTTCGCTATATCAAAATGCACCAACACACAACGCAAACACTTTTAACGCTAACCGCTCTCGCATGTATACATGACCCGATGAATGCTTGTATGTTATGTTTACACAGTGATTGTTGCCTGACACCTTAGCACCGATAGAACTGTGGTTTGGACTCAGCACCTGTCGTGGACAGGGGTTGTTAAGGGCTTTCCTTCACATGGTCACAGTGGTAATAATGTGTTGCGCATTCTACAACTCGCAGTCATGTCGGTTGCATACGTCATTGTCGATAACCTACTTGATTCACATTACTACGTGTTACATGCTGGTTATGCGTAAACATTTTCCCTATACTATATGCTATGCAAACTTGTGTACTCACCTTTACACCCTATGTATTGACTTTATTTTAACGTATGTGACAGGTTAATAGGATGTTGTGCTATGATGAACAAGCTAGGGAGTCTAGAAACAAACTAAATAAATCTGAGTTGTTGGAACAACTTATTTGTTTTTTGAGACTATATCTGTATTGACTGTTTGCTTTATATGTTTGATGGTATGAGACGTTAAACGATTAAATATAATGACACTAATAGTTGTTATGGATTCTCTTGAACAGTCTGTTTCGCTCAGTGCCACGCCCTGATGTTTCCGCCATCGGTTGGGGTGTGACAGTTCTTAAGATAACCCTCCCCTATATATATATATGATCAAGATCAAGGGAAAACCCTTCCGAGTTGTGAGAACTTAGAGAACTCGACTTTCCTGTGCGAGTTTTGCCCCCATTTTTTCACACCCCTAGATTAAAATGTTAGAAAAAACCGCAGTAAAAAAAATTGAAATGGTGTTTTTTGGCCCCTTACAGCAGCTGTAAAAAACTGATGACATAAGTATGAGATCACTTTTTACAGCATTTACGACTACCGTAAATGAAAAAAAAACTAGTTTTTTTTTTATTTTTTTTAGAAAAGTTGATTTTCTTATGATTTTTGGTAAAAAAAAAAAAAATTTTAAAACCTTTCGTAAGACCCAGTTCTCTAAGTTCTTACTACTTGTATAAGTTTTCATTTTACCCAAACCCTCTATATATATATATATATATATTGGGGAGGGATAGAAAGAAAACTTATATTAGTTAAGAAAACTAAGAAACCTAAATGAATATACCTTGTTTTGCCACGTGTGCAAAAATGTGTAACACTTGGTAAAAAGAGGTCCATTCATTTTGTTTCTTAGTTTTCTTAACTAATATGTGATTTCTTTGCTCTCTCTCTCTATATATATATGACGAGGTATGACCCCAATCGGATAATCCAACCCGGTCATTACCTATTATTTTATTATAAATGAACAATTATAAATATTTGTTCTAGAATATTCCATCCTGCATGGATAGGCCACGCAACCAAATCTCCAACTTTTCGGGAAGATTATGCAAATCCCTAACTTATAGGAGCCCATCCTAAGTTAAGGGAAACACTAATCATAAACTATAAATAGAGGTAAATGTATAAGGTACAGATCATCTTATTCCCATATAACTTTCTCCTCTTTCTATACTTTTATACTCCCACAACCGAGACTTATTCTCACGCCGGAGGGTGGTTACAGGAATAACCCCATTCCTGTAACGAGTCCTAACGGTGTTTCTGTTTTGCAGTTAGTCGTTCGGATCATTGATAGTTGAAGTCCTCATCGGATATTACCGTCAAGGTCAGTGTTTCTTCATTGGCGCCATCCGTGGGACCTTTTCGGTAACAATTAGTTTGAACCCCATGGCCAGTGATCAGAACGCAGCAGTTACCCCAAGCCAAGCAGTGACAAATAATAATCTGGTGGTAGGAACAGGCCCTATCACCATTACGCCGGTTTCACCGGCCGTTACCAGGTCGCTTGATTTGGAATTCGAGGCGGAAGGACCACCACCCGGTTTTGCGGGCAATATAGCCACCTCTTCTGGAACAACTGAAGCGGAGTTATTCCCATACACTTCCCTGCGGTTACAGTCCGTGGAACCAAGAGTAATCGGTATCAACATGTTCACCCCAGTGGCAACCACTGGTGCACAGACGTCGCATCTTAACTCTATGCCAGTTATTACATCGGCAAGCCCGAGCACTATCATGCCACAGGCAAGCATGCCTCAGTATTATCAACCATCAGTTACTTACGCCATGCCACCCTTGTATTCAGCAGCGCTTACAGCTGCACTGTCTACACCGCCTCATCAGCCAGTGGTCATGCCGGCAGGAATCATGAACGCCCCGGTCACGCCGGGAAATCAAGCTTTTTTCCCTGGGTACTATTACGCACCCCCATATGGGTATTTACCTCCATACGGTAATTCAGCATACACACCCCAGGGAACTACACAGAGTCATGTCCAACAATCGCCGTACGCGGCTTACATGCCGCCATGGTGGACTTTTCCAACCTCGCAACCAGTTTACACCCAAACTCCGCCAACAGTGGAACCCGTCTATGACAGAGGGAACACCTCCAGACCTAGATTTTCCCCGGGTAGAGGCCCCAGCTCCATGTTAAACATCACCTCGGCGCTACCCACTTCTACCCAGGGTATAGGCCAGGGCGGGGTCATCCCTTCAGTACAACCTATCAATGTAGAAGAAGATGAACTCACTAGACCTTATAAGCCAGTAGATGCAACTTTCAAATCCAAGTTCACCAGAAGAATAGCGGAAGCTCCTATCAAGGAAAAACCCAAGATGCCTCAAACAGTAGGCAAATATGATGGTCTAGGGGACCCCGATGACCATCTCAACCTATTCAAAAGTGCAGGGGAGGTAGCTTGTTGGCCTATGCCCCTATGGTGCAAAATGTTTGTGCAGACACTAATGGGTGCAGCTAGGGTCTGGTGGGATAGTCTACCCACAGGGGAAATCGACAGTTTTGAAGACCTGGAATCTAAGTTTATCTTACAGTTCAGCCAGCAGCGCAGGCACACTAAGGATAGAAACAAACTTCTCCATATCCGCCGGCGAGACAAAGAAACGGTGGAAAATTTTATTGTTAGATTCAACAAGGAAAGCTTGGCAATCCCAGGCGTGACAAACGATCTAGCCTGTGGAGCTTTCCTACAAGGAGTCAACGATGACGAGTTGCTAAGGACCCTCCATGGGAGAGATGGCGTGCCACCTACCATTGATGAAATACTACGGATAGCTAAAGTTTATGTCATACAAGAAAAGGCAGTGGCCGCCAGTCACGCGGCCAATAGGAAGAAAGAGGCTCTCAAAAATCAAGAAGATAGAGAACAGCGGAGTTCTAAAGGTAGGGGTAGAGGAGACCGATACCAGAGGAACGACAAGACGGACTCGCGGTATGACCGACTCAGAAACACCTACTCAAGGAACGAGTCCTCGAAACCTCGATCTGACTACCCTAAACTAAGCAAGACACCGGCGGAAATGCTAGCCTCAGAGAACCTCAAGTTTAATCCTCCTAAACCGCTAAAAGATAACCCAAACAAAGACACAAGTAAATACTGTGAATACCACAAGGGGAGCGGCCATGACACAAACGACTGTTTTCAGCTGAAAAAGCAGATCGAATATTTTGTGAAAGCGGGTAAGTTGGCACACTTAGTAAGGGATATCAAGCAAGGTCCACCCGTCGTCAAGGAAGAAAACGATAAAGCGGCGGGCAAAAGACCGCGAGAATTGAATATGGTGCACGCTGACAAGGGAAGAGGGGCAAAGTGGAGTTTCTCCACGCTCAAACCCTGGATGCTAGCAACCATGACCATCGAACCTCGCATAGAAGATTTGCACCTCACCACAGACGCCCTAATCATATCCGCTGCAGTAGGAGATTACCGCATGAGGCGAATCCTGGTCGATACCGGGAGTTCAGAAGACATCATCTATGAACACTGTTTTAACAGAATGCAACCGGAAGACAAAAGGTTGCTAGAATCTGTACACGCCCCCATTAAAGGTTTCACAGGGGAAAAAGTTGACCCTATTGGTCAAATTACATTCCCGGTCACATTCGGACAAGAGCCCCGGGTAAGAACCATACTCCTGACATTCCTTGTGGTACGCGCTGAGTCATACCACAATGTGATTATCGGAAGGTTCACTCTGGGTAAATTAGACGCTATAGTCTCAACGGCGCGAGGTTTCATGAAGTTCCCTACCCCGCGGGGCATTGCAACAGTTTATCGCGATAAAATAGGGGAGGTATTAAACACCAAGAAATGTCGCCAAGGCCTATTGGTCCAGAAAGGTGGGTATTGAGCACACGTCATCCAGATCAGACGGTTACCATCGGAGACAGCCTCTCCCCAGAGGTTAAAAACGACTTGAAGACACTATTGAAAAGGAATGTCGATGTTTTTGCCTTCGAACATTCCGACATGTCAGGAATTCCCCGCGATAAGGCGGAACACAAGTTAGCAACACTCCCGGGCATTAAGCCGGTCACGCAAGGTAAACGCAGTATGGCCCCGGATCGAAAAGCAGCAGTTGTCAAAGAGGTACGAAAGTTGGTGGAAGCTGGAATCCTCAGAGAAACACAGTACCACACATGGGTATCAAACCCGGTGATGGTAAAAAAGCCAGACGGCACATGGCGAATGTGCATTGATTTCAAAGTCCTGAATAAAGCATGTCCCAAGGACGCGTACCCATTGCCTGAGATGGACTTCAAGGTTGATTCTCTGGTCCCCTACAGGTACAAATACTTTCTGGACGCCTATAAGGGGTACCACCAAATCAAAATGTCCAAGGAAGACGAGGAAAAGACAGCGTTTCATACCGACGTAGGCATTTTTTGTTACTAAAAGATGCCTTTCGGTCTGCGAAACGCCGGGGAAACTTATCAGCGACTCATGGACAAAGCTTTCGAAACCCAGATCGGCAGAAATCTGGAAGTGTACGTTGAAGATCTTGTGATCAAAAGTAGGGAGGAGAAGCAAATGTTAGAAGACATCGAAGAAACCTTCCAAAAGCTTAGAGAATACAACATAAAACTCAACCCCAAGAAATGTTCTTTTGGGGTAGAAGAAGGAAAGTTCTTAGGCGTGGTGGTCACCCGGGACGGCTTCAAAGCTAACCCGGAAAAGGTAGCCGCTATAAGGCGAATGCCCTCTCCTAGAACATTGAAAGAAGCGCAAGCGTTAAATGGGCGTTTAGTGGCGATCAATCGATTCTTAGCAAGGCACGCCGAGAGATCTTTACCATTCATTAAGACGTTAAAAGACTGCCTCAACAAAAAGAATTTCAAATGGACTGGCGAAGCTGAAGAAGCCCTGCAAGACATGAAGCGTTTTATCGAAAAATTACCCATGCTTACAGCGCCATCCCCCAATGAAGTACTAAAAATGTATTTGGCAGCAGCCCATAACGCAGTAAGCGCGGTACTCATGGTGGAAAGAGATGGGAAGCAAACTCCCATATATTACATAAGCCGAGTACTGGCGGGACCTGAAACGAGGTACCCAACCCTAGAAAAATTGGTCCTGGCTCTAGTACATGCCACTAGGCGATTGAGAAGATATTTTCAAGCACACCGCGTACAAGTCTTGACAAATTACCCGCTACAGCAAATTTTGCACAAGCCAGAAATCTCTGGAAGATTGGCCAAATGGGCGATTGAAATAGGCGCTTTAGATATTGAATACCGGAAACGAACAGCAGTCAAAGGGCAGGTTATTGCCGATTTCTTAGCGGAAATCCCTGAAGGTGAAACCATATTGGACCCCGCCATCCGGGATATCCCGGAATCTAGCACTACCCGACAGACCTGGAAACTTTACACTGATGGGTCGTCGAGTGAGAAAGGATCTGGGGCGGGCTTAATGCTGATAAGCCCTGACGAGATTAGACTAATGTACGCCCTACGCTTTGACATCGAATGCTCCAACAACGAGGCAGAATATGAAGCACTGCTTGCTGGTTTAAGAATGGCCCAGTCTATGGGAGCTACCCGGGTTGAGGCGTATGTCGACTCCTTGTTGGTTAATAATCAGGTTAATGAGACGTATGAAGCTAAGGATGAATCGATGGCAAGATATCTAGCAAAAACAAAGGAGCTCATGGCTTCTTTCGAGAATGTCACACTCAACTATGTTCATAGGGGAAAAAACCAGATAGCAGACGCTTTAAGCAAGCTCGCCACTTCGGGCATGGAAAAAGAAGTCAAAGTGGAGACGTTACAAACGCCTTCAATTGAGCCCCGGAGTGTCTCCGCAGTAACAGCGGAAGAACCCTGTTGGTATACCCCGATGTTAAAGTTCCTTACTAACGGTGAATTGCCCCCGGTAGAGGCGATGCTCAGAAAATACAAACAAAGGCGTTGCAATATGAAGTAAATGGTCGCATTTTATACCGAAAGTCATACTTGGGTCCACTCCTACGGTGCGTTTCTCCGATAGAAGCTAAGTACTTGATTCAAGAAATTCATGCAGGCATATGCGGCATCCACGCCGGACCCCGGGCAGTTGTAGCCAAAATCCACAACGCCGGGTACTATTGGCCCGGGATGCACGAAGACGCAGTACAGGAGCTCAGGAAATGTCGTAGCTGTCAGAAATTCGCCCCTCAAACACTTAGGCCCAAGAACAACCTAATCCCAGTCACCGCGGCCTGGCCTTTTCAGAAATGGGCGGTGGATATCGTTGGGCCATTCCCGCTGGCACCCGGAAGGTTAAAATACTTAATTGTGGCAATCGACTACTTTACCAAGTGGGTGGAGGCCAAACCTTTGGCTAAGATTACGGCGGAAAACGCCAAAAAGTTCCTTTGGGAACACATAGTATGCCGGTTCGGATTGCCACTATACTTGGTAAGCGACAACGGAACACAGTTCACCGACAAAGTTTTACAAGAGTGGTGCGCTGAACTTCAGATACAGCAAATTTTCACATCTGTAGCGCATCCCCAAGGGAACGGCCAGGTAGACCGGGCGAACAGAAGTTTGCTAGATGGCATAAAGAGAAGATTGGACTCTGAAAGGAGCTCCTGGGTTGAAGAACTGCCAAATGTCCTATGGGCGCACCGAACAATGCCCAAAACAAGTAATAATGAAACACCTTTCAGCCTAACCTATGGTATGGAAGCAATGATACCCGCTGAGGTGGGGCTGCCCTCACTGCGTCGCCTTACCACGGGTAATAATAACGATAGGCTGCTAAGGGAGGGTCTAGACGCACTCGAGCAAAGGCGTGAAGCCGCCGCTATCAACGAAGCAAAGTACAAAAAGACATTGGAAAAGTACTACAACAAACGCGTGGCACAGTATACTTTCAAAGAAGGCGATTATGTCATGCGAGACAATGAAGCCAGTAGGGCGGAGCCCACAGGAAAATTGGGACCCAACTGGGAGGGCCCCTATGTTATTCAAGAAGATCTAGGCAAAGGGGCCTACCGCTTGTCCAGGCTAGACGGAACCGCCATACCGCGTAGCTGGAACATTGCTCAATTGAAAAAATGTTACATGTAGCGCCTTGCTCCTAAAAGCAAGATCAAACTTTCTTTTTTTTTTCTTTTACGTAAACAAGTGTAATCCATCCACAGCGATGTCGCTTCTTTTCATTTAAGTTTCGAGTTTAATAAAAGTTATTTCCTTTTGTTTTATCTCATCACGTAAATTTACCATCGCAAACAAATTGCACAAAGCGGTAAACAACAGTGCCCTTAAACACGAAAATATTTTCATACACATAAGTCATAGGGTCAAAATATACAGCGCTGAAAGCGGGTATCTTGGTAATAGATACAACAACCGCTACCAAAAGATAGGTATTTTAACAAAACCTACATACAGACTATCTTATACAAAACCAAGTACTTGTCCCTATTGTAAAAAAACCAACACATGGGAACCAAAAAAGGAACATGTTCTAACACCTACTTGTGGGAACAGGTCGCCATCACCTCTGCAGGGGTATGCAGCACCTTACCACAATCCATCACACGGGGATCAATGGTCAAGTCATCAGTAGATCCTCCAATCACCAGTGGAGATACCACCCCCGGATTATCAACAGAATCTATTCCAGCATGACCACCACGACGACGTTCGTACACTAAATGGCGACGTTGAACCAGAGTTTGCAGCTGAGCCAGGCCATCGGCGGCATCCAAACGTCGGAAAATATCGGAAAGTCTTTGCTTATAATTTCTCCGACTCATATTTTTAGTTACCAAATTCGGAAAAAAGAAACATAATTTATAGAGGGGCAAACAGTTTTGACAGAGATGAAGACAGCAACATTAATGGTAAATGATCATTACGGGTCAAATCGCCACACTTCAGAAGAAGGGCGGCTTCGTACATCATGAGATTAGCAATAAATATCTGACAAGCTACGTAGATATTTTCACAAAAACCAAGGTTAAACAGTGTTATTACAAACGACACAAATGTTTAAAACACATGGGCAAAATAAAACTACTTATGCTTCCTCAGACTATTCCGCAGGGTCCAGCATCATACGAAGAGATTCGGTGCCCTCTTCATTCACCTTATCCACTAAGTCAGCATACCCAGGTAGTGGCTCGTTGTATACCGCCTCCAATGCATCAGCCATTTCACCTTCAAATTTGCCCCTAGCCACATGAAAGTCAGAAGGAATCTTTTCTGATTGTTTACAATCGAAGTATCCTTGGTAAACGCCATTATGGTGACCGGATTGATAGGCAGCGGTGGAAAGACGGTCTATCAGCGAGGTAAAGGGCGCTGATTGGCGAAGGTATTCAAACACTCCTACTAGCCCGGTGGTTATCAGCCAATTTCTGTCGCCCCGCAGAGCGGCCAGTTGATTGGTTAACCCCTCCACTTCAAATTTGCTCGATCCAGGGCACTCTCTGCCTCCTTTAGGCGTGTAGCGGAAGATTGGGTAAGTGTATTCCGTTCAAGGAGAAGGGAATCACAACGCTGCTGGAGTTCTCTAAGTTGCCCTTCCCGCTCCTCCAACTCCGCCTGTCTTGCCCGAGCCTTGGCATTCGAAGCTTCTACCTCAACGGTCAACGCTTGATAGCGTTCCTGAACCTGCGACACAAAATCAGTGTCAATTCGAAATTTTTCCACAAGAGCAGTCATTTCGGATCTCACCTTCTGAGCCTCACTAACAGCTTTACGCTCTAGCTCCTCCTGTACGCTTTTAGCATGAGCGATAACCCGGTCCTTTTCCGCTATGTCTCGAGCCCACATAAGCCGCTCTTCGGCAAGGTGGGCAGTAACCCTCTTCATATCATCCTCGGCCTTGTTTTTCTCCGATACAAACCGACTCTCCCTTAATCCAGCGGCCTGAAGTTGACTCTCCAGGCGGTATTTCTCATCTGTAAGTTCTTCAATAGTGGCCCGGGCTCGGTGGAGCTCATTATTGTCATGCATCCACCGACGTCGGATCTCTGTAAGCCTCCGGGGTTGGCTAACAGAATCAACAATAGCAGAATTCATCAAGTTCTCATTATTCAGCCCCTCAACATATGCCACCTCCGCTGGAGGATATGCCCGCTCAACCCAATGTTGAACCACTGGAGGGAAGATCAACCTAGAAGACTCCGCAATTTTCCACTGAGGTTGGTAGCGCTTATCCCGATTGTTGGGATCCCAGTTGATGGTAGGCAAGTAAAGATCATCCCCCAAGCGGGCTCCATCGTCAGCAATGCCACTGCTCGACCCACCAGTATCGCCAGCGGCACGGTCCCCAGCACTCGTCGCCTCATGAGTAGAAGATGTGGCAGGAATCTCTTTCCCAACAGTGGAAAAAATACTCAAAGGAGAATCAAACAAAGAGGAAGGTGTGACACTGGAAGTCAGTGGCGTGGAAATAAGACTAGCTGTTACAGTCACAGCAGCGGAGAGTGCGGGTGGCGGCATGGCGCAGCTAACAGTGGTAGACGGACTCGCCGATGGTATAGGCTCCGGTTGGCTGCTAGCAGTGGGAATCACCGCCACCATAGATGACAAGGGCATGGCTGCCACATGTGAAGTTTGAACCGCGCCAGTAGTCCCTGTATTAAAAACACACTTTAGTCATACAAAGCATCTAATTCCTAACTGAAGATGTAAAACGTGTACCAATTGGTATGGCATAGGCGGCCTGCAAGGCTTCAAACGCAGTTAGCTTCGGAGCAATAAACGTCTTTCGTTTTTTCAACACATGGGTGGGGCTAGTGATTTCAGTTGTAGTAACAATATCACCTTTGGTAATCGCTGCACCGCTAGCCGACGATGTGGTCGTCCCAGCCGCCATATATTTCCTCCCGGTAATCTTTATCCGGGTTGGTTTTTTCTCTGGATTAACAGTGTCAGTACCCCCGCTGAGGCTAAAGGGGGCAATGTATGCGATAGGATCCGCAGGTAGGGCGGGTAGCAAAAATTGATCGAGGTGAATTTTTAGCACATCAGGCTCCTGTTCACCAAGCACGCGGTCTGCGGCCCTCAACGCCAGATGCCGCGAGGGGTCAACAAAGTCAAATAAGCTCCATTCTCCTGAAAAGTGCATATGTGTCATTTAAAAAAAATGATTACGAGATTAGTACAGTATATGAATACCTTCATCATCCCTTCGAAATGAGGGATACTGTTTGATATCACGCCACAGCAGACTCATCCCCGCCATTCCCAGGGCCCCTTCCGGGATTACTGTACACTCGAACGGGCGACCACACAATCTTGTATATAGGGCATTTGAAATATAAGCATCTTCAGGAGGACTGTCGTCCTTAACTTTGTCCTTTGGCCCCATGTTTCTCCAATGCATCTCGCCGGGAATTACAGAGTTGTCAATGTAGAAAAATTTCTTTTTCCAATCCTTGTCTCTGGAACTGGTAGGAATTTCCCTCAGACAAGAAGCCTCAGTGTCTCTTTGATCAAAAGTGAAAAAAGGGGGATTTCCACACAAGCACAAAGAAAGCCCTAAAAACAATGAGTTCCGGTACGTGCCCTAGAGCTACACAAGCGAATTCGAACTGACGAAGCTTCACTAGTCCTAATGGATGCAGTTGGGAAATGTGAATGCGGTAATAATCAAGCACCGATTTGCAAAATTTGGTGATGGGCAACCGGAAATTGCAGAATTTGAAGAAATCACTAAACAACGTGATTTTACCCTCTTTCAACGGATATGCTGTGTCCGTTTTTGATGGTAACAAGGGATTCCACTCAGCCCTAATCCCGTAATCTTGCACAAGGTTGTTGTAGGATACAACTCCCCATTTGCAGAACAGGGTTTCGGAGCTAGCGGAGACAGAGGAAGAGGATTCAACAGTTTTAGCGGCCATTTTATTTGTAAGAGGGGAAGTGAAAGAGGGGGTTCTGAGAAAATGGAACTCAACCCTCGTGCAAAGGGGTACTATTTATACGGTAACTTTTCAAAATTCAAAAAGGAAAACGGACAGACATACGCGTCAGAGCAGGGTAAACCAAGTTGTCATCCCAATGATGGCTTAACTGTCACGTCCTATCACATCGCCGCCATTTTCTCATAACACATTATGGCACTATAATTTTTCCTTAAATAGGATATACTTTCTTTTTTCTCTCTAGTCCGATTTCATGAATTCCATTTCATAACTTCGGATTGGGGGGACATGACGAGGTATGACCCCAATCGGATAATCCAACCCGGTCATTACCTATTATTTTATTATAAATGAACAATTATAAATATTTGTTCTAGAATATTCCATCCTGCATGGATAGGCCACGCAACCAAATCTCTAACTTTTCGGGAAGATCATGCAAATCCCTAACTTATAGGAGCCCATCCTAAGTTAAGGGAAACCATAATCATAAACTATAAATAGAGGTAAATGTATAAGGTACATATCATCTTATTCCCATATAACTTTCTCCTCTTTCTATACTTTTATACTCCCACAACCGAGACTTATTCTCACGCCGGAGGGTGGTTACAGGAATAACCCCATTCCTGTAACGAGTCCTAACGGTGTTTCTGTTTTGCAGTTAGTCGTTCGGATCATTGATAGTTGAAGTCCTCATCGGATACTACCGTCAAGGTCAGTGTTTCTTCAATATATATATATAAAGATGTAAATAAAAATAGACAAAATACAACAACATGCAATGCTTAATTTTAAACCTAGATGATGTTGATCACCACACCTATGGCTAAAAGTTATCCAAAAAATAGTTCATTAAAATGTTTACTTATACTGTAAAAGCGTACCACTGAATTTGATACTCTCCCGAAAGTATTTTGAAGTAAATTTGTACTCAAATTTATCAACACCATTTCATCTTTATCAATAACTCAAAACTTGGAAAAAGAATAGCTCTGTTAATGTTAATGAAGTATACCTTTAAAAAAAAACTTGGAAAAAGAAAACCTCGAATGCAACGTGGAAAAGTTTGGTAAGTAATCATACAATTCATTGAGTTATTAAACTAGGCAGTTTACCTTGGATGATGCCGGAAACATGTATATTACCTTGGATGATGCCTACGTGATGGATAGTCCCCAAAAAGCCTATCCAAAAAAAAAAAAAAAAAATCACACCCCATGGTCTTGTAAAAAGTACCCTAATTCGTATGTACAAAGAAACCCATAAAAATTATATAGGTATCTATATCAAATCACGTAAAAAGTCGTCATTTACGATACCATGTAAACTTTATTTTTAATACATACATAATACTCGTCATGTTCTTATTCTATGCTATTTAGAAACAATCACTAAACGTTAACTTCTTTTAATACGTGTTATACTTTTATAGTTATGTCAGTAATAATTATATTTATAGTCATGAGTTTTGCAAGACCATGATCACGCATGCCACTTTAATTCACGTATCCAACTTTATCCCATCAAACGCTTACAAAAACCATGTCGGTTGACATCGAGCGAAAAATGAAGGCATACATACAATTCATTGCTCTTTTATACGAGTTAAGAGTTTTCTTACCGTATTTAATGAATTTAAAGTTGTATTTATAAGGTTACATGAGCCTTAATGCCTTTACTAGTGCACTACACATAGATAGCAGAGAAATTAAGGAATGGCGGTCAATATTGTCTTAAATTTCCTAACAATCAGTTTAATAAACTTTCATAATGAGTTGTACGTTTTCAACATTTTATGTTATCAGTGGTGTTCATACATCTGAGATTTCGCTACGTTGGCAATGTCGAGATATGTTTTAATTTTGTTATGTTGATCAGTTCCGTTTAAATATAATGGAAAACATGAATAACATACATGTTACAGCAGACACGCCAGCAGAGAATCCAGTCAGAGATGCAGCCATTGAGTTCGACATTCTTGTCAGGATGATCTGGTTCCTCCTTAGGGTGTATGATTATGATGGGGATGAACCGAAACAAGGGAGGCTTCGGTATGGGAGAGAGAGAGAGCCGAAAGTGATGTTATGTTATTAGGTTGTGTGTCTAACCCTTAACCTCTCTAATAATCTCCTTATATATACACCCAAGAGGAAACCTAATTAGTTAATAAGGGTAATATGGTCCATCAACAATTACCAACTAATTATTAATATGTTATTAATATATTTTGATCCATATAATATAAATGATTAAAATGACTACAAGATTAAATATTACAATAATAATATATTTAATCTTACATTCTCCCACTTAACCGAGTAATCATTTATCATGAGTATTAGCTAAATCTGGCCAGGAGTTAACACTCATTTTAGCTTTAAACCAAGAACCGTAACAGAGAAATACAGTCGTTGAATCATTATGTGACTCAGGACCCCCATTAGTCATACTACAGCATCAATTTAAAACCTAACAGTTATGATCAAAATACGCATAAGCCCTTTAGCGTCTGATTTGTATTTATATTTGTCTATATGTCATTACACCGGCAGAACATATGTTAGAGACATACAAAATCAAACTGAGGAAATTTCATTAATTAAAATATAAGTTAGTACAATATGCCATTAAATAAGGTCTTTAATAAATCCCATATTCCGAACATGTTCTTCATAAACTTTAGGTGGGAGACATTTAGTAATCAGATCCGCTAGCATATCTTTAGTACTAATATACTCAATACAAAGATTATTTTCCTCAACTCGTTCACGTACGAACAAATATTTTGTATTGAGATATAAACCAGCTCTAGTCGAACTGTTACTTTTCGAGAAATTAACGGCAGCTGAGTTATCACAGTAAAGCTTCAATGGTCTAGAAATGGAATTAATGATTTTGAGTCCAGTGATCAGATTTCTAAGCAACATTACATGACAGGTTGCGTTATAAACAGCAATGTATTCTGCCATCATTGTGGAAGTTGTGGTTAACTGTTGTTTATGACTCTTCCATGAGATTGGTCCGCCTGCTAACATAAAGATATAGCTTGAAGTGGATTTCTTGTCATTTTTGCATTTAGCAAAGTCAGAATCAGAATAACCTACCACTTCTAAATGATCACTTCTTCTATAAGTCACTTTATAGTTGTTAGGGATAGAATTTTATAGCCTAAGGATCACGGATCCTCAACTGTAGCATGGATCACGGATCCTCAGTTCAGTTTGAATTAAGGATCCTCAGGAGACGCTGCAGGAATAAGGATCCAGGATCCTCATTATTATTCTAACTTAACAATTGTTTCCATCACCTTTTGGCTTGTTTTGCGGGAATATTTCGAAGAAGACTTATTCCACGCGAGATTCCAGGGGAATATGCTCTACATTTTTAACATGTGCATGAGCTAGTGACCGTTAATGGTGATCGTGGGTGATGGGCTAATATTTCAGATAGGTAGTTAGGATATTTTTAGCTAATGTAAAAGGGGTATTGAGCTTAATTTAGAAACACTTTTGCACTCCAGTTTTAGTACAACACTTCTGCTACTCTCTCTCGAACACACACACGTAGAAATCATTGTATCAAGCTCAATACTTCCGAAGTTGTAAATTTGTTTATTCAATAGATTTGATAGTGATAGTTTTCACTATCGGAGGTTTTTTGTGCCGGAGATCATTCATTGATCAAGGGCTTTTTCCTCGTATAAATCATTGTGTTCAACATTCATTTCATTCATTCATTGTTCATACATTTGATCATTTAATCAAGCATCACACCTCACAAAATCAGATTTGGTTGCATTGACCAAAACAATAGTCTTTCGTCCCTTGCAGATATCTAAGGACCTTCTTAGCTGCTTTCCAGTGATCTAGGCCAGGATTAGCCTGATAACGGCCTAACATTCCACCAATATAAGCGATATCTGGTCGAGTACAGACTTGAGCATACATCAGGCTCTCGACTACTGACGCGTAAGGTATCTGGCTCATTTGCTCCTTTTCTACCTCTGTTGTCGGACACTGGAATGAACCGAAAACATCTCCCTTAACTACTGGAGCGACCGAGGGTTTGCACTGTTGCATGTTGTAACGTGTAAGGACTCGATCTATGTAAGTCTTTTGAGACAATCCTAAGATCCCTTTGTGTCTGTCTCGGTGAATTTCGATGCCAATGACGTAAGAAGCATCTCCGAGATCCTTCAATTCGAAGTTATGGGAGAGTAACCACTTAAACTCATGCAACAAGTCTAAACTATTACTTGCCAATAGAATATCGTCTACGTAAAGGACAAGTATAGTAAAGTTGCTCCCACTCATCTTGAGGTAGGTGCATTGATCCACGTGATTCTTTATAAAACCTTGTATCTTTATAACTTCATCAAACTTGAGATACCATTGACGTGATACTTATTTTAACCCGTAAATGGATTTCTTCAACTTACAAACTAGATGCTCCTGACCTAAATCAAAATGAGCTACTAGGGCCATAAAGATCCTTAATGAATCTTTACGAGAGACAAGGGAAAACGTCTCTTGATAATCAATTCCCTCTTTCTGAATATAGCCCTTTGCAACCAATCTCGCTTTGTAGCGTTCAACGTTCCCATGTGGATTCAGTTTTATTTTGAACACCCATTTACATCCTACGGGTTTAACACTGTTGGGTAATTCTACCAAATCCCAAACGTCATTTTTCTTCATGGATTCAAGCTCATCAATCATTGCTTTATTCCATTCAGAAGACTGATCACTGCTAATGGCTTTATTTTAAGAGATAGGATCATTGAGCTTTCCTGCATCCATTTCAGTCAGGTAGGTAGCATAATCATTCCAATTAGTAGGCCTTCTTTGCCTAGATGACCTCTTGAGTTGATTATCGGGTTCAGTGTTGTCTTGGTTTTGAGCGTTTGATGTGCCTTCGTTATAAGGTATAATGGGTTCTGATTGTGGAGGTAAATTTTGAGTTGGTGCAGTAGCTTCAGGTGCAGTTGTTGCATTGGGTACAAGAGGAGTAAATGGAGTAATAGTAAGCGACGAGTCTCCCCCCCCCCCCCGGTGTCTTGTACTTCTTGCAATTCTTCGTAAGGGTTGGTACTGCTCCCACTGACCTTGAAATCCTCCAGGAACGCAGCACGCTTGGTTTCAACAATATAGGTGACATGGGAAGGACAATAGAAACGATAACCCTTTGAGTGATCAGGATACCCGATAAAGAAGCAGGTAACTGTTTTAGGGTCAAGTTTCCTTAGGAAAGGATTATAGAGTTTTGCTTCAGCAATGCAGCCCCATACTTTCATATATTTAAGACTCGGTTTCCTTCCTGTCTAAAGTTGATAAGGAGTTTTAGGAACATACTTAGAAGGAACTCTATTGAGTATATGAATAGCTGCTTTTAACGCTTCAGTCCAGAGAAATAATGGTAAATTAGTGTTGGCTAACATACTGCGCACCATGTTCATAAGGGTACGGTTTCTTCGTTCAGCGACACCGTTCTGCTGAGGTGTATCAGGCATGGTGTATTGGTTTACAAACCCCTAGCCCTTACAAAACTCATAAAATGGACCAGGAGCTTGACCCACATCAGTATGTCTTCCATAATATTCATCGCCGCTATCTGATCTCACAACTTTAATCTGACGATCTAATTGCTTTTCAACTTCAGCTTTATAATCTTCAAAAGTTGTAAGAGATTCAAAATTTTCCTTAATGAGATACAAGTACATGTAACGAGAATAATCATCAATGAAAGTGATAAATGGAGTATGTCTAGTGATGCCAGCGATTTGGTAAGGACCACTGATGTCAGTATGAATGAGTTCTAATAAACTAGAGCTCCTAGTGGCTCCTTTCTTATTTCACACAAGATGACATAATGTCGAGCCAAATATAACACAATGCCGAAAAATATAGGTCGAGGAAAAAAGACACAATGAGTCGCAAAAAAAAAAGACATAATGACACAAATATAGAAAAGACACAATGATAATAAATAAAAATTCTAAAATCTACAACCTATAAATCCATAAGTGAAAACCTAAAATCTCACATCGTAGAGTTCGATGAGACGGTTCTAATACCGCTTAAATGAGGTCAATCAAAATTTGTTTAATATCCTTTGTACGACTTCTTATTTTTAGTACCCTTTTTATTTTATCTAAACCTATATTTTTATAACCTTCCTTGACTTTCTATTTTATACTTTTACTTGACTTTCTATTGTTTAAAGCCTTTGTAATATAATCTTTGATTTTCTCTCATTTTATACCTTTACTTGACTTTCTATTGTTTAAAGCCGTTGTAATATAATCTTTGCTTTTATCCTACTAGATTAGGATTCTCTGTGTTATACGACTTCAATTAGTAAAACTTAGTTTTATTTTTGTAATTTTAAATATGTGTGATCATAAAAGGCAAATCAGAAATGAGAATCACAACTCTTGAATTTAGAAAAATACAAACAAAATAACGACCACATAATTTTTTTTTTATAAAAATGATAAAGTTTAAATAATGAAAACGTGCGAGGTTGATGAAAACGAAAAAAGAAATATATTAAATGTAACATTTGAAAGGAAATCAGACATATATTTGAAACAGGAAAGGATCTCTATGTAAGTTAAATGGGTATATGGTTTTAGACTGAAAAACAAAAATTAAGGTTTTCTAGAATTGTTTCATGTGTCCCATAAGATTTTTATTTATTTGGTATAAAGAAGAGAAAGAGATAAAGACGAGATAAAAGGATACAGATAGGGATTATATAAAGATTTAACATTTATATTCCTATATTATAGGAATTACAAATTATTACTATATATATTACTATTATTATTACTATTACTATTACTATATATTAATAAAGGAAATGAAATGAATAGTGATTTTGATATATAGTTTTTTTAATACTTTTATACTATTTTAATATTATAATAATAGGTTTTTTCTTTACTTTTTAACTTTAATCTTTTTTTCATATCAGGTGTTGGAATAAGCTTGGTGTCAACCGATATCGAACCAGTATTGGTATCGAAAATACCAGGACGGTCCTGTTCGGTATCAGTACATGAAGGTAAAATTCGGCACTAATACAGAAAACGTCAAAAGTTGGTGCCGAATTGATATTGGAAATCTTTTGGTTCAGGAAATTCAGTGCTGCTACCCGGTACCATTTGCTCATCCCTGATCACGGTTATCGTACAACTTTTTTTTGTTGATTTTCTTCAACTTTTCTTTTTTTCTTTTTTTAGTTTCAGGGGTAGGGATGAGCTCGGTGCCAATCGATACAGAATCGGTACTGATACCGAAAATACCGGTTACGGTACCGGTATATGAAGGTAAAAAACGGTAGTGAACCGGTACCAGGAATGCCAAAAGTCGGTACCGAATTGGTACTTAAGATCTTTCGGTTTGGCAAATTTGGTACCGGTACCCAGAACAATTTGCTCATCTCTGACCACGGGTTTCATACGAACAACATCGTTACCATACAACTTTTTTGGTTGATTTTCTTTCTGTTATCTTTTAGTGTTTTTTTCTACAATTTCTTTTTATTCTTGTAAGCAGTTCCGTTCGCAACACGCTCGTAGTGATTTCAAAACACATGTAAACACAGACTAAATAACAAAAGAAATTCGCCGCAGCGCGGCGAACTTATTTAAACCTAGTTAATAGTTAAATTAAAATTAGTGTAAGATAGATGTCGGATAGCGATTCTGGTGATGATACGTGACATTATTTGGATTCATATATTATAACAGGGATTCGGCTGGTCATATAAAGAATTTAGTTTGGGTCTTTGTCTATTATCCAGTTATTATATTAGGGTTTGTTTAGGAGTTGGACCGGTAAGTCAAGGTCAGCTTGATCTCGAATCGTTTACAAACCTAACTATTTCCAAGCGAGTTTTTACCGAGTGAACTATTTACGAGCGAGCTGTGATCTATTTAAATAACCCTAACTCAACATGATCATTACCTAGAGTCTCGATTCCACCAATTGATGATTTGTAAGAAGACATTCTTCAATATCATAAAAAGAACTAGAACCTCGAATAACATATAAATCTCTAAAAAAAAATACGCTCGATAACATTTGAAAACTAAAAAATCTACACTACCCCATTGTATAACATAATTAAACTCAAGAGTAACATATAGTCTAATGGAATAAATAATATATGGGGAAAGTGAATATGAGGCTGTTGCGCATCTAACTTGTATGTGAAACCCATCAAAACTACGTAGTTTTGATTAAATCCAATTAAAAATTAACTTTCACAAAACTATTTCCTAAATTATCTCAACTTTCTTCCTAAGTTCAAACATATACTCATCTAACTGTACGAATATAAATTCGTCTTACTATCTGCCACTACCGTATTTTTCTGGAATTCAAATCAGAAATGTTGAAGTATTAAGTAATACTCACTTATTTATCATTTTTAAAAAGTTTGGCAAAGGATGCTATCGACAAAAAAGAATTGAAACTCCATTAAAAATAGTATGCAGTGTGATTTATCTCAGCCATCTAATACTGAAATATGAAAGAGCACATGATTTCATTCACTATATCTAATACTGAAATATGAAAGAGCACATGATTTCATTCACTAAATTTATAGATTTATAATATTAAAATATAAAAAAGCTTATGATTTCATATCATCGTTATTAGCTTTATAATTTTTTTTTTATGCACGTACGCTAATAATCTTGTAGATGTGCAACAAATTTTCTTATGGAACCAATGAAGAATACTGATGATGGCTATGGGATGAGCAATATCGTTAAATATTTGCTTAAAAAACAAACTTAGGTATAGGTTTGAATGAGTGGAAAAAAGATAAGATAATTTAGGAAATATTTTTGTGAAAAATTAACTTTTAAATGGATTTAATCAAAACTATATAGTTTTGATGGATTTTACATACAAGTTAGATGCGCAACAGCCCCATATTCACTTTCCCCATAATATATACACTGTGAAGGTTTAAGTCCACTGGATCGATTTACTAACATACGAAATCGGATCAATGATGTTCTAGTGAACGGAAATCACTAAAACACCTATTGTGGGGTAAATAAACAAGATAACACAATCGGTACTTCAACTTTCCAGGATTTACTAATCACTAATAAATCGGTACTATATTGAGTTGTAATGAGTCATATTAAGTCGTAATGATACTATGTCTTTCATGACTTATTATGCCAGAGTGATTTTAAGAGTCATTGTAACTCATAATGGAGTCGAATGAACCTTAATATGTAATTCTGTGTTAAGTGTAACATTAGATTGTAATGACTCATTACATCGGTGGAGCCTTACATACATTACAAGTACTACAATTGACCAAGTATGCTCCAATTTTGTTTCTACAAATTACTGATCCATCCATGACTTACAGCAAATAACTGACGAATACCAAATCCAAATTTTCTTTTTGTATTTGTGATTTTGTATGATCCATAGACCTTTAAAAAGTTCTTTTCTTTTTTGTGATTTTATTGATCCTATGGTAATATGCCGATGATCAACGGAGAATCATCTACAACCTTTGTAAACATTCTTTTACTTTTTGAGATTTTATTTGATATGTGCTTAGTTTTTTGTTAGTGAAATATTCTTCTAATAGTGGCGCATACGAACAGCTCATGATGTACCACCTCAAAGACACAAGGCCAAACATAGTTTTGATCTATACCCTTGTGCTGGATACAAGGATACATGTCGTGTCAACCCACGTACAATCGTCAAATCTTAATCGAATGATCGAGCCTACGTGTAAACCGGCCTTTCAAAGTTCCCAAGGGCCAGTGAACAACAAATACGTTGACTCCGTAAACCTTTTTATCCAAAACATAAGTGTATAAAGTACCCCACACTGGGAAGGCTAATTCATGTTGTATGTTGGTTTAGTGGCTAAATGTTTGGTGGCAATAATTCAGATTTGAGATGGACGGTGGAATCTCAACTTACACACTAATACATACCACATGCTTAGGCCCATAAGTTCGTGACAAAATACTACTGGCAGATATTGCAGGTGACAACCACATGATCTTGACCTTTGTTCCAATAATACAAATTGAACTGTGGGCGTATAACAAGTCAAAAGATACATGGTCAACTCTCCACTCAAGAATAGTTTAGATACCATTTTAGGGTTTCTCGTTAAGAATTCTTAAAGATTCCTTATTATCATGAATCATTGAATCTGGATACTTTTCACTGTAATGGGGAGTGGATGGTCACTAGTGATACAATTCTATTACTACCAAGTATCAATCAACTCATGCCATGTCATCACCCAATATTCTATCACTAGTGATAGAAATGTAGTGAGGGTGGTCACTAGTGATGCAATTCCATCACTCCCAATTTTTTTTAATTTTTATTTTAAAATTAAACACTAAATTATAAATTTCACTAATTTTTTTAATTTTTTATTTTAAATTAGAAATTAACAATAAAACACTAAAATTATAAATTTCATTAAATTTAAAACATACTACTTCAATTTAACATACTAGAAATCACGAAACATACAATTAAAAAAAAAACCTACTCCTCGTCCGAATCATGAAACTCCAAACCTAGAGAACCTACTAGTTCGATTAAATCGTATCTCAACCGAAAGTGAGTTTCTTCATTACGCAATTCTAGATGGATATTTTGTGGAACTTGAATTTGTGTAGGAGGATCCGGCACCCAATCCGGGGATATTGCACGTCCGTCTTCTTTGATCATCATATTGTGCAATATGATACATGCATACACTATGCTATGTATTGGTTTCTTGTTCGTCGCACGAACCGGTCGGTGTAGTATACCACATCTACCCTTTAAAACACCAAATACCCTCTCAACATCTTTTCTTGCCGATTCTTGCAATTTTTTGAACACGATTTCTTTAGGCTCGACAGGAAATGAGGGAGCTTTCACAAAAACAGACCAAGACGGGTAGATACTGTAACACCCCGTGTTTTCGAAAGTCAAAGTCAACGACCGATTCGCGCAACTTGACTTGTAGTAGATTTCTTTTGGATGTTTATTTTAGTTGTATTATGTGGAGTAAGTGTCAACAATTACAATAATCGATGTATGTTACTCGCAAACTATTCGACTTACGACTGTGAACTATAGGAAGTAACAATGCGATAAAGCTAAACGATAATCAAGCTATGCTAATCGAATCGACTTCAAATCGCAACTCGAATTATGTATTTTAGTTATTGTTATACGTGTGTGTGTGCCTTACGTGTTACCTGCGCATGTTTAATTTTGTATGTTGTGGAAATCAATCGAAACACGAAATGCAATCGAACTCAATCGACATCGAATTCGAATCACAATCGAACTATGATAATTAGTGGAGAAGGGATAGTGCGAGATATGAGTGGTTGGGATTAAAAGTAATTTGACTAGGAAACCCTATCGTATCGAACCGCTCGCAACCGAAATCGAAATATCAAAAATCGTTGCACCGAACACTCGAAACGTGCAGCTGATCGATCAGGCTACCAGCCGATCAAACAGCCAACCGATCGGACTGCTGTCCGATCGGACAGGCTATCCGATCGAGCTGCCTGGCCGATCGGCCAGCACTTTCCTCATTTGGCATCCTATAAATACGCCTGTCATTGTCATCCTTTCCACTTTTGGAAACCTCTGTCCGACCAGCACGCTTAGCTCATCCTTTTCTCAGATTCCTCTCGATTCCGGTAAGATTTCGTCCTAAATCTTGTACTTTCTTGATCTACACGCACTCATACACCTTTCTATCTTTTGAATCTAAACTTTTAACCGTGAAATCACTAGATTTGAGGTGTTCTAAGGTGACATCATCATGAAGTTCGTATGAACTTCAAGACTGACCTCATTCCCGCCAAGGATAACTCAGATCTGAAGGATTTCCACATGATTTCACAACGATTTCTCATAAATCTGAACACTTTCAAAGAATAAAAGAGTTGAAAGAAATAAACACAAAGTTTTCTCATTCTTTTACACTCAATGCCTTCAAACCGATAGAAACGGAGCCTGTGCCGACATACAAATCACTCCGGTGGTTGCATGGCTCAAGATCCGGATTCTATCCACAAGGTTAACCGATTTCGGGTTAAACGTTAAACTCTGTTTCGAACAGTTCACCGGCCGGATTTGGGTGATTCCTGTCCGACCAGGGGAACCAAGTAAGGACGAGGGATCTATGGTTCGACTCGTTGTCAAAATACCTCAATAAAACGACAAACAATCAGAACAAGCAAGTGTTAGATGAATAGGCTGATCAGGTCAGGATGCTGACCGATTGGACTGCTGTCCGAACGGACAGCCAGCCGATCGGACAGTCAGCCGATCGACTGGCCAGCCGATCGGTTAACACGTGGTCCCACACTTAATCAATTTATTTTGAAGACTAGTATTGAACGAACTGTTGTTCGATCGGACTACTGTCCGATCGGATTACTCTTCGGATCATGAGATACTATACTTCAACACTTAATCGATTTTTCAACATGATTCGATGCACTAGGAGTGCCACTCGATCGAACAGCCGTCCGATCAGGTGATACCCTGCTGAGAACTTGTCTTGCTAAAAATACCTAACCGATCGGGTTGCCGACCGATCGAACGACCGTCCGATCGACCGACCTGAAAGGCAAGGATACTTCAATGTTTTCAAATGTTACAACGAAAACTTCAAAAGTCAAACCATTATACACAAGCACATACATCTCCAGTGGAAGAAACAACCCACTCGGGCGGCCAACCGATCGGCCAGCCGTCCGATCAGATTGTCTCTTGCACGGCCAGCCGTCCGATCGGACTGCCATCCGATCGAACAGTTGTCCGACCCTCCGACACTTGTTTCCGTTTTACGCGTTACTTATCGTTATGCTATCGAACTATTCAGGCTAACCTTACTCGCTAAGCGCTCCCTTCAATCCATCAACCGCTGTGAGTATACTCGATCCCTTTTTGCTTTAAGCACTTTTGGGAGTTACATACGTTACAACTATTCAAATCACATCAAACACACTACTCAATACTATTTGAACGCTAACCGTTAATGCATGTTATACGTGGCTTATGAATGCTTGTTTGTTATGTTTACACATGGAATGCTGTCTACCTGCCTTAGCAACGATAGTACTATAGTTTGGACTCAGCACCCGTTCACACGGGGGTTGTTAAGGACAATTACTTGCATGGATTACAGTGGTAATCATGTATTGCGAACTGCCTCGGGCAGTCAACCCGCAGTCATTGGTATCGATGGATCTATGTCGATAACTAACGTGCTTCATTTCTCTATGTGTACGTGCTGGTTATGCGTAAACGAATTCGAACTCTATATGCTATTATCAAACTTGTATGCTTACCTTTACATTATATGTATTGACTTTATTTTAACGTATGTGACAGGTGCTTAGGATGCACACTTGATAGGAAGTTGAAGCTAGAATAAAGCTTTAGAGCCCAACAAATAGTTGTCTGTAGTAATTGAATCAAGGGTCTCTAGAAGCAGATAAACAATTGCTCTATTTAAATCTGAGTTGTCGGAACAGAATTATTTTCCTAGTTTTGTATGTAATAATTTGTTTACTGTTTGAGGCATGGTATGGGACATGTTATTTTAAATCGAATAGTAATGATAATTGTTATGGAAACTTCTGGACAATCTGTTTCGCTCAGTGCCATTCCCCGATGATTCCGCCATCGGTTGGGGTGTGATAGATACCATCCACAAGAAAAAAGCCTCGTCTGTAATGTCGACCGTTAACATCGAAAGGAGAGGAAGGTGCGGTACCATCCGTTACGGTTTGAAACAACGGCGACGTGTGCAACACATTGATGTCGTTGTTTGAACCTGGAACACCGAAATACGAATGCCAAATCCATAAATCATTCGACGCCACCGCTTCTAGTATGATGGTTGGTCTTTTGATGTCTCCCCTAACATACGCCCCTCGCAACTCTCTTGGACAATTTTTCCACTCGATATGTGTACAATCGATGCTACCGAGCATCCCGGGAAAATGCCATCTAGCCCCGTGTGCGGGGTAAATACGTGAGATGTCGTGGCTCGTCGGTTTACGTAAAAACTCTTTAGCATACAACTTAATGACCGCGTTGCAAAAAATTGCAAACATTCACGTGAAGTTCTGGCCGACATAGCTAGGTATTCATCATATTGATCGGGAGGGTAACCTGTCGCTAGTTGGCGAATGGCGGACATGCATTTTTGTATCGGCGTGAAACTTGGTTTGCCCCTCGCATCGTAACCTTCTTGAAACCATTCCTCGCTTGCTTCGATGTCTCCAACAATCTTTAAAAATAATTCTTTGGGTAAACGAAACCGATCTCTAAACGTTTCGGCATTGTAGAGCGGATTTTCCACAAAATAACGTTCATCAAAACTTCGTTGGCACGTATACGATCACGGTCGACCATCTTCTTCTTTGGGCGGGACGACTCGGCATCAAGCTCGTTATACACCGACACAAAATATTTTAGCGTCTCGTTGTCGGAAGACGACTCGGTATCGCTATCGCTAGACATCGGAAACGTCGAATCCGTAGGGAATTCCATTTGAGAAAGATATAAAAATTGTGTGAAATGGGTTTATGTTTTTGATGTGTGTAAAATGGAGATATATATAAAATGTTTAAAGTTTTTTTTTTTTAATAAACTTACCGTTGAATAACGGTCGAATATGCCCAACATTCAAATTCGTTCAAACTTTCAACGCGTTATAAATTCCACTCGTTGAAAACATCACGCGTGATACCACTAGCGGCGGCGGTGTGCGTTATAAAATAACGCGTGATGACACCTCCATCACGGACCGCCCCCTCCGCCCTAATACTAACTATTTGTAAGGAACAATTGTAACAAATTTATTGTATTTCAACTTTTTGTTTTAATAATATAACAATGTTAATTGTATTAAATATAATGCACTTTTATATATTATATTATATATAACTACAAAAAGCAACTTGAGTCATGTCCGTTCGTTTAAAAATCGTATCCGTTAGAAAATTATAATATATGTTGTATATTATTGAGTCATGTCCTTTCGTTTAAAAGTCGTGTCCGTTAGAAAATTATAATATATGTTGTATATTGGCGTTAACTCGTGTAAATTACTTATTAACATGTAACATGCTTTTAATTTTTTGTCATTTGATTTAATGATATTACATACACAGAAATGTAAGTGTATACATATTGTCGTTCAAAAAAAAGTATATACACATTGAGAAGAAGTAAAGTGTCGATCTTGGATAAAATTAAAGAAGGTGTAATTTCATAGGATCATTAATGTTAGTGACTTGTTCAACGTTTTGGATCAAAATTGTTAGTGTATCTATTTAGGAACCAAAAACAAGAATTTCGGTTACTATACACATTCATTAACGATTAATATCAAGTTGAGTTTATTACGCAGAAGTTAAGTCTTGGTAAAATGTAATATCTTAAGAGATTGAACAATCATAAACTGATTTATCATGTAACATTCAAAACTTTTGTGGTAATAATGTTAAATGTTATTTTGATGAAGTTTAAAAATTTTTTATTTTTATATCAAATATATATTCAGTTCATTTAAACCGAACCAGTTTTAAACCAGAACACGTGACTAGTTGTACTAAACGAATCTGTTCATCTAACTTTCAGTTAAAGTACTAGTTTACATTTTATGTTCCTTCACACCATCATAGCGTTTCAACCCAAAAAAATCCCGAAAAAGGTGATTCTAAATGGCCAGTTTTCTAGTAGTGCGATGACTACAAAGTTGAATCCTAATTATATGCAACCCGAAAGTGATCCCTAAATGGTCAGTTTTCTAGTAGCGCAATGACTACAAAGTTGAATCCTAATTATATGCGGAAAAAAAAAAATACTACAGCCAAAACCATTTTTTTCCTAATTTTAAGAACAAGGAAAAACTGGCGAACAACATTTTATACCTCTAGACTATACCAATACATAAAACATGTTAAATAGTGAAAAATTGTCGGTAATGCGATGTAAGTTGTCGCCAAAATACATCTTTTATGGTAGATGTTGACACAATTTATCTATATCACGTGTAAAACCTGAAACTTCTAAAATACACAATTTGGACCAATGAACATCCTTGTCAACCAACTAACAAAGTATGGTGGGCTCTGAAAGTCGACAATTTATACTCCCACGAAACGGTAATACAACTACTCACCCATGTTGATAGAATGAATCTATCTAAGAACAAAAAGAAGGCAACAAGATGCATTGTGGCGGCAACATTATCGAAAATTTGGCTGAATCGTAATAAAAAAGTTTTTAATGGAAGGAAAAATTCGAACAACAAAATGCTTGAAGAAATATAGGAGTGCACGTACTTGTGGATTAGGAGCAGGGCGAAACTGGAGTATTTATTATATGAAAATTGGATTGAGCATGGAATTAATGTCATAAAAGGTTAGGCGAGTAGACAGGTTTAACTAATGTAATTTTGAGTTGTGTATGTTCTAGTCTTTTGGCTGTATATGTTAAATCTCCCTTTATGTTTAAAAAAAAAAAAAGTATAATTGAATGGTGATTTGGGCTTCTAAAGTCTTATGATTAACGACCACATATGGTTGTCAATTATAGTCCACTACTTTTAGCAAACTTGTATATGTATATTCTTTCCCAAAATAATAATTAGTTGTTGAAACAATTCAATGGAGTTTTTTATTTTCTAAAGAGTTAATGAAAAATTTAATTATAAAATTGGTGTTTAATAAAATGGCATTTACCATAATAATGTTATTATCTCGCATGATTGTTTCTCACCCTTAATCTCTGGATTATTAATTTTTTTTAACCGCAATTTGGATCACTGACATATTAATTTTTTTAACGGCAAATTTGGATCATTTACAGACCACTGAAGTATTATCGTGCCACCAGCGAAACCACTCGATCATATACATCTCCACTAGACAATAATGAATATACATCAATTCAAGAGGAAATCCAATAAATTTGGGCCTAATGGTTTATATAAACCCCTCTTTGTAGGAATCAAACCCAGGACCTAATGATTTCTAAGCCTTATCCCACCTCAAAGATGACACTAGGTAGGGGTGTAAACAAGCCCAGAGGCTCGAGAGCTACTCGTTATCGGCTCGGTAAAAGCTCGAACGAGCCGAGCTTTAACGAGCCCGAGCTCAATCCTGAAATAGAGCTCGTTTTGTTATCGAGCCCAAGCTCGAGCCTGAAATACAAAGCTCGTTTCGGCTAGCGAGCATAAACGAGCCCAAACAAAATTTTATTTTTTATATATAACATAATAATGATGATGATAACATTGGCGAGCCGAACTCGAGCCGAGCTTTGGCTCGTTTAAGCGATATTGAAACGAGCTTAAGCCGAGCTTTTAGCTCATTTGAGGTTGTTCTCAAAATAGCTCGAGCCGAGCCGAGCTCGAGCTTTGGGTTTTACTCGCGAGCCAAGCTCGAGCTCAAATAAGAAAGCTCGAACCGAGCCGAGCTCGAGCTTCAGAAAAACATGACGAGCCCAGTCGAGCTTGGGCTCGACCCGGCTCGTTTTACACCCTAACACTACTAGGCAGGCTACAATGTCATGGCCCAATGGATTATTAATAACTATTGATTTAGATAAAAACTGTATTACCTCATTGCTAGTTTCTCACTCCTATTACTGTACGTGTATTTTTATTTTTTATTTTTCAAAATGGGTTTTATTTTTGTATGAAACCTGAAAAGAAAACTGTTTTTATAAATCTTAAATATATCTTAATTTATAGTGAAATAACTAAAACACGTGCATACGAAAGATAATTTAAACATAAAAATAATAAACAAGAGTAAAATGAGAACTTAATCACGAAACCAGAAAGAGATAATTTAATTCCTAGCCATTAAGCACACAGTTGTCGGATCGAAGTGGCGTTTTGATATCATATTATATTCATAGTTAATAGTTTTATGAGTCACTCTTAACCAAGCTTTGAATGCGCTCTACAACTTTACTCAAATTTAATATTCTTTTGGGTCATCCATCAGGCACTCGTCTAGGCTTATTTTCTTTTACTTTTACCAGGTACGTCGTTGTTAAATAAGGTATTGGGCCTAAGGCAAAAGACGGGCCTATTATGGTCAAAGAGTCAAAGTTGGTAAAAGAGGGGAGGTCAAATCCTCACTCTGCCTCCCCTAACACTATTCCGGCAAGGATGGGCAGAGTGTGACTCGCCATCAACATTAAATGGCTGAAATCTTGAGAAACAAAGGCGGTGAAGTGAGTTTGGAAGGAAAGTCAGCATTAAATGTAAAGAAGGGTGAGACCTTAAGAAAAATGATATTGACCAGCTGCTATTCTGGACATTCTCTTTGTTCGATAAAGATCCAACGGTTCATGACAGAGAAGGGGTCCACCTTGATAAGCAACCTCTCCGGTTATAACTAGAGGAAAACACATACCCCCTTTTATTACTAACATAGCAACTTACAACTTGAAAAAAGTTACAACTAAAATAACAAAGGCAAATTAACAAAAGATAGCCCAATCAGCCCTCACAAGACAAAGTTAAACCATCGTGAATGCGACTGAGCCATGAATAACAATAAGATGAAAACCTTTACTCCTGGATCAAGACACTTGCAAAATAAAATTAGAAAAAGAGGAAGGGAGGAGAGACACAGAAGCAACAATGCACAAAACACAAAATATGGCAACAACATACAAAGAGGCAGATAACACATAAAGTCAATCATAGTAAAGTCAAAACCTAAATCCACCCAAAGTCAAGGAGGCCCCAACACGAAGGTCCCCTATAGCAAAAGCAACCAAAGTTAGGTTATATCAGATACGACCATATCGAAGTTTTGATTTTAAATACAACAACCAGCAAAGGACTTCACGAGGTTGGATCATCGGATTGGGAGTCAGGAACCAAGAACAAGGCTTCCGCTTAGGGATGGACATAGAAGGGTTGGAGGAAAGCTGGTCCAACACGGTAGGGAAACGCTCATTTAACTCCTTTTGAAGCTTGGCAAGCTGCTTCTTGGCCTTGGAATTATATTTTGCAGTTTGTTTCTTATCATGGCCCTGAGAAGAATAAGTGTATCACTCCTTCAACCCGGACTGGTATCCCACATATCGGTAATCCTAGTAAAGTTTCCCCAACGAATCTCGATACTCAGGGGTCCCAATGAGATGAGCCAAGAATCTAGCAAACCCCTAGGAAACCAACCACTGTCATTCAGAAGCCAGCTTTTGATTGTCATCTTGAATCATCGTCATCTCAGCCTGTAAATCTTATACATATTTAGAGGCATCAGATGCAACAGTTTGGAAGTACTTGAGGTCATCCCCCAGCTTCTCTTGACAGATCATCAAGTTCTCGCGTTCCCTCCTCCAACCAACCTCCCTACCCTTAACCAGTGACTCCACGCCCTGCAAACATTTTAGGACCTCGAATAGTTCAGAATACAAAATCAAGAAACAGGAAGTGATAATACCACAACGAACATCAACACGTTCCATACCTCTTTCTCTGCAAGCAATCTCTCAACATTGACAACACGAGATTGCAGACTAGTAGCAATGGACTGAGATGCTGACAGACGGGACATCAAATCCTCCTTCTCCTTCTCCAAGGTCTTCACGCGAACCAACATACCGGCATTCCTGGTAAAACCCTCACATATGGCTAGGAAATACTGATCTTCAAAGATGCGCAAGTCCAATGACGAGTTGGTAAATTTCTAAGCCAGAGGAATGGCATTTGACATGAAACCCCGGGCAATACCGCCGGTGTTGATAATTGTGGAGGGAGTGATCTTCCAGTCCAGGACGAAAGACGTCGCGTAACCTTCGCTAAACAAGGGAGCCAAAGGTGAGGTCCCAGCCAAAGGTGGGGGAAGACTAGATTGATTTTGATTCAACAACTTGATAGGAGAGGCGCTGGAGGCAATGTTAGCAACATTTATAGGTTCAGTAACTTCAACACACCTTTTACCCTTCGAAACCACAAAGGCGGAGGGAATTGAGACACTTGCGGGGACCTTGAACAATTTATTCTGTATTAAGAAAATAAATAAATAAATTTGGGAGAAAGGAGGAGAAGAAACACAGGCAAGGAAACACGCGTTATAAAACAAACAACAAAGGCATGAAACATAAGCAAAGTACATATCTTCCCATAACTTACAGAAATAGATTATGAAACCAGGCTCACAGAGTGTTTAGAACTCTTCAAATGCTTAGAAAATAAACCCTTGTTGGCACCAAGCGCGGTCTCCGACACTGTTTGGGAAAGGGGCTCAGATCTTTGATTATTGGCACTATGAAGACAGGAGCGTATGCTCCGGCCCTCGACTGCTGGCTTCCCAGCAATGACAACTGCATTAGATTCGGGTTTCCTCTTGCGAGATGAGGAAATCTGTCACAACCCCCGACCCCTTGCCCCGAGAGGCGGGCGGTCGCGAGCTTCGCACATTCGGTGGTATCGGTGTTTTTCAATTTTGGCAGCGGAAATTTTCATCAGGACCATAGTTAGGAAATATTTTTATCAGAGTTAAACACCAAAATGTTTAAAATAGATAAATGGGATAAAACCCAAATTTTCTGATAATACATTTATAATAACAAGTGGGACAAAATCTGACTTTTTATTTGTAATATATTTATAGGGATCAACTCTAATTATTGAAATCAATTCTCCTTTTTAATTAGGTAACTTTTATAGCCACTTTTCTAAGCCTTCAGTGCTCCCCAGCTGGCTTTTATGGGCTTCATACTAAGTTACCTGAAACACGTGTTTCAAATATTTTATCAGCAAGAAATACTGGTGAGTACATCCCAGTTTAATCAAAACAGGTTTTATCATTTTACAGGATTGAGGGCGATCGCGCAATTACATTTGTTTCCAATTCTTACTTTAATTACCACCCACGGTACTGTCAATCAATGACTGGTGGTCATGTTACTACTCACAGTGTAGTAACAAATTTTGTATACAAAACCCCAACATACCGACGATAATTGTAACATTACAAATACTCAATCACTATTAATCATAATGTAAAACAATTGAGGTTTTGTAAAACAGTTTGTGAAAAGAGGATAAACTCACATTACTAATTTAGGTGTTTTCCTGTGACTTCCTGGTTATGATCTATTAATTAAACAATGCACACACGTTAGTATAATAACCCAATTTACATTAGTTATACCCTCCCCGAGACAAAACTCCAACGACTACGTCGAGTAGAGCCACGACAGACGTTACGGAGCACTAGATCAATCGGGCAGTGTATCTAATATGTAACTGGGGTTATAATACTTACATCGAGGCAAAGCTTCGTTATTTTTGTGGGTATAACACCCGGGTATTACTTTAGCTATTCAGAATTGAGAGAGAGAGTTTGTGTGATGAACGAATTGGAAATGAATCTTGACTGCTTCATTTATAGAGTGAATCAGGGGGCTCTCGCGCCCCGCGAGAGAGACAACAGGGGCTTTCGCGGCCCACGAGGGCCTTAAGGGCGGCGGTAGGGTTGCTGAGTCATGGTATAGGATCGACATATGTGGGACACGTGGCTCGTTCGTTTGGTCGGCAAGTAAGGGGACCTCGCGCCCCGCGAAGACATCCGCTTATCTGGGTCGCGGCCCGCGAGCGACCCAAATTATTTGTTTTATTTGTTATTTAATGAGATAAAGGTATTTCCGGCCCATTTTTCGTATACAGGGTGTATTTAGGAACGTTTAGGGTTGTTTTCAAGGGTTGTTATATCTTAGGTATAACTCCTGAACTATTTAATAAAATATATAATGTACTCGCATTAAGTATGGTAACCCAATTCAACTTTATCCTTATGTTACGAGACAGAACCCCAACAAACTTAGTCGGGCAGAGCCTTGACATGCGTTGGTGGGTCCTAAATCAATCGGACAAGGTATCAGTGATTAGGGGTTAAAATACTTAAAACGGGGCAGGGCTTTATTATTATTATTATTATTATTATTATTATTATGGGGTGAAGTAAAAAATTATAGATTTTTAGAGAGAGAGAGAGAGAAAGTTCGCGAGATCTAGAGAGAAGGCAGTAAGCAAAAGGTTTGAAAGAAAATTCCCTATTTATAGAAACTTTCCAAGTTTCATGGGAAGTCCTTATGTCTACACGTATACCGGCAAACATACACGTCCGCATGCACATTAATTCATATGTTACACATAATTGAAATTTTCAAAGTGACCATGCATATGCATATGCATATGTACACGTAGACAACATTAGTATTTAGTGTTGATTTATTTTATTATTTTATTTATATATTATAATAATTAATTCAGCTGCTTCACTTATTTGGCGTTCATAACTTCTAAAATATGACATTTTACAAAAACAACAAATATGTCATTAGAACGAGAATAATCTTATCTACATTTTGAACCAAGTTTCATTAAAAACGGAGTAGGTTCAAATATAATGTATTTTTATAATTTAATTATTAAACGGTTCCTGGGTGTTGGTGCATGCGTCTGTCGACTTCGTCTTCGTTCGAGTCTTAGATTTGTAATGAAAGATCAAGGCACGAAAAACGATAAAACATGTGTATATGTAATTTCGCACGAAATAGCATTGGGCTATTTCGTACGAAATCAACATTGCTATTTCGTACGAAATAGCATGTTGGCTATTTCGTGCGAAATTAGAGGTCTATAAATAGGGTTGTGGTTGATTCATTTGGTACGAAATTAGATTCCGAAGCCGAAGTGCTGTCGAAGTGTCTCTGGCCTGTATATTGTTATCAGATTAATAAACAAGACAGTTAATAGTGATTCTAGTGTTATACAAGCTAAACGAAGACTTAATCAATGAATTCCGCCTCTGATTCTGTCTAAGAACTCTTCTGAACGACTCGTTTGGTCGGTAAAACGATCCTACATGTGGTGTCAGAGCTCAGGAGGAAGAGTTCTTACCTTTTAGCTTGTTTTTGCTGGAGAATTCTGATTTCTACACCTTCTTTTCAAAATTGAAAAATTTTTAACGGATAAAATGGTTTGAATTCCACACATTATATACAAAACAGTGTTTTAACAAAGCCTTGAGAGAATTAGACCTAAAATCGAGCTAAAACCTGATCAACTTGACAAAAGTTTGGCCGACATGATGACATAAGCATAATTTCGCATGGAATAGCACTTAATTTCGTACAAAATTACATTATGTGGTTGATTTCGCTTGAAATTGAGGGTAATTTCACACGAAATCAGATTTCGTTTGAGGATTTCATACGAAATCACTATTTTGCACCAAATTGGCTTGATTTCGTTTGAATCTAAGCTGATTTCGCACGAAATTATATTTCGCTTTGTAATTTCGCTTGAAAACACTATTTCGTGTGAAACTTCTGATTTCATTTGTGTTGGTATTTCGTTTAAAAATTTTCTTGCAGGCTATTTCGTTTGAACTAGGTATTTCGCTTAAAGAGATTTCGTTTGTAGTGCTGATTTTGTTTGTAAGTGACTGATATTGTGAAATCTGTTACCGAAACATGGAAACTGAAGAAGCAATTGCATTGTATTACTATATATCTCAACAAGAGAGTTATATTGAGATTGAAAAAGAACCGGTATTCAAAAAATTAATTTCAAGAGAACCAATTTCAATAAAAAAGGATTCAGAAATTGTTTTAGAAAAAGTTGAAAAGGGTTTAGATGATGTTTCAGAAAAGAATGAAAAAAATTCAAAAGTTGTTTCAGAAAGAGCTCCAGCTTTTGATCATTCATACTCATCTAATGAAGAGTGTGATGATGATAGCAGAGAAATTGAAAAACTTGAATTTTATAAAAGGTTATTTTCGTCTGAAATGTTTAATGAATCCTTTGCAGAACAAATTGAAAAGCTCAAGAATAAACTAGATGCGAAAAGGAAGAATCATGAAGCAGCAAATGTGGAAGAAAATGTAAAATCTGAGAAGAAACATGTTGACAGTGTTCATCAAGAAACATCTGAACAAGATGAGACAACTGAGGTGTCACAAAACGATGACGTCAAATCTGTAGAAAGAGTTCAAGTGATAAAAGAACAGGTTGAAGAAATTCCAGCTTTCAAGACTGAGAAGAAAGCTGATATTGAAAAAATAACTGTTACGTGCTCCAAATGTGATATAATCAAAGCTGATAATGTCAAGCTGTTGAATGATGTTGACAGTTTGACATTAGAAAACAAAAATTTGAAAGAAAAAGAAAAAGTTTTTGAAAATAAAATAAAATCTTCAGAAAATGAAGATTTTTGGATAAAATTGGAAAATAAAAATTTAAAAGAAAATGAATCAAAATTTCAAGAACAAATAAAAGTTTTAGAAAATGAAAAATATGTTCTTAAAAAGAATAAAGTTGAAAATGAAAAGGCAATAAACTCTCATCTTGAGAAAATCTCTCAGCTTGAAAATGAAGCTGAGAGTGCAAGAAACAAAATTGATGAACTTGAAAAAAATTGAAATATTTTGTGACCTCATCAGAATTTCTGAATCATCTTTGTCCAAAACCGATCAATTCAGTTCCAATAAGTGACAATGTAACAAATTTTGACAAAGTCAAAATTGATGATTGTGATGAAAGATCTGATGATGAAAATGAAAGAAAGAAAACATTTCTGAAATTAAAAGAAAAATTTCAAGAAACTGTTTTGCAATCTACAGAAAAAGGTGAATGCTCAACACAGAAACCTTTGAAGAAGATTGCAGAACAAAAACAAAGTGTTAAAAATTCAAAAAGTTTTCAAAATGACAATAAAAGGTCATCAGTTCAATTATTCAATCATGATAAAAAATCACAAAAATTTGAAAATCAAAACTAAAAAACAGTTGGTAATAAGTGGTGCAGGTTTGACCACAGTGCTCAAAGGACAAATCCAGCTTACAAGAGAAGAAATGAATACCACAAGGCCAAACAGTGTTATGATCTGAATGTTTGGTATGAAAGTGGTGAATGGTACGATAACAGAGTGTGTTACAACTGTGGTTTTAAAGGACACATTGCTGTTAACTGCCAGAGTCGGAGTTTTGAGACGAGGAGATGTTTTGAGTGTCAAATCAAAGGACACATTGCCAGAGATTGCCCAATGAGATTAAAGGGAAGATCGAGGGCTGAATCTCAGAAAATGGCAAAGAAACCAGTTAATGTCGAAGAAAAGCCCAAAGAACAGAAAGTTCTAGAACAGAAAGTGAAGCTTTCACAAGGGCAGAGATACAGACTGAGGAAGAAAAGGAAGAAAGCGAGGGAGTATCTCGAAAAGATTTTGTCCTCGGATACAACAGGAAAATCAGATAGCAGTTCTGATAAATCATCTTGCTCGCCAAAGAATGACAAATCAAGCAAAACGAATTCATCAGATACAAATCTGAGGACAAAAGGGATATTAAAGAAAGAAAATGTAGTTAATCAAGAGATTAACAAACCAAAGAAAGTGAAATTTTCACTTTCTGGCGATGAGTTTGTTTCTTCGGAAACAAAGGAGCCACGTTTTGGCAATGAATCTGACCTGTCAAAGTCAGACAAGCCACGATCAGGCAATGAATCTGGTTCGTCAAAGCCAGAAGAGCCATTTGTTGAGGTAAAAGGTGATATTTCTGTGTCGACAATTGATGATGCAAACTTTCCATCATTGTCAAACGGAAATTTAAAACAAAAAGTTGAAAAACCCAAGAATGGTCAGGCTTGGGTAGATCTTTTTAAATGAAAAACCTGACTTGCCGGAGCTTCCAGGTTGGTAAGTGTGAAGCAGGTAGCGGCATCTTTCTTGAGAAATTCACGTTTGTGATATTTCGACATACAAGTGGTAAATCAGGGACATTAATTTGTACTTGATTTTCTACAAGTGGTATTTGTTGATTGAACCGAAAAATGTCAAAATTTTCAAATGATTGAAGATGAACAAAGTGATATGTAAAACCCCTAACCTACAAATGGTTTGTGAATTCAACAAAACTAATTTTTCTGGAAAAAATCATTCTGATTAAAACAAACTTAAGTGTTTTGAAATCATTATGGGAAAATAGTTTGTTGTAAGGGGGAGTTCTGATTGTTTATGCCAAGTGGATGGCGATTTGAAGTAATTCACATCAGTTTGTCACTTTATTTGTATAGTTTGTTTTCAAATTTTCCCAGAAAATCAAAATTGAAACATATTTTGATTTTAGGGGGAGTAAAATTTAAAAAAAAAAATTGAAAATTTGAAAATGTCAAAAACATTGAAAAAGCAAAAATGAGTTTTGTTGTGAAAAGGAGGAAATGATAGAAAATCAGTGAACTATCACAGCACGCTAAAGAAATGAAATATCAAATGTGATAAACGGTCTCACTAAAGATGTGACGATAGGCTCAGCTAGACTAGTAGATTTGCGAAAACGATACAAACATAACGCAAAAAGTCTAAATCTGGTGGGAAACACGATCGAACGCATAGTACTTAGTTTTGTCCTTCTTGACTGTGTGCCTGCTCGGTAATTGCTGATTGTCGAAAGACATAAAACCGGTTAAGTTTGTGAGCTTTCACAACTTTGCTGAAAAGTCACTGTGATTTTGTGTTTTCATTTTGCAAAGACTTAAACTTGTTTTATTTCATTATTTTGTTTAAGCATTGGACATCCTCTGCGTATACGTGAGTATCAAACTGGATGTTAGTGCCTAAACATTCTGCTTTATTTTCTTTGGTGTTTCGTTTAAGCTTTGGATAACCTATGCGTATACGGAAGTATCGAACTGGTGGTTAAAGCCTAAACAATTTCAACTTGTTTTTTATTCTCTTATTTTGTTTAAACATTGGACTTTCTCTGCGTATCGAAAGATCGACCTGATTGTTAATGTTTAAACATTCTGCATTGTTTTCGCACATGTCACAGTTGATAAAAGTTTAAAGGCATTACTTGAGTCAGTGTATTGCATGATGAGGGGATATGCTGAGATTGTGGGGCCCATAAGAATTTAGTGCAAAATTAATATATCTTATCGTATCGGTAAGCATTTCGAAAGTTTTTAGATTGAGCTTAAGAGGACAACTATATCGTCAATCAATGTGAATCGTTTAGAACTTAAAATGTCAAAAGCTTAACGGTGTTGGTGTTGTGTCTCATAAACTGATATGATCCTCTTACACAAACTCACAAAAATATTGTCTGTAAATATTTCTTTACTGTTTTTCATTAATATCAGAAATTCAAAAAGATTTTTGACAAATGATGTTAGAGAGCTGATTTTCAAAATTCCAAAGGCTAAACATGTTGAACAAATGGTTTGGGGAAGTTTGATTGAAATAAGTTTTGAGGTTAAAACATTTAGATGATTCATTGATTTGTATCATATTTTTGAATGTTGTAAATTCAAGAGTTTGAGTAGAGCTTTTCAGTGTCAAATATGTTTATCTTACGAGTGGTTGAGTTTTATGTAGGTGAAAGTCAGGTTTATGATCCTGTTGCTACAGAAAGCCAGGCTACGATTCAGAACCTGTGAATGCTTCAACAGAGTCAAAGCCAGGGTTTGATCTCAAGGTGATAGCTAATTCCAGACAGCGATCCCAGCTTGATGAAAGAGGGAGTCTGACGAGGTTAGCACCAAAGATAGATCCTGGAACATGCTGAGAAAGTAAGAAGACCGATCAAGACCGAAGAGTTGACATAATGAAGACTCGTACCGAAGACTCGTCAACATCCGAGGGGGAGTCTGTTGGTGCATGCGTCTGTCGACTTCGTCTTCTTTCGAGTATTAGATTTGTAATGAAAGATCAAGGCACGAAAAACAAGAAAACATGTGTATATGTAATTTCGCACGAAATAGCATTGGGCTATTTCGTACGAAATCAACATTGCTATTTCATACGAAATAGCATGTTGGCTATTTCGTGCGAAATTAGAGGTCTATAAATAGGGTTGTGGTTGATTCATTTGGTACGAAATTAGATTCCAACACCGAAGTGCTGTCGAAGTGTCTCTGGCCTGTATATTGTTATCAGATCAATAAACAAGACAGTTAATAGTGATTCTAGTGTTATACAAGCTAAACGAAGACTTAATCAATGAATTCCACCTTTGATTCTGTCTAAGAACTCTTCTGAACGACTCGTTTGGTCGGTAAAACGATCCTACACTAGGCCCGTCTAGGTACTTCATATTTCAAACATTCAACTTACCTATGATCTATTCGTATAATAACTTTATTTTAAATTTAAAATTTTGGGAATGTTACATCCTCCCCACCTTGTTTTAAATCTCGTCCTCGAGATTTAGGCTATGATACTTTCGTGGGGTTACGTCACGTCTTTTAGTTGGTTATCAAGGTGTTTGGGATAGATCAAAAGGTAATTATAAGGATATCATAGGATAATTGGAATTCGATGGTCTCCAAAACTTAATTTCAGGAATTGATGTTAACTGATTGAGATGAAATGATACAATTATCAAGGTGACTGAGTTTCACAAATCAAAAGAGAGGCATAGAATTCGAAATGCAATGACTTGTAGAAACAATAGGATTCAATGCAAGAAAAGAACTTACTTTGATTGTCAATTGAGAAAGATTCTGAATCAATAGTCTCAATTTGAAAATAGAAGTATGAAAAATGATTTGTCAGGGATCAAACCCGAAATCAGTGACGTTCATTTAAATAGCAAGGATACACCGGACAATAGAATTTAGTGTATCATTGTCTTAATACATAATTGTATCAAGACTATTTGAATGATGAGTCAAACAAAATATGTATGAATTAATAGGATTAGCTCAAGTTACAAATTTATACAGACACCGCAAGGTGTTGTAATGATTAAAAGAATTCAATTATTATGGTGACCGAACGAATTTACCATTCTCAAAATTGACTGAAAGTTTCAAATGGAGTGAATCTGGATATTCAAAAGATAGGATGTCCAAGTGAAAGAAGAAATGAATATTGCAAGGTTAAATTCAAAGATGAAATAAATGTTGGAGGTACGTTGGAATAAGAATTTAGGTACCTTTATCTTAACACAAAATTGTATTAAGACTGGTTTAGGATAATGAATCAATAAATCGTTAACTTCGTACCTCAGGTGTGAAAATGAAATGAGTCCAAGTTTCAAAGAAATCGCCACCACAAGGTGTCATGTTTTAACAAATGATACATCGAAATTGAAGACTTTAAACAAGTTTACTATAATTTAAACAATGAGATTACTTCGAATATGATGATCTCGATTCATCATATGGGATTTTGAATTGAATGTATATTGTGAACAAGTTCAAATAATTGAGCTTGGTTTGGACATATTCGAACAATGGATATACGTATGGATAAGAAATGGTTTCAATGAAAATCTGGTAAGTAACTTTGAAAAGGAAAGGAGTTTTCTAAGAAATCTATTAACTTGATATCAAAAGTCAGCATTGTGTAATCATATAGATTATCAGAATGAGTATACCGGAATATTTTATTCGAACTGGCGAATAATTGATCTTTTGAAAGTAACATCACATGCATAACAAGCAATGCATGAGCAGCATATGAATTTGTCAAGAGATGAGACAAATTAGTGTTGACTTTATGATAGAGAAATAAAGACTTCTTATTATAAAACTTTGATTGAAATCAAAAGTCAACTTAATACTTTAGTACAAACAAAACGTAAGGGTGCTTATTTTAAAAGTTACTGTGGTTTTTGGTGTTTATGCGTTCTCCTTAGCTTCATCGGGGTTTCTATCCTCGTTGTCGGGTGCCTTAGATAGTTTTGGGTAGTAGAGACAAAAGTGACCTGGATCTCAACATTTATAACATACATTGGTTTCCTTTCTCCTTCTACATTCTTCCTCTGTATGCCCAGCCTTTTTGTAGTAGTTACAACGAAGTGTCTTCTTAGAATGGCGTTTTCTTGCGTGCTTTTTGTTGTTGTAGGTAGGCTGTGCGGTTTCTGGTTCCATTATTTTGTTCTTGGAAGATTTGTTAGAGTAGAATTCCTCATAGGAGTAACCATAGGTTGTGGTTTTCTTTCGTTTGGAAGATGGAATTTTGATACGAATATCATGACCTCCATTAAAATTAGAGCTAGGTTAGGAGTGATGGGTATGCTTACAGCATATACTAGGATTCTCATTTATAGGCATCGAGGTTTTAATTGCGTCAATAATCGAAGGTATGACATTCGATATTCCTTGAGCTATTATATTTTCTATAGTATTTTTATCCAAAATATTTTCATTACTAGCCTGAATTTCTTGATCACATGCTATTCCCTTTGACATCTGAATTACAATCATGTTCAGATATAATTATCACCAAATTAAATGATTATACAGGCATATTTTGTTGCTCATTTCATGTTTAGCACAAATATAGTTATACCTATCCGTGTTACATATTGATAGATATATTCATATATTCACATTATATTTTAATCGTTTCGTCAACTATATAAAATATAAGGAAAGTGTATATATATTATGTGCTGTTTTTTCCTTTTGTTGTAATAACTTTTTTTTTCTATCTTGTTTATATTCAACTATACTTTCAGAGCTCATAGCTGGACAGGAATTTAGAAAATAAAGGTAAGGGCTTTATATGAAATTTCGAGATTCTCTGTCATTGACCTACTATTGTTTTTCAAGAAGTGGTGCTAGTACAGATATTCTTAAGGTGTTTTTTGAATTAAAGATGGGTATCAAAATAGATTTTGGGTAAACATGTAGGCTTGTTTCTTCTGTTATATAAAAGCTCGTTTTTCTACATAAGATATTTGATTATTATATTGTATATATATTATCGAGAATTTTGCGTACTGCGTATACACACATATAAATATAAAGTTTTAAAGTTTCTGGTAATATATACAGATAATACCAATTTATAAGAATTAAATTTTATAATTGCTTATTCACATACTTTTGTTTATTCCTTTATATTAACGAAATAAATTTCTATTAAATTTATTAAACATAATATTTTGGAATAAAAATGTGATTTATCAAAAGGAACGAATTTAATAAAGACATAATTTTTCTGGATTCTTTTAGAATAATTTAACCTTTAACTGACAGGTTGACTTATTTTTTATTATAACGTATTTAGGACTTGATTCTAGTTCTCCATCTATTATATTTATTTACAAAGTCTCATGTTTCTAAATTTGAACCTTAATATATTAAGTCATGGAGTATTATTCTCGTATCAAAATATATATACGTATGACTCTAAATATTGTTTTAAGAAATAAATTAAACTTATCAAATGATAAAAATTGTTTCCTCTTAAGATATACGTATATATATATATATATATATATGGTAGGGATATGGTAAAAAGTGTCTAAAATGTAAGAAGGGTAAGAAGTGTTTTAAACCATTGGATATTTGATCTAATGGTTGAGATCAATAGGGTATAAAATGTAAATTGTGTTTTAATTAGAAGGACCTTATGTAAAAATTGAAGGGCAATAGTGACTTTTCCAACGTTTCAAATATGGTAACCGTTTCAAAACCCCCCATCAATCTCCTAAATATCAGCGAATTTATGGTAACCGTCATCAATCTCCAAAAAATCAGCGAATCTCTCGTACAGATTAAATTCTTCGATTTCCTTCACAGCAACTTTTATAACACTATAAGAACAATATATTACATGATAAAACACTATAGGAGGATATAACACTATATGTTTACTGTAAGACACTATACATAAATAAAACACTGTTGATGGGGGATAAAACACTATGAAAAGGAACAATATTGATGGGATAAAACAATATGAAAGGAACAGTATATTACATGATAAAACACTATAGAAAACATTGTTCATGACGTAGTGTTTTATCAATACAAAACATTCCCAGATTTTAAAACACCATGACTATGATTCAAGTCATGGTGTTTTATCTGGAGACATTGTTCATGGCGTGGTGTTTTAAACATCTATGATTCAAGTCATGGTGTTTTATCAGGAGACATTGTTCATGGCGTGGTGTTTTATCAATACAAAAACATTCCCAGATTTTAAAACACCATGACTATGATTCAAGTCATGGTGTTTTATCTGGAGACATTGTTCATGGTGTGGTGTTTTAAACATCTATGATTCAAGTCATGGTGTTTTATATGGATTCAATTCACGATCAGAAATGATTCAAGTCACGATCAGAAATGTGGATGACGAAGTTGAAAGACGATGACGGTGAATGATTTGTGGAGACGAAAGAAATTGGTGACGGTGGTCGGAGATGCAGGTGTTCAAATCGGAGAAGATGACGTGAACTGTGATGATGATGACAGAAGGTTAACAAGATGGTCGGAGAAGATGATCTGAATCGGAGATGGAGATGAAACGATCAATCCCTAAAAATTCTCATCGCCAGTTTTTTTTTTCCAGTTATATTGGAAATCAATTAATTGACAAGAATGTACAATTACTAATATACCCTTTTGAATTAATTAAGATGAGGGACACTTGTCATTCCCAAATTATTTCTTACACTTCTTACAAAAGATGGACTTTGTACAGGATCCTCTACCTATATATATATATATATATATATATATTAAACCATATAGTTATACCGTACTAAATATTTTTACTTTATGAATGAAATATCATTTATAATATTGATACAAGTTATATATAAAATATACATATATCTGACTTACATATAATTGAAGGAATAAGTTCAAGCTATTTCCTGTTGATATATAGGTGCTATGTATTAAAAATCATTTAATTACACAGTACCAATTTGTTGTACATATTCCTAAAAATATTTTATATCTTCCATTATATATGTATATGTGCTTAAATTTTAGTATCGTCAAACTATGAATTATGTACTGTAATAATTCTTGTTTATTGTAAATTAAATTAAGAATTTTGTTTTATAAAACTCTTTTAGCATAACTTTATTTAAGAGCCAAAAATTCTATTTTGTTATTGAAAATATTTTACTCTTCGAAAGTTTTTATTATTGTTAATTTTAATTTAGAATTTAATAATATTTTAGTTTAGTGTATTATATTAATAATAAGAGTTAACTGCCATTTTCGTCCCTGTGGTTTGGTTACTTTGGACATTTCAGTCCATTTTTCAAAAATGCGCCATTTTCCTCCCCGACATTCTTGAAAGGTGCCATTTCAGTCCAAAAATCATAACCCAGTTAAGTCGGTTTGTAAATAAGGACTGATTGTGTAAATTTGTAACATAAAGGACCATTTAAGTAAAATGTATAAATATTAATATAATTATAAAATATATATATAATGTATACACACACTCTGATTCAGTTCACACACACACTCTCTCTGCTCTCTCTCTCTCTATGCTCTGCAATCACCACCACCATCACCTTTACCTCTCTACTCCGGTGACCGGAGTAAATCTGGCCATCTTTCCGACACCCCACACCCCCACGAACCAAACTAACCACACACCCCTCCACATCTCACAGATCAGACGAGAGAGGGAGAAAGTCAGACAGAGAGAGAGAGAGAGATAACGACGAGAAAGAGAGAGAGAGAAGGAGGCGGGAGAGAGAACCGGCGACGGTGGGGGTGCCATTTTTCCGGTGAGTTACAGGCGGCGGCAGTGGTGATGAAGGTCTGATGATGATGATTATGATGAAGGTCGATGATGAAGGTCGACGATGAAGGTCTGATGATGAAGGTCTGATGATGATGGTCTGATGATGAAGGTCTGATGATGATGATGAAGATCGCGATGATGATCGATTATGATGATAACAGATGATGACGATGATGACGTTGATGGTGGTGGTTCCGGCGGCGGCGGTGGTGACCACCGGAGCTCCGGTTCCGGCGGCGGTGGTGAGTATGCAGGTAAGGTGTTTGATGAAATGTCTGTGTGAAATGAAATGTTTTAGGTGTTAGGTTTGTTTGGCTGTTTTGGTGATGGCGATGGTGGTTATGGATGGGATGTTGACTGTGGTGAATAAGGGTGGTGAATTGGTGATGGTTGTCTGAGATGTTCTTGTTACTAGAGTTAGAGAGAGAGAGAGTAGAGAGACAAAGGGTAATGTGGTGGGACGGTGGTTATGGATTGGATGGTGACGGTGGTGAACGAGGCGGTGACGGTGGCCTGAGATGTTGATGGCGGCCAGGGCTAGTGGTGGTGGTGTTTTTATATAGAGTAGGGAGAGAAAGGGAGGCGGCAGGTGTGGTGGTGGTGGTGGTGGTGGTGTGTTAGTGGTGAACGAGGTGGAGATGGTGGTATGAGATGTTGGTGGCAGATCGGAGTGGTGGTGGTGGCAGTGGCTGTGGTGGCGGTGGTGGGAACTGGTGATGCAGGTGGTGGAGAGTGTAGAGATAGAACAGGTTTGGTTTTGGTGGATGGTGGTGGTGTTGGAAGGGGATGTGGGTGGGGTCTGGTGTGGCGGCGGCGGTGGAGGTGGAGGTGAAGGTGATGGTGGTGGTGGTGGTGGTTTAGAGAGAGAGAGAGAGAGTAGAAAGAGAGAGAGTGGCGGTGATGGTGTGGTTACAGGTTACTGAATGTGTGTATATTTTGTATAATATAGATTTTATAATTATATAAATATTTATACATTTTACTTAAATGGTCCTTTTATTAACAAATTTACACAATCAGTCCTTATTTACAAACCGACTTAACTGGGTTATGATTTTTGGACTGAAATGGCACCTTTCCAGAACGTCGGGGAGGAAAATGGCGCATTTTTGAAAAATGGACTGAAATGGCCAAAGTGACCAAACCACAGGGACGAAAATGGCAGTTAACTCTAATAATAATGAGGATAAATAATAACAGGATATATTAAAAAAATTTCTTATAAAGCGTTTGTGTATTAATTTTTTTTTCTAGCATGTTATTTATTATCAATATTGACCATAACTTCTGAAATACGATAAGAAGTACTAAAGAATTATAAAGTAATCGTATCTAAATAATGCTGAAACATTATATTTTTAACAAAATTAGTGTAATTATATGTTGAGTAAACTGTCATTTTGGTCACTGTGGTTTAGGCACTTTTGCCATTTTAGTCCAAATCTCAAACTTTTTACATCTGGATCCCTGTGGTTTGCATTTTGTTGCCATTTTAGTCCAAAATCCAAAAACCCTCTATTTTGACTGTTGAAAACTGATCATTTTGTCCTTTAGTGCAGGGGCATTTTGGTCATTTTTTAAATCTTTTTCTATTTAATGTCACTTGATAGAAAAACCCTAACACACATTTCTCAAGTCCAACAGCACATAAAGACCATGTTCTCTCTTAGATTCAGATCCGGCGACCGGACTCGCCGTCGAGGATCTCCGGCGCCACACCTCCGACGAACCACCACACCACAACCCTCTGCTCTTCCCTCTCTTCATTGGTCACCGGAAAACAGCCGGTTCCGGCCGTAAACCTGACAACAAACACCCACGACAGCCCCCTCCTCTGATCCTTGTTATTCTGGTCACTGCTCTCCCTCCCCTCGGCCTCTCTCTCTCACTGCTCTCCCTCCCCTCGGTGGAGCCGGCGACCTGCAGATGATGAGCTCGATGGCACCGCCCCCATCTACCACCATCGCCCCCATCTCTCTACATCATTTAAGCACTCCGGTGATCAATCTCGACAACTCCAACAACGGTTCATCCACTCCCGGTAGTAGATTTAGCAACCACAAGAAAGCTAGGGTTCATCCACTTCTGGTAAGTGAAAATGTGAGTATTTGGGGATTTTGGGTGTTTTTTGAAGTTTCTAGTAAATATTTGGGGATTTTGAGTTTTTGTTTCTAGTGAATATTTGGGGATTTTGGGTGGTTACGGTCGTGGATTTGAGGGTTTTTCATGGTGGGTTTTCGGATTTGAGGGGTTTTCACGATGGTTGTGGTGGCAGGTGGCGGGATTGAGAGGTGGTCGACGAAGCTATGGCGGCGTTGCCGGCGGTGGATCTGTATATATGAGAGAGAGTTAAGAAATTGGTTTGGTGGTGGAAGTGGTCTGGTGGTGGTGGTGTATAGCAGGAACGAGAGAGAAAGGTAGAGAGGGGTGTATATTTGGGGTTTTTTAATAAAAGAAATTGATTTAATGAAAATTAAATGGACCAAGCTACCCCTGCAGATAAAGACAAAAAAGGGACCTTAAAACAGTCAAAAATGAGATATTTTGAGTTTTGGACTAAAATGGCAACAAAATGCAAACCACAGGGACCCAGATGTAAAAAGTTTGAGATTTGGACTAAAATGGCAAAAGTGCCCAAACCACAGGGACCAAAATGGCAGTTTACTCTTATATGTTTTATTAAAACCTTGACAAATACATATTTTTAAATCGAGTAAAACTTTTGGATTATATCATAAATCATAAAATATCCTGCTTGCCTCGAATAATATTTTATATTATGATATTTTAGTGATACCATACTTACGGGTGTTATCTTATATCCTTGATTTATATCAATATCATAATATTATTATAATTTATTTTGAATGGTATTTATAAATATATGGGCATGCTATATTACAAAATTTAATATTAATATATTTATGAATATATCTCTTTTATATAACATACTGTAAGATACAAAATAGGGGTTACACATCCTGGGAATTTAAATGACATAAAATTATTTTAGGTATACTACATATTATTTTAATATTTATATTATGATATTTTTCAAAGTATCATGCCTGAATTGTGTTTATCTTATATTAATATTAAGATATTTAATGTTAATATCGTAAGATTATTATAATATTGAATTATTTTCATACAAATATATGATATATATATTTATAATATATTATAAAATTTAATAAGGTATAATACTATTAATATCATAACTGTAAAACACAGATATGGGTAACACATATTGAGAGTTCACAATTTGTTGAATGACATAAAGTCATAATAAACATACTAAGATTTTTATGTTCACAGGATAACACATAAGGTATTAATTTCCTAACGCAAATATTCAAAGTTTAGGTATTGGAAGAACACCTAAATGGCTTAAACAAGTGGCATAGCTCTGATACCACCTTTTGTCACAACCCCCGACCCCTTGCCCCGAGAGGCGGGCGGTCGCGAGCTTCGCACATTCGGTGGTATCAGTGTTTATCAATTTTGGCAGCGGAAATTTTCATCAGGATCGTAGTTAGGAAATATTTTTATCAGAGTTAAACACCAAAATGTTTAAAATAGATAAATGGGATAAAACCCAAGTTTTTCTGATAATACATTTATAATAACAAGTTGGACAAAATCCGACTATTTATTTGTAATATATTTATAGGGATCAACCCTAATTATTGAAAACAATTCTCCTTTTTAATTAGGTAACTTTTATAGCCACTTTTCTAAGCCTTCAGTGCTCCCCAGCTGGATTTTATAGGCTTCATACTAAGTTATCTGAGACACGTGTTTAAAACATTTTATCAGCAAGAAATACTGGTGAGTGCATCCCAGTTTAATCAAAACAGGTTTTATCATTTTACAGGATTGAGGGCGATTGCGCAATTACATTTGGTTCCAATTCTTACTTTAATTACCACCCACAGTACTGTCAATCAATGACTGGTGGTCTTGTTATTACTCACAGTGTAGTAACAAATTTTGTATACCAAACCCCAACATACCGACGATAATTGTAACCTTACAAATACTCAATCACTGTTAATCATAATGTAAAACAATTGAGGTTTTGTAAAACAGTTTGTGAAAAGAGGATAAACTCACATTGCTAATTTAGGTGTTTTCCTGTGACTTCCTAGTTATGATCTATTAATTAAACAATGCACACGCGTTAGTATAATAACCCAATTTACATTAGTTATACCCTCCCCGAGACAGAACTCCAACGACTACGTCGGGCAGATCCACGACAGACGTTACGGAGCACTAGATCAATCGGGTAGCGTATCTAATACGTAACCGGGGTTATAATACTTACATCGAGGCAGAGCTTCGTTATTTTAGTGGGTATAACACCCGGGTATTACTTTAGCTATTCAGAATTGAGAGAGAGAGAGAGAGAGAGTTTGTGTGATGAACGAATTGGAAATGAATCTCGACTGCTTCATTTATAGACTAAATCAGGGGGCTCTCGCGCCCCGCGAGAGAGACAACAGGGGCTTTCGTGGCCCGCGAGGGCCTTAAGGGTGGCGGTAGGGTTGCTGAGTCATGGTATAGGATCGACATGTGTGGGACACGTGGCTCGTTTGTTTGGTCGGCAAGTAAGGGGACCTCGCGCCCCGCGAAGACATCCGCTTATCTAGGCCGCGGCCCTCGAGCGACCCAGATTATTTGTTTTATTTGTTATTTAATGAGATAAAGGTATTTCGGGCCTATTTTTCGTATACGGGGTGTATTTAGGAACGTTTAGGGTTGTTTTCAAGGGTTGTTGTATAACTCCTGAACTATTTAATAAAATATATAATGTACTCGCATTAAGTATAGTAACCCAATTCAACTTTATCCTTACGTCACGAGACAGAACCCCAATAAACTTAGTCGGGCAGAGCCTTGACATGCGTTGGTGGGTCCTAAATCAATCGGATAGGGTATCAATGATTAGGGGTTAAAATACTTAAAGCGGGGCAGGGCTTTATTATTATTATTATTATTATTATTATGGGGTGAAATAAAAGTTATAGATTTTTAGAGAGAGAGAGAGAGAGAGAAAGTTCGCTAGATCTAGAGAGAAGGCAGTAAACAAAAGTTTTGAAAGAAAATTCCCTATTTATAGAAACTTTCCAAGTTTCGTGGGAAGTCCTTATGTCTACACGCATACCGGCAAACATACATGTCCGCATGCACATTAATTCATATGTTACACATAATTGAAATTTTCATAATGACCATGCATATGCATATGCACACGTAGACAACATTAGTATTTAGTGTTGATTTATTTTATTATTTTATTTATATATTATAATAATTAATTCAGCTGCTTCACTTATTTGGCGTTTATAACTTCTAAAATATGACATTTTACAAAACAATAAATATGTCATTAGAACGAGAATAATCTTATCTACATTTTGAACCAAGTTTCATTAAAAACGGAGTAGGTTCAAATATAATGTATTTTTATAATTTAATTATTAAACGGTTCCTAGGCCCGTCTAGGTACTTCATAATTCAAACATTCAACTTACCCATGATCTATTCGTATAATAACTTTATTTTAAATTTAAAATTTTGGGAATGTTACATCCTCCCCACCTTGTTTTAAATCTCGTCCTCGAGATTTAGGCTATGATACCTTCGTGGGGTTACGTCACGTCTTTTAGTTGGTTATCAAGGTGTCTAGGATAGATCAAAAGGTAATTATAAGGCTATGATAGCCGTGAAGACATCCGCTTATCTGGGTTGCGGCCCGCGAGCGACCCAGATTATTTGGTTTATTTGTTATTTAATGAGATAAAGGTATTTCGGGCCTATTTTTCGTATACGGGGTGTATTTAGGAACGTTTAGGGTTGTTTTCAAGGGTTGTTATATCTTGGGTATAACTCCTGAACTATTTAATAAAATATATAATGTACTCGCATTAAGTATGGTAACCCAATTCAACTTTATCCCTACGTCACGAGACAGAACCCCAACAAACTTAGTCGGGCAGAGCCTTGATATGCGTTGGTGGGTCCTAAATCAATCGGATAGGGTATCAGTGATTAGGGGTTAAAATACTTAAAACGGGGCAGGGCTTTATTATTATTATTATGGGGTGAAATAAAAATTATGGATTTTTAGAGAGAGAGAGAAAGTTCGCGAGATCTAGAGAGAAGGTAGTAAGCAAATGTTTTGAAAGAAAATTCCATATTTGTAGAAACTTTCCAAGTTTCGTGGGAATTCCTTATGTCTACACGTATACCGGCAAACATACACGTCCGCATGCACATTAATTCATATGTTACACATAATTGAAATTTTCATAATTACCGTGCATATGCATATGCACACGTAGACAACATTAGTATTTAGTGTTGATTTATTTTATTATTTTATTTATATATTATAATAATTAATTCAGCTACTTCACTTATTTGGCGTTCATAACTTCTAAAATATGACATTTTACAAAACAATAAATATGTCATTAGAACGAGAATAATCTTATCTACATTTTGAACCAAGTTTCATTAAAAACGGAGTAGGTTCAAATATAATGTATTTTTATAATTTATTTATTAAACGGTTCCTAGGCCCGTCTAGGTACTTCATATTTCAAACATTTAACTTACCCATGATCTATTCGTATAAAAACTTTATTTAAAATTTAAAATTTTAGGAATGTTACAAAATCTCTAGCTCATCTTCCCTGCTGCTCAACTCCTCAACGTGGGGATAATTGTGGGGACCTTCAAAAACCTGCTGAGTAGGACCCTCAGGAGAGGGGGTCCCACTGTTAGGAACAACATCAACAACGGGATCTATGGAGGGACCACCATCATCATATAGAAACGACACACCTTTAGCATCTGCCTGCATTAAGTTCCACAGAGACATCTCTATAGGATAAACAGTAAACAAACAACATTAAAACTGAAACCCTAAAAGGCATATCAAGCAGGTATATGCACAAAAGAGGGGAAGGGAAAAGAACGCCACGTACCAACGCCATCTAAAACTCTCCTGGGGCGGCGAGAAGAAACAGGGATCAACCCTCCCATGTCCAAAAGCCCCTCAGAAAAATTGATAGCATGCATAGGGTTCTCATACATCAGCTTCCATAATGGACCATCAGCAACAGACACCGGAGGGGCTTCATCGTCTATAGCACGAGAGGTATCTCAAAATGCCAATGGCTTCAGTAACAACATTGGGGAGACAAAGATAAATTTGTTTTTCCATTCTTTGGGGTATGTAGAGGTAGGCATCAAGCTATAACAAGGAGGGGAGATGTTATCCTTTCTTTTCTCGAATGTAAACTAATCACCGTCCAACCTCAGATGACAGAAACGATGAAACAAATATACTGAAGGGGCACCATTAAAAGCGGCATGTGTAAGTTTAAAATGAACGATTCTTAAAAAGGCCAAGGGATGAACCTGGGAGAAATGGATCCCATAATATTTAAGCAACTCCATCTTAAGGACGAAATAGGATATGGAACTCCACAAAACGAAAATGAAGGAGTATACACCAACATGCGTTTGGAGGAACAGGTTGCTGGTTTTGATTGTCCCGGCAAGTGAGGATACAAATTTGATGGAATGCGATAAGCAGAAATGAAAGATTGAAAATCATCCTGAGTTACAATAGAGTGACTCGTTGAACGATCTTTAGGATTCATGATGGAAGAAAATTTGAGAAAAGAGGGGATTTCTGTGAGAAAGAAAAGAAGGAAATGAGGATGATAGTGTTAGATGGCTACTTGTGGGTTTCAAAAAGGCAGTAACCGTCACATCATGATTTGAATGAGGCCCCACAAGATTCCCCCACATGTGCCTGTTCAAACCCCTACCGTCAAATCAAACCGTAGAACAGAGGAGATAATCATCACCAATTGAAGGGACTCATTTCTCCCAAATGGGCCCACGGAATCTATGGGGAAGGAGATTAAGCCCATCCCATGTACAAAAGTCATGGACCAGGACTAGAGATGACTTAACGACGAGTGTCAGCCATCATGCCCCTCATCTAGGCTTATTTTCTTTTATCCTTACCAGGCCCATTGTAATGCCCTGCTTTTATAACTTTCCTTAATTAGAAAGCTTGTCTTGTATTTCTATTTTTGGAAACTCGTATTCCTTGTAATCATCTTTCGTTGTATCGTTGTAAAATCCGAGACTTGGATCATAATAAAAAAATTCGTTATTTCATACAAATTATACTTTACATATTCATACGTGCTTGAACGTCTTAATTCTTATTACATTGATACCTTATTCGTAATTCTTGTAAATATGTGTTAAACTTACAATTACGCCTCATACACTCACGGTTTATACGCTTATCCCTCGTGATTATATATCATTTGAACACTACGATACTTATACGTGATTTACATACTTGATTATAATTTTAGTGTAGGATCGTTTTCAGACCCGAACGAGTCGATCAGAAGAGTTTTACTCAACACGAGAGGCGGAAACAGACGTGTAGAGGTCAATTCAGCAAGATATACACTTTAAACTGTTGTATGATTGATTTGATAATGATTTACAGCCTGACAACACTTCGGCAGCACTTCGTTGCTCTGACCGGAAAGTTACAAATGAAATCAAGACTCAAGGTATTTATAGGGGTTGCTATTTCGTTTGAAAGTGGTATGTGTCACTTCAAACGAAATTACACATGTTAATTTCGTTTGAAGGTGTCACATGTCATGTTCAAATGAAATTACATCAAATACTCATAAAACCTACCCTATTTTTCGTACAACGCGTCCTGATCTAACAATTTTAATGTAAGACTCGATACAAGACGAAGTCGACAGACGCATGCACCAACAGACTCCCCCTCGAATGTTGACGAGTCTTAAAGTGTCGAGTCTTCAACGTCTTCAGTCTTTATCAGTCTGAACGTGAACGTATCCTCAAACTTTATCTCTTTCTTCTCTTCAGCATCAACAGACTTCCCTCGAAACACGCTTTCCTCGGATGTCTTCAGACTCCCCCTTTCGATATGCTGGGATCGCAGTCTGGCTTGTTGATATCTTAGAGTCCTCAGGTATCGGAACCTGGCTTTGTTCTCTTTCTTTAGGTTCAGGATCAAAACCTGGTTACACCTGCATATTCTTAACCCAGAAATAAATTTCAAAAATTTAACATTTGACAAATTTATATGTACAAACTCCCTCTTAATATAAAACAAAATGATTTATCAATTATAGAAACCTCAGATGACCACTTGTACCGAACAATATTCAAAAACTTTTCATATTTAAAAACACAGACTCCTCTTCATCACATGCTCATCATGTTCAGCACTTGGAATTTTGAAAATCAGCTCTACAGCATCAGTTGTCGAAAATCTTTTTGTATTTTTCAAAATTTATGCTAAAACACACTAAAACTCTTTTTGGATTTTTTAATGAAATGAAATGTAATAAAGAAATATTTACAAACAATATTTTTGTGAGTTTGTGTAAGAGGATCATATCAGTTTTTGACAAGTCACAAGTACCGTTGAGCTTAGTTACACATTAAGAATTAAACAATTCACTTAGATTGCCGATATACTGATCCACTTAAATTTTCACACAAATTTCAACTGATTCAGGATATGAGTTAGGTGTTTTAAGAACTTAAACTCATTCATGTGTTCCACCTCTTGAATATACTCCCATATCCAGATCCCAATATTCAGTCTTACAGGTGAGTATACCACAGATGATATCTGTAAGGGGTTAATTGCGAAACCGTGAGAGCTCAGGTCAGAACTTCCGTTCAGCAGAGAGATGACGGCTCGACTTTTGGTGTGTCCCCTTTAGAGGATCTTTTTTACAACAGCAATGATTATCAATTTTATTGTTTCATCATTTTTGCTGAGGGCAACGCTATTTTTCAAGCAAGCATTAAAGTATTCTCCGGGGACTAGGCCATTGCTTCCGCAAAATCAGAAGTCCCGGGATAATACCCCAGATATCACTGAGCATAAAGACCTAGTATCTCAGAAAGAGGGACCTTTCAAACGAGATTTCAAGGGTTACCTATATATCCAAGTAGTGTTCCCCACGAAATAAGCAAGTTTGAATTTAAGTTTATATCCCGAAAAAGTTTACTAAATGTGTAAAAACCTATCGGCATATCATCAGTGAGATCGTTTAATGCTATTTAAACATTACATTTCTTTAGCATACTGTAACTGTCTACTGATGTACTATCATTTCCTCTTTTTCACAACAAACTCATTTTTGTATTTTATCATGTTTTTGCCTTTTTCAAATGTTTTTGGATTTTCTGAAAAATCTTACTCCCCCTAAAATGCAAACACATTTAAGGAAATTTGAAAACAAACTATACAAGTAAATTGACAACTGATATCGAATCACTTCAATTTGCCATCCACTTGACATAAACAATCAGAACTCCCCCTCACAACAAACTATTTTCTCATTATGATTTCAAAACACTTAAGTTTGTTTTAACCAAAATGATTTTTCCGGAAAATAAGTTTTGTTGATTTTATAAAACCACTTGTAGGTTAGGGGTTTCATCACATTGTTCTTCAACCACTTGAATGAAAGTTAAATCAAGTTCAATTTAATGACCTTGATTTACCTTTTGAATCACTTGTAGGTTCACTTATCAACCATACCATATGTAAATCAAAATTTAACAATTTAAAATTATCACCTGTCAATTTACCAACTAAACCTTTTTCAAGAAAGATGCCGATTCCTGCTCCACTCTTACTAACCTGGGAGCTCCGGCAAGTCATACCTGTTCAAAAACAATTTTTTAAGAATGATGCCGATTCATGCTCCGCGATTACCAACTTGGGAGCTCCGGCAAGTCATACTTCTCACTTATGAAAAACTGACATCCAAGCTTCACCAAACTTGGATGTTTTCTCCTCATCTGCACTAGGGTAATAAGATGCTTTCTTTGTTTCATAAAAGGCTTTTACCCCTTTGGCTTTACCCTCGACCATTTTCCCAAAAATCTTTTTCACGTTTCCATTAAACGCTTTATCGACATCAAATTCCTTCTTCTCAGAATAGAACTGATTCGAGATATCAACTTCACCAACCTTTGATTTAAAATTCTCAGCCCTCAATGGTGGAAAATGAACATCATCCATTGGAGGTACTGAGTTTTCATCTATAACCTCAACTTGTGGCTCGTCTGACTTTGTGGAGTTAGATTCATCGCCAAGTTTCTCATAAAACTTCTTAACAACCCACACTTGGTTGTCATGTTTAGCTCTCTTTTGATAAAAACGAGTCTTTGAACACTCACCAACTTCATATGTTGAATTTTCAAAAATTTTAAATTTCTTAGTTGGTGACTCATTTTTTTCAACAACTTTTCCTTTGAGTTTTTGAGAGACTTCCTGTTTTGTCTTTGTTGCTTGAGAACAGTTCCATGCAATGTGACCAACTTCATTGCACTTGTAACAAGTTCTTGTCTCTTTTCTATGAAAAACTCCAGTTCCTATTCTCTTCTTCTCAGCAAGAAACTCCTGGTTTGATTGTCTCCAGAAAGGTTTCTTCTGTTCTTCCTCTGCACTTCCTCCTGAAACAAAAGTCATTTTTGATTTAAAATCTCAGACATATTTTTCATTTTGATAATTTTCTGGTGGAATAAAACCAAGTCCTTTCTTTTTGAAATTACCATTATGGTTTGGTTTCTTATGAAAACCAGAACCAGAATCGTAACCTTTTTTCTTGTTTAACCGTTGTTGAATTCTTGAAGTGTACTTTTTAGGTTTTTCAGTAAGATTTACATCTTTTATTTCAGAAATATTTATTTCTGTAAGTTTGAAAACCTTTTTGATCTTTTCAAAATTAACACTTCTTATTGGAAATTCCTCATCAGAATATAATTTTTCTGAATCAATCAATGTATATGCCACCTTGATTGCTTCGTCATTCAAATTAGATTTTGATAACAGGAATTCTTTATTGTACACCCGTTTAACCGACGACTTTGAACTGTTGACCGACGAACTCGAACTTTTGATGGACGAACTTGAACACCCAGACTCGGACTTTGACTCAGACTTTAACTCCGACTCCTCATCTGTATCCAACACCTGATCGACCACCTTTTTTATTAAATCAGACTCATGATCAGTGTCAGATGATGTAAAAATGACGTCAATGTTTTCTGGTAATTCATCAGTTATATCGGACTTTAACTTTATATTGACTGCTTTTTCGACTTGCTCCTCATTCGGTTTTCTAGGCGAATACCCTTCCCAAATCGGAGGCGGACACTTGTTATAACTAACACTCTGTTTCTTACCAGTATCCTTCTTGTCAGTCTTCTTATCATCTTTAAATGCTTCAAAACCTGCAACAGTTGGATAAATTCGATCAATAAGATAATCAGAACTAGAATAACTCTGTAATAAACGTCTGATTCTCTCATTCTCAATCTTTTCATTTTCCAACTCCCTCTGCAACTTTGCACATTCTTCGATGTAATGATTAATTGCCTTCTGTTTTGTCATCATCACAGAATTCATCATAGTAAGTGCATCTTCTCTTTCAGAATTTGTCTTTTGAAGACCAGTTACTGTTCTGTTTAGCACATCATACGACTCTTTCACGTAGTTGAGATTGAACAATAGTTGTTCTTTCATCTTTTCATGCTCACTCAGTTTCTCATCTTTTTCTGCACATTTCTTGCAAGATTCTGAACACTTTAAGCAAGGTTTGATGACTTCCACAATCTCAATCACCGGTTCTGTTTCAATCACTTTTTCAACTTTAACTTCTTCATTTTGAGCAATCTCTTCTTTTTTATCAACACTTTCACTCTTCATTTTCTTTTGTTCTTTTACTGCTCGTCTCTCATTTAGCTTCTCCAAGCGATCTGCAAAATAGAATTGAAAACTTTCAGGAGATAGATGAGTTTTAGCGATATTAATATGTCTTTCTTCCTCATCATCACCACTATCATCAGTTGGTGATTGATCAAAATCTATCGCTTTTTCAGAACTATCATCTGAAGAACCAAAATCAGATGGTGTTTGATCAAAATCTAATGCTCTTTCGGAACTTTCATCTGAAGAACTAGAATCAGTTGATGTTTGATCAACAACAGTTGCTTCTTCTGAAATTTCATCAGATAAAACAGATTCTTCTTCTTGTTTCTTCTCATGAACACCAATTGCTTTCATCCACTCTGTAAACAAATCCGGTTCTTGAAATATCTTTGCAATGAATGCTTTAAAATTCCCATTCTCATCCGCAAACTGATCCCAGCTGAACCCTTCAGGTAATTTTTCATCATCTTGATTTATTAAACATGCTTTACTATCAGCTGATATGTATTTGTTCCAATTGAAACCTGGAGCCATTTTCTCATCATCTTGATTAATAATGCCAGAATAAGCTTTCCTATTTGCATCTTCAATCATTTTCCCATGAGCAGATTGTGTTTCATTTTGTTGATATGGTTGATGAGCAACTTGTTGATATATGGCTTTCCGATAGTAGTCATCCTTTCCAAATGGATTCTTTGCTCCACTAGCCTCTTGATTCTTGCATTCTCTCTTGAAATGACCTTTCTCCCTGCATCGAAAACAAGTAACTTTAGATTTATCAAAACCTAGAGTAGACACATGTGCATCCAGAAAATCATTTCTCCCTGTGATCATTTTAAACTTTTCTGCTCTCCTCAAGACACTAGCTAGACACCATTTGATGTCCACGAGTTCCATTTCTTCAGCGTCTATCTGATCGTAATCCTCTTTCGTCAGCATAGGATTTCGGATCCTTCCAGCAACCAAACCTTCATAGGATTGTAGCACAGTTGCAAGCAACGCCATGTGATCTTTTGCAATTTCTTCAGAAAAACTTTGACCATCTGGAAGATTCAAAGCAATGTTGCACTGTATCACACAACCATTTCCACTTTTTGAACTTTGAGAATGAAAACTTGAAGTTGAACTCTTTGGATTAACACTTGGATATGAAGAAAATCCACTGCTACTATTTGGACTTGGATCAGCATTTCCAGATGACTCTCCAGCACTAAAAGCAGTTTGAATTTTCGGACTCTTTTCAGCCTCTTGAACACTGCCTTTGTAATACATTTTCACATCTTGTTGACCACTCGGATTACTCATCCTCGCAATCTTTTGTTGTTCAAGATCTTGACCCTCAATCTTCTCGATGAACTAAGAAATCGTTAAATCATCATTTACACCAGTATTCTTTAAGATCATCAAAAATGTACCCCACTCTTTCTGAGGTAAAGCATCAGCTAATTTGTCAACCCATTCCTCTCGATCTTTGGTTATACATAACAACAACATGGAACGAACTAAGTGGCAGTATCTTTCAATCAACTTCTTTGTATCTTCCCCTGGCAGACTTGTGAATAGATCAAATTCTTTCTTAAGCAATGCCTTTTTACTTTTTATCATATTCTCACTTACCTCAACTTTGATCTTAAGAGCATCCCAAATTGATTTTGAAGTTTTGTCATGTTGAAGTAATACAAAGATATCTTCTTTAATGGCTTGCTGAGGTAAACTAATCATCATCTTTTCAGCTCTATACATGTCTCGTTCTTTATCATTGAATTCAGAGATTTCTTTCTCAACTCGCATTTCAGTACGTGGTAGTACATACTTTTTCAAGATACACTCCCAAGATCTCAAATGGTTTGCTTGTACCCAGTTTTCAAATCGATCTTTCCAACCATAATATTCCTCAATGCTCATTAGCTTCGGGGGTTTTTGTAAAGTTCCGGTCTCATTCTCCATGTTCATATTTTGAGTAATGGTAGCTGGACTAGTCGGAGATGTTGCAAATGCGTTATAAAATTCTTCACTCATGATTTCGTATCGAAGGATTACTCACACAAGCTTTCAAACGAACTGGTTCACCTAGTGAAACACCTGACAACAAAAAAAATTATCAGTTTAAATGAAATGAATATGTGAATGTGTGTGATGATTGAATCGATCTAGGACTCGTGTTGAAGATCCGCGGACTCGTTCAATGTATTCCGGGTATACTCACTGAATGAATGGGCCGATGATATATTTCACAAGCAAACTGATCTTGATGGACTTTTGACAAACAATCGGACCAATAAAAATTGTACTTTGATATCAAATCAACTAAATTGGGCCGACAAACTAGATATTACTGGGTCGTTTTATCACATTTAATTTCACAATTGATTGGACCAAACAATCCACCAAGTCGATAACTCAAGTGTTTCAAGAAAAACTGATTGGGCCGCTATATATGGATCACATGGGCTGACAACTTTTAAAGACTATTGGACCAATGTATGTAACAAGCCGACAAAACTTGAATGAGCTAAGACAATTTACGAGAATCACATGCAAACCCTTTTGCAACTGGCCGACAAGAATAGTTTTCAAATCAATTTCATTGGACCGCTTAATCTGAATTTACGTGTGCTCAATAGTTTCACGCGACTTGGCAATCTCAAACGAAATCACACCTTTCAAACTAAACCACCTGATTTCTTCAAACGGTATTACCGGTTCGAACGAGATTAACCAGTTGTTCAAACGAGATACCTTGATTCAAACGAAATCACTAGATTCTTTCAAACGAAATCAGAAGATATGTGTAATCTCAAACGAAATCAGCAAGATCAACTCAAACAAAATCAACATGATGTCAGCAATGCGGTCCAAAAAATGTCCAATTGATCAAGCAAATGGTCGATTTTAGTTCTGAAACTTTCTAGGATTTGTTAAAACAGTGTTGCGCATATGATAAGTGAAAATCAGCCGTTTTTAACCGTGAAAACTTGTTTAATTTTGAAAGAAGGTGTAGAAAACAGATTTTCAAGCTGAATTTGGCAAGAACTCTTCCTCCTGAGCTCTGATACCACTTGTAGGATCGTTTTCAGACCCGAACAAGTCGATCAGAAGAGTTTTACTCAACACGAGAGGCGGAAACAGACGTGTAGAGGTCAATTCAGCAAGATATACACTTTAAACTGTTGTATGATTGATTTGATAATGATTTACAGCCTAACAACACTTCGGCAGCACTTCGTTGCTCTGACCGGAAAGTTACAAATGAAATCAAGACTCAAGGTATTTATAGGGGTTGCTATTTCGTTTGAAAGTGGCATGTGTCACTTCAAACGAAATTACACATGTTAATTTCGTTTGAAGGTGTCACATGTCATGTTCAAACGAAATTACATCAAATACTCATAAAACCTACCCTATTTTTCGTACAACGCGTCCTGATCTAACAATTTTAATGTAAGACTCGATACAAGACGAAGTCGACAGACGCATGCACCAACATTTAGAATACATAAAAACACCTTATATTGCACTTTACACATTATAACATGCCATATATGAAACATAAGGGACCAAAATCGTCAAAAATCAACAAGTTTCTCCGGATTGTGGACGTCGCGCCCCGCGACCGAAACCACCCTCGGCCGTCGCGGCCTGCCACAGGGTCCAATCCACATATTATTTCTTCCAGCTCGTGGATTGGGTGAAAATGTGTTAGTTTGGTTGTGTTTTTCTCATTAAATACACTTAACTACTAACCCTAAACCTCACCTATAAAACCCACACTTCCTCCACTCATTTCACACTTTACAAACACGAATCTTACTCTCAAAACACTCTAAAATAGCTGGAAATCAGACTCAAGACAGATTCATACAAAGTTGCAAAAGTGAGTTCATACTCACCTTTCTTCCATTCTTCTTCACTTCTTCTTCCTCTACAAAGCTTGGAACACCTCTAGGAGTGTTTCCACAGGTTTTCCATGGAAAACCAAGGTGGAACATCACCATTTTAAGGTCCAACTTTTCGTTTTGGAAGAAAACTTTATAAAACTTTCTTTAAGCTAATGTTTTCTTTAAACAAACTTGTGTTCTTATGCTCCTAATCAAGTCTATGATTAGTGAGCATAACCAAAGTTGTTTCACACAAATTCGGAGGTGTTTAATGCCTCCAAACTTTCTGTTTTGTAAGGGGTTTTAACCCACAATTGTTGTAACCTCCCAAGCTTGTTCTTGAAACAAGACTTGTGTTTGGTATGAGTGTGATTACTTGGAAGCCTTGGCAATCCTATCTTCAATCCACCACCTCACTTGATGGTTTGTCCCTTGAGTAGTATGTACATTTCATTTCATTCATGACCATCCGAGTTATCCTTGTGACAACTTGTGCATTGGTGAATCTTACGAAAGAGGTTAAAGGAAGGTTATCCTCCTACCTCCATGCATGACTTCTATGAAATTCCATGATATACATGTTGGACCTAATACATACTATATAATATATATTAAATATGTAAACATAACCAACCCCTTGATAATAATCAAGTGATTACTTGTCATGGTAATAAGTTATATTATCTAAGTACTTAACTTCTCGTTATGATTCTAATGGGTATCTTAACCCATGAAATCACATCAACCCATACGAGATTTGTAGTGTAAAAAACGAGTATTAAGTCTAGATGATTACTTTCTCATATACATACTTTTGTGTGTTCAAATTCTGAATCCTCCGTTATCTTCTGAATACTCACACACCTATGTTTCCTCGTGTAGAAGGACTCGGTGTTCCATCCCCAAGCAACCAACTCTTCACTGAATTACCAAGTGGAAGCTTGCAAAACCGTGAGTACACTTAACCCATTTCCTTTTACACAATTTGGGTTGTAACATGTTACCTTACTAAATACACATTCACACACTTAAACTTATTTTAATTCTCAATCTGTTATACATGCTTAATTGTTATGCTTAGGTTCATGCTAGATACAAACATGTGTTTTGTCATTAACTTAGCTAGCCCAAACTTAACATATATAGCGTTATAGGAGTAGCACGCCGCCCGTCGGGGTCTTGTTAAGCTCTTATTCATAGTCTCGTTACCCTTGTGGCGAGGGACACTTATAATTCTTGTGGACACTTGGGGTTTGACACTTAGTATTGCAACTAGTTTACCTTGTATACAATTGCCATGTGGATTCGAGTAAATTCTTTTTATACTTATGCAATGTAATTTAAAACTTGTGTACTCGCCAATGCTTTTGAGTTGAACCTTTATTTTTAACATGTTACAGGTTGATGATAATGCTATGACGAATCTAGTAGAGAAGACTTAGAAACATGCTTGAAATACTAGATTTGATTATTTTGTTATGTTAAACATGTTGTACTTGTCTTTTGATGTTGTAATTTGAATTTCTTGTAATGTTCTTGACAATTTATGATTATCAATGAAAATCGCTTTGAATTAATTATTGTCGCAAATAGTGTTATGTGTGATGAGCAATCTATTCCGTCTCACTCCGATGATTCCGCCATCGGTTAGAGTGTGACAGATTGGTATCAGAGCCATAACTATAGGGAATTAGGTATAATTGCCATGATTCGAGCTAGTCTATAGTCGATACCATACTTTGACCATTCTTGCTACTTGTTTAAAATGTTATTTCTTCCTACTTGCTTCTTTCTTTTCTTTTGTCTTAATATTACAATATGTCTTTCCTAAGACATTTACACAATACACACTTGAAGACTTGAAGACACTCGTAATACAAACGAGACGAGTTTACCAAAATAGGCGTGAAACCCATAAGTTGGTAAATGACTCTCAATCTGCTTATGCTTTATTTTGCACGAAATTACGCTATCAAGTTAGGAGTGAAATCCACATCTTGATGGTAAATTTCCAATTCGAATTCTAGTAGACCCATGTCCAAGTGTTGAAATTAAATTTTTGACCCGACAAGTACCAACCACATTTAGGGTACCGAATCTTCAAGTTAGGGGTGAAACCCACATCTTGTCGATTAGTCCCATTCCTCGATTTTCAATCCCGCCAAATTTTCAATTGTTTCAATCGATTAGGGATGTGTAGTAACTGGAAGGGTAAAATACCGTTAATCGCTTCTCGACGAGAGTATCTGACCTATAGGCCAAAGCACGTTTCCCTAATTTGAAAGGACTTTCGATTTACTTTGGAATATCCGACGTTTCTAAACCCAAAACAATCCAATGTTTTATGAGCCTCTCTTTTATGTTATCTCAATTTATAAGTGATTTTATACTTGTTTCCTCGTTTATTTCAAAACCGACACACGATTCGTGTAACAACCCGACCTTTTGGTTGTTCCTATTTATTCGTTGTTTCACTTCGTAAACGTTTGTACTCCGAGATTTGATAATAATTAACCCGTTGGTGGTCATATATTGGTTAACTATGTTTTAAACGCATTTTATATCGCTATTTAACGCATTCTATCACATTTTAAACGCTTATTACTTAAACGCTCGTCGCAACGCAACTCAACGCAAACTCGAAACGCGGATTTAATTATATTATTTGTGTTATTTGTGTGTTTACTTGTTTAATTTGTTATATGTGTTAATACTCGCTCAAACGCTACCCGCACAACTCGATTTATCACATTAAAACGCAACGCAACCTAACACTTGACCTCTCGCTAAAATACTTAAGGTACACATACTAACTAACGCAACAAAACACATTAAAGGAGCATCCTATACGTGAAACGAGGATTTTTCCACACTAAACAGCACCTTCGAACGAAGCCAACCAGCCTCGTACGAAGGCACAACCTTCGTACGAAGGCAGCCGGTTCGAACAAAGGTTCACGTGCTATCCCACCTCTTCTATAAATAGCCAAGCCCTCCTCTTCATTCTAACTTGCTGCCTTTTACTCCGAAACGCTGCCGAATTACTGTCCAACCATTTTCAAGTAAGATTTATTAGTTTTATATGATTACACAACGTTTTCCACTACGATTTCCCCAAGATTCACTTCGATTTCATCCAAACTCTTGGGTTTTCACTTAAACTTCATCGTTTTCCTCTAAACTTCTCTATTTTCATGAAAAATCTTCATCTTTTTCATCAAATCTTCTTATTTTATCATGGATCTACACTTAACCGAGTGTATTGGGCCTAGCTTCGGCTTCCCAAGTTAGAAATCTACAGATTTCACACTCACCAAGTGTTGGATCTAGGTAAAAACCATTTAGTACCTTTTAAACTTGATTTTCACACTTAAACGGACCTAAAACGACATGTATTTCGTTCACTGGATAGTGAGATGAGGTAGTGTCAAAATTGTCTTGAATAGGACTCGAAAATACATCCGATTCAGGCAAAAACACAGCTCCGAATGCCAAGAACAGCCACGAAGGCGAGCTGGAATGTTCTGTGCAGAGTCCCGCTTCGTACGAAGGCAGTGCCTTCGTACGAAGGCACTGACTTCGCACAACACAACCCAATTCTCACTCGTGACTCAACCAAAGACCTCTCCGGCTCTAAGTTTAATCAGTAGCTTAAGGTTGGAGGGATGAACACTCGATTTCCCAAAGAAAGACGCGAAGAACACTCGATTTTGGACAACAGAAGCACACATGTACGAAGAGTGCCACCTTCGTACGAAGCACGCCTTCGTACGTAGGCACAGCTTCGTACAAAGCCTCTGTTTCCCACTCGGCACTTCGATTTCGACCGTTTCAGCACTTTGGAAGACTTACGCATTCTGTCCCCGTACGCAGGCTGATACGGCGCTCCCTTCAATCCATTTCAGATCGTGTTTACTTGTTAGACACGCACTGTGAGTATAGTCGAACCCTTTTTTTTGCTTAACGCACTTTTGGGTGTTCATACGTTCTCTATCAAAACACACCACATTTAAACGCTTTATAAACGCCGACCGCACTCGCATGTTATACGTGATTATTGATTACTTGTTGCTATGTTACACAGTGATGACTTGTCCGACCGCCCTTAGCAACGATAGTAATATAGTTTGGACTCAGCACCTGTTTATGCAGGGGTTGCTCGGGATCACATACTTTACGTCACACGTTCACAGTGGTGAACATGTGTCGCGCATACCCTACTCGCAGTCATGTCGTTAGCTTACTTGATTCGCCCGTTACGCGTAAACACTTTTTATACTATATTTATGCTAAACTTGTGTACTCACCTTTACATTATTGTATTGACTTTATTTTAATGTATGTGATAGATTGATGGTTTGATTGATGCAAATGGATAGGAAGTCTAGAAACCCGCAATAAAAATCTAGGTTGTCAGATTTTGATTTGTTTGAGAGACTTCTTACCCGTGATGACTGTTTGTTGAAATATTTGTTTATTAGTATGGGCTAATGAACCTTTTAAATACTGTCACTAAATAGTTTTTATGGATTCTATTGAGCAATCTGATTCACCTAGTGCCGCGCCCCGATGATTCCGCCATCGGTTGGGGTGTGACAGATTAGTATCAGAGCCATAACTATAGGGAATTAGGTCGAGTCACGTAGAACAGACCTAGTCTATAGTCTAAGTACCAACAGACCACCTTCGTGCGAACCCATTTGGGGCTTCGTATGAACCCACTTGATGTATCTTGATATAAACTCTCATCCCTGCACCTTCGTATGAACCCACATACTCTAGCTTCGTACGAAGGAAGCCTTTCCTAAGGTTTAAATGCTATTTGCCTTTCCTAAGGCTAACACAATACACACGTTTGAAGATACTCGTATAACATAAACGAATGATTGTGTCGAGATTAGGTGTGAAAACCAAGAACTCTCGATAAGATCACTCACCCCGCGTATTTTATCTCACACGATATTCTTTCGTTGAGTTAGGAGTGATATCCATACCTCAACGGAAATCTCCATCTCTCTATCTCGTGGTTGCTCTAACCATTCTTAGGAAAAAAGTTGTTAAGTTAGGGGTGAAACCCGCATCTTAATGACGTGTTCCATTCTCTAAATTGATTTTTTTAAAAAGATCTCACCAAAGTCTTGACTGTTCCAATGACTCGAGTCACGTAGTAACTGGAAGGATGAATGTTGTTAGCCGTATTACGGTGAGAGCACAATTTATTAGGCCAAAGCGTGTACTCGAACTCATTGGGGATACTTGAATCACTTTGGGTAGTCAATGTCTCAACACCCAAGGCATTCTATTTTGATTTTAAGTCTGCAATCACCGATTTTACGCGTCATCAAATTTATGGTGTTTATGTGTTTTTCATTTTGGATATTTTATGCTTTATCGCTTTATCGCTTCCCGAATCAACGCACAACTTGTACAGCTCTCGCAATTTAAAATACTAACTAATCGCGAAACAACTAAGACACACAACTCTCTTACGCAGTTATACTCTCATACGCTATATTACTCGCTTATGTACGCTTATCTAGAACGCGCTACTTGCAATTTAGGGAAGGTGAATACGTGCAAAATATGTGGATTATGTGCTCATATGTTCTTATGTTAATTCTGTGCTTATGTATTTACGTGTCTATGTGGTTACCTGCTTACGTGCTTATGTGATTTTGTGCCATATGTGAATAATAATAATAATAATAATAATAATAATAATAATAATAATAATAATAGTAATAATAATAATAATATAATAATAATAATAATAATAAATGTGTTATATAAATCGCAAAGCTCTTACCTGAAACCCAATAAAATCGAATCTCGTCTAATTATATGAAGACATCTGCAGAGGACTCACGCTCGACAATGTCTTCTTTTGGCTCTCACACTCGTCGTACTGTCCAGCGAAACAATGCTGACAAACGCATCGCCTCTCTCGTGGCCAAGGTGATCCCTCAGATCGTCAGCGAAATCAATGCTATCAGCAGTACTTCTTCTGTTGAATCCAAGAATGACGCGCCGAAAACTCCATTCAGCTTCAAGCAGTTCAAAGCCTGTGGTCCAATGAACTTTACTGGTGAAGATGGACCCAGTATGATGTTTCAATGGTTTGACGCAATCGAAGTTACCTTCCGTCAAAGCGGATGTCCTGAGAATCTCCGCACTATGAACGCCACTGGAGTCTTTCAGTCAAGGGCACTTGATTGGTGGACCGCTGAGCGCAACAAGCGCGGTAATGATGCAGCCTATGGTCTCGCATGGAAGGAGCTAAAAGAGCTCACGATGAAGGAATTATGTCCTCACGAAGTCCAGAAGCTGGAGAATGAATTCTGGAACATCAAGCAAGATGGAGGTGATAACTCTGGTCTCACCGCCCGATTCAAGCAGTTGAGCATCATCTGTCCAAGTCAAGTGGACACTCATGAGAAAGCTATCAAGAAGTATATTCGCACTCTCCCTTACTGTGTCGCTGACTTTGTTCAAGCAACGAACCTTTAGATGGCCTCCCCAAGCACTGACTCGTCTAAGAAGAGCAAGAAGTCTTGATCAAACTCGAGGAAAGGTTCCAACCGCAATGACAACTCCATCTCCAAGAAAGACCTCGTAGGTCTTATTGCTGAGCAAATGGCCGACCAAATGGCCCGAGTCATACCCGACATTGTTAGCAAGATACAAACCAACACTGACTCGCCCCATTCCTCTATCGATTCAAAGGTGGAAACACCTAAGGTACCGTTTTTGTTTAAGCAATTTATGGCCTGCAAACCTCTTTAGTTCACTAGCAACGATGGTGCCACCGCCCTGAAGAACTGGTTCGATTCTATCGAACTAACCTTTCTCCAAAGCGGTTGCCCTGACAACCTGTGAACCTTGAATGGCACTGGGGTGTTCCATTTGAGAGCTCTCGAATGGTGGACCTCTAAGCGTAACAAGCGAGGAAACAAAGTCGCTCATGCAATGCCTTGGGCTAAATTGAAGCAAATGATGAAGGACGAGTTTTGTCCTCCCCACGAGATTCAAAAGCTGGAAAACGAATTCTGGAATTTGAAACAAGTTGGGAACCACAACGCTGGTCTGACAGCGCGCTTTAAACAACTCACTGCCCTTTGCCCTAGCCAAGTCAACTCTGTTGACAAGGCTATAGCCAAATACATTCGTTGCCTTCCACCCACCTTGATGAACCACGTTGTTTCTGCTTCCCCCAAAACCCTCAAAGACGTGTATCGTCTAGCTGCTGAACTTAACAACAACCTTGTTCTTCATGGAGCTTCTGACAAAACTCCGTCGAAAAACGCGCACCAAGCAACCACTGACACCACCGTCGTTGAACCCTCACCCTCTCAACCAGCCAAGAAAAATAAGAACAAGATGCGGAAGGCTTCTAGTCAAAACATTGCGGTTGTTACTCCACAAAACCCGGTACCTTTGTGTAACGTGCTGCTATTTCGTACTTTCTATATTTAGAAACCTTTGTTTGTAATTCTATTTTTGGAAACTTTGTATTATTGTAATCGTTCTTTCATTGTAATCGATGTAAAATCTGAGACTTGGATCATAATGAAATTCGTATTTTCGTTACACTTATGTTATACACGTTCCATACATGTTCAAAGATAATAATCACGTGATACTTTATTCTCAATTTGTGCAAAATATGTCAAACTTGCAAACTTGTGATCTATACGCAAAATTACGCAAATTTGATACTATTTCTCGACAAATAAACATAATTATACTTATTTTATGTTGGTTTATAACATAATTACCTTCCATACCCTTAACTAAGATCCATTGTGCCAAAAACACCCTAAAGTGTGCTTAAAACATGCAAATATGAAAGTTAAGGGACTAATTTGGACAACAAAATGAAACCTGAAACCAGCCCATGTACTTTGGTGGCCCACGAGCCAGCCCAGAGACATGTTCGCGGCCCGCGAGGGCGGCCCAACTCGCTGAAGTTCGATCAGACTCGTTTTTGGCGCAATTTTTGTGTTTTATTTGATTTTTAAACATGTTTCAAGCATTAAGTACACACCAAACCCAACCCTAATCACTTCCCTATAAATCCCACACCTCTTCCAAGCTTTTTCCACTTTACAACATCCTCATTTCACTCTCAAATCTCTCTCAAAAGCTGCTGGAAATCAGAACTTGGACAGATTTATCACAAGTTCTTCAAGTGAGCATAACTCACTCATTACTTATTCTTTTGCTTTGAATTTTTTTCCTACACACTTGGATTGACCTTAGGGACATTTCCACAGGTTTTCCATGGAAAACCACGGTCTGGAATGTCACCAAAAAGGCTCCAAAGTGGACTGCAACTTTCTGTTTTCACTTAAACTTTGTTAATCTTAGCTAAACTTTAGTAAACTCATCTCAAACCTATGTCCTTACGCTCATAATCAATTGAATGGTTAGTTGGGCTTAAAAACAAGTTTGAGACATGTAAAATCAGAGGTGTAAACATCATAAACTTTCTGTTTTGTTTAGGGTTTTTACCCATAAGTGATGTTTAAGCTTAAAGTTTGATGATTGTGTGATTTAGGATTAGCTTGGGCTATCCTACTTGAAAATACACACATTGCTTGATGTTTTCCCATAGATTAGTTGTACACATTTCATTCTCTACTTGTAAGTTCATGATCCTCCTTGTTGTTTATAACAACAAGTGTAGTGGTGAACAAATAGGTGCCTAAATGGAAGACTTGATTCTTCCTACCTCATGCATGATTTCTATGATACTAAGAGGTTCCTAAATGGGGAATTTATCCTCCTACCTCATGCTTGACATATATGATATAATGTACACTATATAATACTTATGTAATATCCAAGTAATCGAACTCTTGATGATGAACAAATGGTCATTTGTCAAGATAGTAGATTATATCATCTAAGTACATGTGTGCTAGATGATTATGTTCATATGTTTATTTCATGATTGTTTAAACTCCGAATCTATAATCTTCTGTTAACTTCCAATACTCACCCACCTATGTTTCTTCGTGTAGAAAGACAAGGTGCTCCAAACTAATCAACCAAACACTCGCGGGATATCAAGTAGGAAAGCTTGAAAAACCGTGAGTATACTCGATCCCATTTTACTCTTTAACACTTTAGGATGCAACATGTATATTATACAAAATCACACTTCACATGAAACTATTTTTAAACTCTATCCATGCTACCATGAAACTATATGATGCTTGTTAGACTTGTATGCTAATGTAAACTATTTGTGTCGATATATGCTTCATTAACTTTGCTAGCCTACCTTAACAATTATAGCGCTATAGGATTAATGCACCGCTCACGAGTCTTGGGGTATTGTTAAGTTAAACATGTTAACCTCCCGTTATTCTTTGGGATAGGCTATTTTAACGCATTGGAAACTTGGGTTTGAACATATGGTACACCGTTTCGGCATGCTAGTAAACTTGCTTATTATGATTTATGTTGGATATGAGCACTTGAGACTATTTTATTCTATACTATGCTATGTAACAAAACTTGTATACTCGCCAACTTTTTGTTGATTATTTTAATACATGTTGCAGGTTGATAGACTTGATGATGCTATGGAGAATGTAATTTAGGTGGACTTAGATACACACCTAGATTAATTTTGTTATTTTGATGTATTGTTGAAACAATGTTGTCTTTTGTTTGATATTTGTATGACATTTTAGTCTTGAAATGAAATTGGATTTCAATTATATAGTCACATAGTGTTATGAAGTCTCTTGCAATCTAGTTTTCGTCTCATCCTGATGTTTCCGCCATCGATTGGGGTGTGACACTTTGCAATAAGTTCCCGCTACCTCAAACCCTTAACCACCAAAGAGGAACTACACTAGGTCGTGGCCAAGTATAACCAATGCTCTTACCATCTTCTCGCTAACAACCCGTGTCGTAAGTGCGCAAACTGTAACAGGTTTGGGTATTTCGCTGATTGATGTCGCTTTAACCAAAAGCCTACCCAAGTCCAAGCTATTGTTGCAAACCCTGCCCTGAACCAAGCTCAACCCTAAGCCGCTGCTATGCGAGCATGTTTCAAGTGTGGCAATCTTAACCATCTCGCCAATGTTTGCCCTCAGCACAACCAACCGCCACCGCAACAACAACAACAGCAGCAACAACAACAACAGCCTTAGCAACAAGCTTGAGGTAGAGCATTTGTCATCACTGCCACTCAGGCACAGAATGCCAATGATGTTATTGCTGATACGTTCCTTATCAACCATGTCTATGCTTCTTGTCTTTTTGATGCTAGCGTAGATAAAAGTTTTGTATCTATTGAATTCGAACCTATGCTTAAGTGTAAACGCTCTAAGTTGCCAAGATCATTCGCTGTTAAAGTTGTAAATAGTAAATCCCTCACCGTCGATTCCATTCTTTCTAAGTGTTCCTTGAACCTCAACGATCATACATTTCCAATTGATCTCATACCTATGCAAATGTGTAGTTTCGACGTCATAGTAGGTATGGACTGGCTTAGGCGAGTTCGTGCTGAAGTTGTTTGTTCTGACAAGTTCATTCGTCTTCCTCTTCCCAATAGTGATTCTCTACACGTCTATGGCGAGAAACCTTCTGAAGGTCTCAAGCTTATGTCTTGTACTTAAGCGAACAAGTGCTTACGTAAGGGTACCTTCGCCTTTCTTACCCACATTGTGGAAAAGAAGCACAAAGGCCCAAGCATAAGTGACGTTCCTGTTGTTCGTTACTTTCTCGATGTTTTTCCTGATGAGCTTCCTGGTCCGCCTCCTGCTCGTTCTATTGACTTTCACATTGATTTAGTGCCTGGCGCTACGCCTGTTGTTAAGTCTCCTTATCGTCTAGCACCCTCTGAGATGCAAGTGCTTTCGAGCTAACTTCAAGAGCTCCCATTTTATTCATCAAGAAGAAGGATGGGTCAAAAACTGATATCCCCTTCCTCGTATTGATGATCTCTTCAATCAATTACAAGGCGCAACTTGCTTTTCTAAAATTGATCTCCATTCTGGTTATCATCAACTTCGAGTCCTCGAAGAAGATATACCCAAAACCGCCTTTCGTACGCGTTATGGTCATTATGAGTTCGTGGTCATGCCCTTTGGTTTGACCAATGCACCTGCAGTTTTCATGGATTTGATGAATCGCGTGTGCAAAGCGTACTTAGACCGTTTCGTGATCGTCTTCATCGACAATATTTACTCCAAGACTCAAGAAGAACACGAGCGACACTTGCGTCTTATCCTTCAACTTCTACGCGTTGAACGTCTTTATGCTAAATTCTCCAAGTGTGAATTCTGGTTAAAAGAAGTTCAATTCCTTGGTCACACTGTCAACGAACTTGGTATTCACGTTGACCCTGCAAAAATCGAAGCTGTGAAGAACTGGATTGCACCTAAGTCTTCGTCCGAAATTTGTTCGTTTCTTGGTCTAGCTGGTTATTATCGTCGTTTCATTTCCAACTTTTCAAAAATCAACGTTCCTCTTACCTCCTTGACTAAAAAAGATAAACCTTTTGTTTGGGGTCCCGAACAAGAGGAGTCTTTCCAAACGCTCAAGGACTTGCTTTGTAATGCTCCTATTCTCGCACTTCCTGATGGTAACGATCACTTCGTCGTGTATTGCGATGCTTCAAACCTTGGCCTTGGTTGTGTCCTTATGCAACGAGACAAGGTTATCGCTTACGCGTCGAGGCAACTCAAAATACATTAGAAGAACTACACTACGCATAACCTTGAACTTGGTGTAGTTGTTTTTGCCTTGAAGATATGGATACACTACCTTTATGGTACTAAGTGTGTGGTCTTCACCGACCATAAGAGCCTTCAACACATCTTCAACCAAAAGGAACTGAACATGCGTCAAGGTCGTTGGGTAGAGTTGTGAAACGACTACGACTGCGAAATTCGCTACCATCCAGGTAAGGCGAATGTAGTGGCTGACGCTCTTAGTCGCAAAACACATGTCAAGGGTATCCGTTGTATCCAGCTCGTTAACGATCTTCAAAACCGCATTCGCGAAGTTCAATATGCATCTATTAAGGAGGGTAACCTCTACAACGAGATGCGATGTGCTGCTGAAGAGAGTCTTGTGTCTAATTCTGATGGTATTTTATATCATCTCAATCGTATTTGGATTCCTATTCGTGATAACCATTAAGACTTTCCGATGAAGGATGCACACAAATCTAGATATTCTATTCATCCTGTTGCTGATAAGATGTACTAAGATATGCGTACGTCCTATTGGTGGCCTGGAATGAAAAAAGATATTGCCACCTTCGTTTCAAAATATCTCACTTGTTCGAAGGTTAAAGCTGAACACTAATGTCCCTCTGGCTTGCTCGAACAACCTGAAATTCCTATCTGGAAAAGGGAGAGAATTGCGATGGACTTTATCACCAAGCTTCCTCGTACTTCTTCAGGTCATGACAGTATTTGGGTAATCATTAACCTCGTAGGTCTTATTGCTGAACAAATGGCCGACCAAATGGCCCCAGTCATACCCGACATTGTTAGCAAGATACAAACCAACACTGACTCGCCCCATGCCTCTGTCAATTCAAAGGTGGAAACACCTAAGACACCATTTTTGTTTAAGCAATTTATGACCTGCAAACCTCTCGAGTTCACTGGCAACGATGGTGCCACCGCCCTGATGAACTGGTTCGATTCTATCGAACTAACCTTTCTCCAAATCGGTTGCCTTGAGAACCTGTGAACCTTGAACGCTACTGGGGTGTTCCATTCGAGAGCTCTCGAATGGTGGACCTCTGAGCGTAACAAGCGAGGAAACGAAGTCGCTCATGCCCTACCTTGGGCTGAATTGAAGCAAATGATGAAGGATGAGTTTTCTCCTCCCACGAGATTCAAAAACTGGAAAACGAATTCTAGAATTTGAAGTAAGTTGGGAACGACAATGCTGGTTTGACAGCGCGCTTTAAATAGCTCAGTGCCCTTTGCCCTGTCCAAGTCGACTCTGTTGATAAGGCTATAGTCAAATACATTCGTTTCCTTCCACCCACCTTAATGAACCACGTTATTTCTGCTTCCCCCCCAAACCCTCGAAGACGTGTACCGTCTAGCCGCTGAACTTAACAACAACCTTGTTATTCACGGAGCTTCTGACAAAACCCCGTCGAAAAACGCGCACCAAGCAACCATCGACACCACCGTCGTTGAACCCTCACCCTCTCAACCAACCAAGAAAAACAAGAACAAGAAGCGGAAGACTTCTAGTCAAAACTATGCGGTTGTTACTTCGTAAAACCAGATGTGTTTGCAATCTGTTCCCCCTACCTCAAACCCTTAACCACCAAAGAAAAACAAAAACAAGAAGCGGAAGGCTTCAAATGATTTATTTAAAAAAATATCCTAACGCTATGAAACAAAACCATGTTAATTTCTTCCCACTAAGTTTGTATTATTGTAGTGGCTTTCGATACTTTCAAGCAAAATAGGTTAAAATGAGGACTAAATGGAGAAAAATTTTAGACTATGTAAAATAGAAAGTAGAAGGACCATATATGTGTGTCTAAACTTGATTATCTCCTGCACTTATATGAGAGAAATTTGGGTGTTATGTGACCACATATTACTTGAGAAGAGAAAAGAGAGTGTGATGTTCTTGAGTTATTGAAGATCTGAGGAGAAGAGGTTAGAGAACCCCACTTAGTGAAATCAAGGTATGAGTGTCCCGAACACCAACTGCAAGGTGTTTATAGGTTTAAGAAAATTGTCAAAAATATGTGTGTATGTATGTATTTGTTACAAGATCAAAATTACATATGCGTATATTTTACGATGATAAAAAAAAGTATATGTGATGAAAATATTATAATATATATGTTGGCCCATGAAATCAAGCCCAGAAGAACAAATGATATGAAAAGCCAAAACTGGTTCTCAGCAGTTGATCACGATAAGCAGTACTTGTCCTAGATTCTCCCCAATGATAGTGTTTTCTATCAGCTGATGACTCTAAGTGCTGATCTCCACAACAATTGTTAATCAAAGAACTGTTAAGGTATAAAGACTGAGGTCCTAACAACTGCTGTTACTCAAGTACTGATGAAGACCAAAGCTCTGCTGACTCAAGGTCTGATCACCCTTTGAAGAAAGCACTGATCTCCAACATCAGTGCTTAGGCAACAACAGTGGGAAGCTGCATCAGTGTTTATGTAATCAGTTGATTATTATAATCAGTGTTTTGCATGTATCAGTGGTTAGAGGTTGTTAGTCTGTTAGATGTCACTGTCTAGGTGACGTCAGCATTAGATGCTTAGTGGTTAGGATTGTACCACCATTATCTTGTACGAACTAACTGTGTGCTCGGGCTGAGGGGGAGTTTAGTGTTGCATGCATGCATAGTTGATCTTTGTAATTGATACAATCTTTCTACTAATGAAATCATGTTTGCTGAAAACTATTCTTTTATGATTGTGTTATAAAGTTTACTTTTCATTTCCGCTTCACATCATTCTCTGTTTCATCTTTCATTTTAGTTAAACAACACAATCTAAGAAACTCAGATCTTAATAATTGGTATCAGAGCCTAGGACAGTCAACAATCAATTTGACATAAAAGTTTAGCTCAAATCCATTGATACTTAAAGTTGTTCGTATCAGTTGAAAAAAATAGAGTAAAAGGTAATCACGTACAAAGTTGATTATTCGAAAACTTCTGTAAAATCAACCAAGATGACATCACAATCACACGACCCTCACAACACCGGAACACTATTCAAGCCACATATGCTTGTTAGATCTGAGTACAATATCTGGCAACGTAGGATGGGCCATGTGTTAGCTCAGCAAAACACTGACTGCTGGAAGTTAGTCATCTTTGGACCACACGTTCCAATGGTGCCTAGTACTGAAGATCCCAAAGGCTTTGTGCCTATAAGCCCTAAAAACTACTCATAACAAGATTTTCAAAAAATTGAATTAGATGCAAAGGCTTTTAGCATAGTAGCCTCAGCTCTTCCAAATGACATTTATGCTGGACTGTTACATTGTAACAGTGCCAAAGAGCTGTGGGATGCTCTAAAAGAGCAGTTCTGTGGAACAGAAGAGGTTATTGAAAATAACAGGGAGGTTTCGAATCAACAGTATGGAACGTTTTGTCATGTCAAAGAAGAATCACTAACACAACAGTTTGAACGTTTTAGTTGTCTCATTAGTGAACTTAAACTTGTTAATGTTGAATTTGCAAAATCAACTCTAAATAGTAGGTTTCTAATATCACTACCTGACAAATGGGACACAATTACTTTTGTGACTAGAAACTCTGTTGGATTCAAAGAATTAAGTCTGACCCAACTTCATGGTCGACTCCTCACTTATGAGAGAGAGTTGAATCAGAAAAAGAAGTTACAAGAATCAGGGAAAGTTGCTGATGATTACACCTTTGGTAACACAACACTTCTGGGTCAAGAAGAATCTGGTAGTAATAAGGATCAGAGTTATGATCATTACATTGACATAACTGCTGGTGGAGCTTTTAACAACTCTGATTCTTACTCACCCAACTATGCTTTTACAGCAAGTGGAGAAAACCAGAATTCTGACAACTTATCCTTTAAACTCAATGATCTCCAGCATTTTGATCCCACTGATCTGGAGGAAATGGACATATTGCATCAACTGGCACTGTTGAGTGTAAGAACCAGCAAGTTTTATAAGAGAACATGAAGAAAATTTCCAGGGTTACACGTGAATCTAAAAGTGGGGTTGGATAAATCAAAACTAAAGTGCTACAAGTGTAACAGGCTAGGACACTTTGCTAGAGAATGTAGAAGCCAAAATAGTGGACCAATCATAACACATCCTAGCCCTAGACCTCAAAACACACAAAACACTGTGCACTATTCCCAATATACCTCTACTGCTCATGTAAACACTGCTCATTATACACACCCTATTACACCTGTTCTAGTGCAATATTTTCAAGCCCCTGTCCCACAAATTCAGTATGTCCAAGCCCCAGTCTCTCAGGTCCAAGTACAACAACCTGCACCACAACATGTTGCACAAACATCTGCTCCAGCAGAGGCCAGTCAGCAGAGCTTCTTTACCCAAGGCTTTGTTGATTGGAGTAGCATGCCTGATGAGTTATCTGATGAAAATTTTGCTCTATTTTCTAGGAATGATGCTCCTTGTGATGAATTTTGTTTTGCAGCATTAGAGTCAATTCCAGAAGGGCTAGAAACTGAAGAAGGGGAATCCAGTGCTGAAACAGTGGATGAAATAGCTAAAGCAGTGGTTACTGCTGTTGTTGGAGAACAGCTGTTAGAGAAAGAACCCAAACCACTGATAGAACCTCTTGCTGACCCATGGTATAAAGATGAAGTGAAGAAAAACACCAGTGCTTGTGAAAATATATGTGACTGTGCCATGATGGCTGCAGCTAAGGTATCGCCGCAGGTCTTGCAAAACCTATGTTCAGACAAATGCATCATAGCTTTTGCTAATGTTAAAGAGGTGGATGAAAACCTTAGAGACAAAATTTTAAAAGATGAAGTACAATTTGAAAAGTCTATTAAAGAACCGAAAAATAAATTGTTTGAAAAAGATAATGAGATCTGCAGTCTTAAATATGAACACAGCATAACCAAGGACCAACTTCAAGCCATGATACAGAAATATCATGCTTGCAAAAAGGAGTTGGAATCCACCCAAATCACTTGTGAAAAATGGGTGGAATCCTGCAAAGGTTATGAGCTGATGTTAGAGAAACAGATCAAAAGCAATGTAAAATTTGGCATAGGTTTCAAGAAAAATGACCAAGTTGAAAACACTGCTGTAAATGAGTCTGGTTCAGTTGAGTTAATCCCAACAAACAAGGATGGTCAAGAAATTAAAATAACTGATAAAAATGGTAACAAAATCATTTTGGAAAAACCAGAGGGGTCATCAACCTTTGAGGAGATTGAAAAATATCAATTCAAACCACCTGGTCAGATGAGTGTGACATCCTTGAAAATTTCAAACCCATGGATTTTTCCACAGTTGAAGGTGTGAAAGAACCTAAAGCCAAGGTAATTCCTCTTAAAGACATCCCAATAGTGGTTCAAAACAGAATCCCAACAGTGGTTCAAAACTCTGTTGCAAAGGAAGTTGAAAAGAGGAAGAAGAGAGAAGAAGTTAAAAATTTGTTTTGTGACTTTTGTGAAAAGAAAAACCATTCCACAAAGGATTGTTTTCACTTAAAAGCTTATGACATTAACAAAACAAGCATAATTGAGCCTGTAGAAAGTTGCACCATCTGTGGGAAACCCAACCATCTTACTCATGAGTGTGTGTACCATAAAACTTTTGAGGTTAAAAGAAAAGAGTACACATCAAAAACACCTGTGAGTTCATCAAAATAACCCATCAGAAAACAACAACCTTGTGTGCCTGTCCAAATAGTTGTTACAAAACAGCTGAACAAAAACTCTGTTCCAAGAGATGTGCAAGTGACAGATGCACCACCCTCGAATCAATACCAAAGAGGAAAAGGTCAACCTCCATACCAAAAGGTCCCACATGTTTATGAGACTTACAAAAAGCCTTCTAAACCAAAAGTGAACAGGCATCCTTTTGGATTTCAACATCTGACAGGAAATGGTCCACAACAGTGGTTAGAGAAATATGGTTCAAAAACTGTTCAAACCCCTGAGCTAACCACTGTCCATGTTTCTGGACTTGAGACTGACTCTGTTGTAACCCCATCCAAAGCCTTATTGGCTTTGGAGACCCTCCTAAACTAATTGTTTACTTGATGTGCAAGGAGCTTCTGCATACTTAGATAGTCTTTGGTATGTAGATAGTGGAGGCTCCAAGGACATGACTAGATGTAGAGCCCTACTCAAAGAATTCAAAAATCATGAAGGGGGTGATATATCTTTTGGTAACAATTCTAAGGGTAAGGTGTTGGGGTCTAGAACAGTTTAGTCAGGAAAAATCAAGTTTGAAAATGTCAATCTCATTGACAATCTAAAGTTCAACCTCCTTAGTGTCTCACAAATGAGTGACAAAGGCTTTGTCATTCTTTACCAAGGAGAGTTGCAAGATTGCTGGTCAAGAAATGGTCAATAAGATTGAAGAAATAATAGCTAATGGAAAAAACTCAACTTGTTGCTCATAGGAGTGACAATGTTTATGTAGTTGATTTGTCAAAAAAGAGCCCTATGACTGATGCCTGTCTGTTCTCAACTGCCTCTAACAAAGAGACAGAATTATGGCACAGAAGATTGGGGCACACAAATCTCAAGACAATCACTACCTTGTCAAAACAAGGCCTTGTAAGAGGTCTTCCACAAAAATTGTTTACTTGTTCTGAGTATTGTGTTTCCTGTTTAAAAGCTAAACAGCATAAAAGCTCACACAAGTCCATTGAAGAGTCCAAAACAACCAAGTGTTTGCAAATGCTACACATGAATTTGTTTGGTCCAGTAAAAATCATGAGCTTAAAAAAGAAAAGATACTATTTGGTTATTGTAGATGATTTTTCTAGATTTACCTGGACTTACTTTTTACATTCTCAAGATGAGACTGCAGGCATTTTGCAAGACTTTGTCAAACAGGTTGAAAAGCAATTTGACCTTCCAGTAAAAATCTTTAGAAGTGACAATGGAACAGAGTTTAGAAACAAGGATTTGAATGCTTTGTGTGTCAAAAGTGATTGTAAGGCAGTACAACATCCCAAGGACACCAGAACAAAATGGTGTAGTTAAAAGGAAAACAGAACTCTGATTGAAGCTGCCAGAACCATGCTTGCAGATTTAGGTTTTCCATTAACTTTCTAGGCAGAGGCTGTAAACACTGCCTGCTATGTCCAGAACAGAGTCTTGATCAACCCCAGGCATCAAAAGACTGCCTATGAAACTCTGTTCAAAATAAACCACTGATCTCATATTTTAAAATCTTTGGCTGCCCATGTTTCATCTTAAACCCAAAAGATTCAATTTCAAAATTTGCGTCCAAAGTAGATTGTGGCTACCACCTGGGATACTCAACCACTGCTAAAGCCTATAAAGTGTTCAACACTAGGACTAATTCTGTGGAAGAGACCTTGAATGTAAAGCTCAATGAACTTTCTTCACTAAAAATCCCAGCAAACCCTGCTGAATTATTTCACCTTGATAAATTTACTTTTGAAGAAGTGTCTGTCAAGACTAACCCTACAAGTACACCACAATCTCCATCACAAGACTATGGATATGAAGTTGTAATTCCACAACACAAATTCACATCCATCACCAGAGCAGCAGATGTTCAAAACAGCTGTCAAAGCTCAACCACTGCTGCATCAACAGTTGTTGATCAAAGTAGCCCTTCAACCTCTGCCAGCACATTATCCACAACCACTGTTGATAGAAACCTACCAACAGTGGATAAAAATCTACATTGTGCCACACTCATTCCTCCTATCCCTCCACCTCCATTTCAAACAGATGTTAGCTTAGATGATTCACATCTGCAACCTTCACCCTTTAATGCCATTGTTCCATACAAGGGAGATCTAATCTTCCTGAAGTCTCATCCACCAGATCAAATCATTGGCAACATCAATGAAGGGGTTCTCACAAGAAGTCAATCCCAAAACATTTGTCTTTTTGCTGGCTTTCTATCACTCCATCAACCAGTCAAGTACCAAGAGGCACTAAAAGACAACAGTTGGGTAGAAGCTATGCAAGAAGAGCTCCATCAGTTTAAAAGACAACAAGTTTAGGAGCTTGTACCACTCCAGAGAATGTAAATCCAATTGGCACAAAGTGGGTTTTCAAAAATAAAACTGATGAAAGGGGCATTGTTGTCAAGAACAAAGTCAGGCTTGTGGTTCAAGGCTTTAGACAAGAAGAGGGCATTGACTATGATGAAACCTTTGCCCCTGTAGCAAGACTTGAAGCTATCAGACTTTTCTTAGCCTTTGCTGTCAACCACAACATTAAGGTGTATCAAATGGATATCAAATGTGCATTCCTCTATGGTAAAATTCAAGAAGAGGTATATGTTTGTCAACTTCTAGGTTTTGAGGATCCATTTTATCCAGATCATGTATACAAGCTAAACAAAGCTTTTGTATGGCCTGAAACAAGCACCAAGGGTCTGGTATGAAACTTTTTCCACTTTTCTAATCTCTATTGGTTTCACAAGAGGTAAAATTGATAAAACATTATTTTTAAAATGGAGAGGAAAAGATTTGATGATTGTCTAAATTTATGTGGATGACATCATTTTTGGAAGCACATGTAATAAAATGTGTGAAGAGTTCAGAAAACTCATGACAGCAGAGTTTGAAATGAGTGCAATGGGTGAACTACAATGCTTTCTTGGTCTCCAAGTTAAGCAAATGCAAAATGGCACTTTCATTCATCAAAGCAAATATGCAAAAGAACTTTTAAAAAAATTTGAAATGAATGATTGTAAACCATGTAGTACACCTATGGAAACCACAAAGTTGATCATGTCTGATGAGAAAGATGATTTGGTTGATCAAACTCTTTATTGAAGCATGATTGGGTCTTTATTGTACCTAACTGCATCCAGGCCAGACATCATGTTTGCAACATGTGTTTGTGCAAGATCCCAATCAGCACCTAGGAAGTCTAATCTCATAGCTGTGAAAAGGATATTCAGATACATAAAAGGTGCTCCCACACTTGGTATCTGGTACCCTGCTAATGGGAATGTTAAGCTTTCAGGTTTCTCAGACAGTGATTTTGCTGGAGGGTGTCAATTCCTAGGCAATTGCTTAGTGTCTTGGCAAAGCAAAAAGCAAGCAGCTGTTTCCACATATACTGCTGAGGCAGAATACATTGCTGCTGTAAGCTGTACAGCTCAACTGTTGTGGCTTCAAAATCAATTGCTGGATTTTTGGTATAACTGCTTTAAAGACTCCTCTCATGTTGGATAGTCAAGCAACTGAAAATATCATCAAAAATCCTGTCTCACATTCAACCACCAAGCACATTGACATCAGACATCACTTTGTGAGGGATTGCTATAAAAAAAGGTTTGATTTCTCTGCATCATGTTCCAACTAAAGATCAGCTAGCAGATATGCTAACAAAAGCATTAGACACATCTATCTTTGAAAGCTTGATCTCTAGAATTGGCATGCTTAATATGGATTAACAAGCTAAACTTGGTTTTCCATGAATAAAAAACAGTAAAATTTTTCAGAAAATCAAAAATCCATCCTTAAAAATAGTTAAAATGAAATGTTTTTCATAAATCCTCAAAAGTCTGTTCATAACCACTGATTGTTTCAAACATCTGATATTGATAATACAACTGTTGCTAAAAGACAACCTCTGTTCCTTTAAATCACTGTTGCTCACTGTTGTTTAAACATTAGTGCTTCAACCACTGATGTCTATCCCTTGATAGTTAAAATCAGCCATTGTTCCTGTTATTCACTGTTCTCAAACCACTGATATTGTCCATCAGTGGTTGTCAAAGAACTGCCATCCACTTTTTCATCAGAGGTTGCCACGTGGTCAGATGTTCACCGTCCGATCTTTGAAACCGCTGCCACGTCCGCATTCACTTTTTTCATCTCAATAAAACCCTGATAAAAACCCCCAAATAGAGTTTTCACCACCGTATCGAATTCAAAATTCTCAAAAGTGGTTACACTCTTTTCCTTCATTCTCTCTCAATCATTCGCAATTTCCACTATCACCATGACTCTCATTCTCAAACACCTACACAATTATCTCTGTACTCTTGAAAAATTAAGCAAAAATACAGATTTTCACTCCATTATTGACACCCTATCATCATCAAAGTAGAAAACTTTGCAACCTGCAACACTACCATCTATCAAGATACCCTACGTGACTTCTAGGAAAATGCAAACCTTGAAATTCAAGATAACAAGGTCTGGGCAATTACATCAAAAGTAAGAGATATCTTGGTCCCAATAACACCTCAAACCATATCAGAAGTTTTTCAGACAAATGACCTAGCAGGTAAAACTTCTTTCTCTAAAAGTGAGTATCAAGTAGACTTGATCGAAAGAAGGTATGATGGGCAATTGTTAAAAGCAACAATGCAGAAAGGAAATTTCCCACCACCTATGAAATTTCTGTTTCATACCCTGCTCACATGTGTTTCAAATAAGACAAGTGGTTTTAATGAAATTCCTCTAAAAATCTAATACTTGGGGTATGCAATCATGTCTAAAACTGATTTCAATTACTCTCAAGAAATTTTCAATGATTTGGTCAAAAATGTAAAAAACATTAAAGAAAAGAAGCCACAGGCCTTCTTATTGTTTCCAAGATTTTTGATTTATTATTTACTACAGAAAATTCCAAAAGAAAAGGCACAAGTACTTGTCCAAGGTGCACCTTTTCATATAAACAGTCTTTCTTCTGAAACATTTACTCGCCTAATGGCTAAAGAGTCAAAAGTTTCCACAACACAAGCAGGGAGTCTGAGCAAATTTTGGATGAGTCCACATCTGCTCCTCAGACTTCAGCTGCTGAGCCTACTGCTCTTAGTAAACACAGCAGCACAACCACCACTGTGCAACCCCCACCAAAAATCTCCAAAATGACCAAAAAGAAATCCACAAAGCCCACCAAACACACCAAAAAGGGTCTTCTGGAAGATGAGATCCCAGAAGTTAACCCAGTGACAACACAAATGTCACCAACAACCACTGTTGCTACTTCCTCACAACAGATGGAAAGATCTCCACCCAAAGCCTCAACTACTCATGCTTCCTCACAAAAGGAACATGTTGTAAGCACAGGGACACCTCATCATGAAGTATTATCCTCACTTGAGAATATGCTTAACAGCCCTTCTCCCTGGGCAAACTCTCTTGTAACACACCAAAAATATAGATTTTATATTATAAACTAAATGACAGTATTAGTCAAGATAAAAGAACTAGGAATAAATAACCTGGTTAGTTAAAGTCCAGAAATAATAGAACAAACATGGTTAAAACACCCTTTAAATAACTTGGGTAAAGTTGAGGGACTAAACATGGGCAAATGGAATGAAGTTTTAATTAAATCAAACTAAATAAACAAAAACATACACATACGTGTGTGTGTGTTCCTGCAATTTCAACTAGAGCCAAGAAGGGCTCTCAAGCTCAAGCCCTAATCTTGCTAAATTGGCCAAATTGAAAGGCCAAATTAAACCCAAACCCAAATCAAAATCCAATTACAAATTAGTGATCGCCTCAGTAAAGGGATCATAAGGTATGCCAAATTTCATTGTTTGATTCCATTTGAATTCTTGATAAATATTTGAAATCGAAAATTTGGCTTGCATGATTGATGTTTGAATGAAATTAGGAATGAAATCATGTCTAGGAGTAAACCCTAGTCAATATCTTGTTGAATTGATGTTCAAATTATGAGATTCATGATCATCCACTCGTGTGTTAAATGGGTCTTGCAGAAATAGGATGAACACTAGAATTAAGATTGTCAAACTAGTGTTATTTGAGCTCCATGAAGCAAGTCTAGAATGTTAATGTATAAAATTAGACATATAAACTTAAAGAGGATGTTAAAAGTGGCTAAATAATTAGTCATGAAACCTGATAATGGATTTTGTAAAATGATGCCCATAAGGTGTTTGTTAAAACGCCTAAGAGAAAGCTAAAATGTTAAATTTCGGATAAAAACGCATATTCGGATAATATTGTGAAATATGCATTATATGACATGAATGGAGTTCTAAACGAATCATTGATTGAACTCTATAGGCAAAGGAATTGAGTCTTCAAGCGAAAAAGCCGAAGTGGACACGTGCTTGAAGGGAACGCTCTAAAGGTACGTAACTCTTAGTTTCGTCACATTATGCAAAAATGTTTAGTTATAGTTTGTTAATGGTGTCATGGTGAGATATGTGCGTTTGATGTGTCATTGAAGTGACGAAGTTCACTCGATAGATCAAACAAGTCAAATAGAATGATTAGAGTATGTTTGGTAAGCCATAGAAGTAACGAAGTTCATTCGGTAAACCAAACGGGTCAAAAAAAGGAAATTTTGTGTTTTTAAAACGGTCGTGTTAGAAGCGACATGAATGTCGCGAGTATCGATGAGTATTATAAATGCATAAGTCGAGAAACGACTACTGACGCGTTAAAGTAGCATAAACTGACGCGTTAAAGTAGCATAAACTACCTTAACGGGTCATAAGCACTTAGGATAGGTTCCAATTTAGAATTTAGGCTTTGTTAAACCATATCATATGAGTTCCAACACTCATTTGGTTTACAAGACCTCATTCTGTAGGTCCGTTTTTCTCGGAGGATCCAATACGTAACCTATCCTTGTTTATCACAAACACTATCATGGGTGCGGAATCCCCGTAAAGGTGCAAACCAAACAATGTAAAGCAGACAACACAAACAGATAATCAAAGATTCACTTACATTAACAGGATGAGAACAAACGGCAAACACATACACACAATGCTTGACGATAAACTCTCAGTTTCTCTCTATGCTCTCATAGACTAAACTGTGAAACATGCTTAGTATATATACTGACCCTTGGACAAAAACCCTTTGGACGAAAACAAGTGTGACGAAATCAGTGATTTCGCCACACCCATATCGACGAAAACCAAAGGGATTTCGTCATGAGCATATATGACGAAATCTGATTTCGTCATGAGCATATATGACGAAATCTGATTTTGTCATGAGCATACATGGTCAGAAACTACTAAGGCATGGACAGTTAAGCATGATTACACAACCTCTAAACATAATGCACACTAGCATTAAGTTAAGATACAAATACAAAGACAAGACGTTATACCAAGTAGGATAGGAGGATATCCGACTAGGTAGACACGACGGAACGTACAGACTCGATAACAAAAGAGTGTTTAACATACAATGAAACAAGACAAGTTACAGACACAAAACTGCACTAACAAACTCCCCTTGTCTGTTGCTTGGTCTTCGTTCTTTAAGTCTTCAATCTTCAGTGTTTTGCGGACCAGGTGCTCCCGGCATGAATACCACGATAAAAGCATAAACAAGCGACGCGTTGGAACAGTAAAGCTTCTTGAGCGTACTCGTCTTCATAGAAGATATCATGCCGAAACAATTTGTTGATGTCGGCCGCAGTCATGTTGATAATCCACATCGGATCTAGCATGCGGAAGTTTTCCTGATCTTTAAATACAATCACCGCTTCATGCGTATCCGAATCGTAACACCATAACCGCATATTCTCCAAGAAATTTTGTTTCATCGGCATCAGCGGAATTTTATCCATGACTTTCGGCGGCTGATAGATTAGCTTGTATCGGCCCGTGTTTGTCTCTGGATCTAACGTATACTTGATCTGCTGATAGACTGGAAACTGCGGTTTGTATAGTTCATCTTTCCACCCGTTTCGACGATTGAACCTCAATCTCTTTTCGAACAAAGTTGCTCCAGCATAGTTTGAGCGATTGATCAGTCTCAACTTCGTTAAAGCAGCAGCGTCATAGAATGGAAGAGATGTGATACTCAGGAACGAATTGAAATACTGGACGCCGTGTTCGCGCTTGATGGCCACACATTGAATATCCTTCATGAACATCCAGCTGAGTATCTTTCCATGCGGCTTTTCTTTTATGTACTGCATGTAATCAACTTGCACTTCTGGAGGAGTTGGTTTCTCGATCTTTGACAAAAAGCTTTTTCTCCATTCTTGGAATGCGTCTGTCGGATCGTCTGAAGAATCACGTTTATTAAATTGCTCGTTGATGTCGTCAAGATTCTTTTTCAGCCATTCTTCATCGAAGGGATCAAACTCCGTTCCGTCAGCACGAACGTAAGTTGATTTACTCGATTCGCCTTCAAAAACTATTTCATCCAGATTCTCGGTGTCAACTGTTTCTGGTTCAATTGGCATTTGATCAATCACAACATCATCAACTGTGTTCTTTTCTTCCAAGGCTAGTTTCTGTTCATATGATAAATCTTCCACCAACTCCCCTTCTTCTAAAAGTTCTCCAGATACAGGATGTACAACCTGTAAGGCAATATCAGAAGAGCTAATAACATTAGAAGTACCAGCCATGTCGCTTTCAACGTAGGAAGTGCTTTCGAACATTTGCATTTCAGCTTGTGCACTACTCGATGTTCCTTGAGAAGATTTGACTTGTGGAGTCTGGTAAACTACAATCTGTGTAGATGTAGAGGCTGGAGGTTGTTGAGCTGCAGCTGAGGGATCTGGATTCCCTTGATCTTCAGAATCATGATCATGCTTCTTCAACACTTCCTGTTGCTTACATCGATCTTCCCACAAAACAGCAACACGTTTTCTGATGTTTTCGAGATTATGATTCATAATTTTAACTCCATCAGTGACAGTTTTCTTTCGACTGTCGTACCACGCCTTGATTTCACTATACTTTGCCTTGAGCGTTTCAGCAGATTTTTGAAGAACACCACTGATTTATCTGAAATGATTCATCTCTAACCCACGAGCATTATCAGCCGCTTTTAGCCTTTCATTTTCAGCCTTAAGTTGATCGATCTCAGCTTGTTGGCATCCTATAACAGTTTGTTGTTGTTCAACAGTAGACTTCAACGTATTTATTTCCACCAATTGACTGAGTTGATCATTCTTGGTGATCCTGATGAAATCGGTTTGCCTTTGTATACGATCTGCAGCAGCTTCAAGTTGAGAAAATAAGAAGTTGTTCTTTTCATCTTGAGACATTTCCGAGAATAGCCTTTGACGTTCAGAACTAGTCTGAGATGTAGTCGCTCTGATTGTAGAAGCCATTGATCTTTGTGGACCAGCTTGAGGAGTTACTGTTGGAGTTTCAGGAGCCGATGTAACCACAGGATGTGGTTGAGTGGCTGTAATAGGTGGTTCTGTAGACCTCGGAGGAGACGGCACCATTGTAGACGCTTCTTCAGCTGTGAATCCAAAGTTTGGATCCATTGCAGCTTCATGTATAGGCTCAGAAGGAACAGATTGTTGAGCAGACGAGGAAGTACCAATGTTCTTTTTAGCTTTCTTCTTGCGAAGGACAGCCGTTTTCCTTTTCTGCAAACGTTCGGTCTCAGTATCCGACGGAACATAATCAGAATCTGCTTGTTCATCTCCACCAGCACTACTAGCGCCAGGTGCACTAGCTGTTGTTGCTCCAGCATCACCACCATCACCATCACCACCTTCTTCATCATCATCACTATCAGACGAATTAGATGAATCACGCTTTCGCTTGAACTTTTCTTTCTTCATCTTTTCTAACTTGGGTTCTTCATCATCTGACTGGCTGTCGTCGTGACGCCATTTGTCATTAGCAGGAGCCACGTAGTTTCTGTTTTGGAGTGCACCAAACATCTTTCGAGGAGGATCAGACTCTTTATATTTCTTAGCAGAGTGACCTTTGAATAAGTTAAAGGAATGTTCCAACATAGTTTCAATCTTGAAAAGGTCATTGTCAGCTTTGGGAAGATCGGGGTGTTGAGCATTCATGATCATTTGCATGAATCTCGGATACATCCAGAATTTCTTGCAGGTCGCCCTAGATCCATTTCTTCGTAGGTTGTCTTTCATATTTACGAATAAGAACTGTGAGATGCTAAATGGCTTATTCAAAACAAGCGCAACCATCAAACCGATGAGATCGAATCTGGTCATATCATAACCTGCACGGTTTTTGCCTAAACATTGAATAAGTACATGTAACAAGAACTTGTACCGCATAGGCAATGTAGCTTTGTTGATTTGACCAGCAAAAATATCAGCAGCACATTTCATCCTGAGCAGACATCCGCGCGTGCACATGATTGGTACAGAGAATGGTGCATCAGCAACATCTTGAAGTTCCAAAACTGCGTTAAGAATCTCTGGAGTTACATCCACATCCAGCTTATGAACCTGCCCTCGGATCACTTCCTTTCCATCAACTTCAAGTATCTGAGCAGTTTCCCAGAATGCTTTAATCAATGTCTTATACACCGATGTTGAGAAAGTAACGGCCTTGTTTATCCGTGATTCCCATAGCCACTGCGTGATTTCCTTAAAATCGACAAACTTTCCTTCCGGATCAAGATGAGCAACCATATTATGTCGCGGTTCTGACATAATTTCTTCTTCGGTTTTGTTGGTTTTCTTTGTGGTGGCTTTACGTGATTTCGGAGCCATTCTGTGTTTGACAAATACGCGTAATGAGAGCGAGGTATGTGACAATTATAAAATACATATATGTATACATATTTAATGTATGTTTTGGACATTAATCATGTATATATATATATATACTGTATAAGGTTACAAAGTTGACAGTGGAAATTTTTCTAAGTGTTTGAGAGATGGTTCCTATGACGAAATCAAGAATTTATCCATACACACATATGAAGAAAACAGTGATGACGAAATCGGGGATTTCGTCGATGACGAAAACAGGGATGACGAAATCACGGATTTCGTCAATCTTAAACAATTTTGGTTTTCGTCAATTTGGGGATTTTGACATTTGGGGATTTCGACAAAAACAAATTTCGGCAAGAGGTGATTTCGGAAAAAGTTAGGGTTTTAGTCATTTGGGGGTTCTGTCAATTCCTGTTTTCGTCCTTTTGATGAATCCCAGTTGCTTAAACAACCATTTCAACCCAATACCTAGATGATATTTTTTAATCCCAAAACACTCTTGTAAAATAAAAAGCATCAAACAACACTTACCCGTATCCAGTTTTAATCAAACACACCAAAAATCCACACCCCCTGTTTGAGTCGACTACCCATGTCAAAAGAAATCACAGATGTATTCAAACCATTTTCAATCAACAACAAATAGTCCAAAGAATCCAACATATTCACTGTAAAAACATGAACATAAACAACCAAACCCTAACACCCAAAACCCAAACCCCTGTTTGATACCCGAAACAAAAACCAAATCAAAAACCCAGATATATACACAATATACATAAAACACGTATCACAATCTAACATTTCAAAACCTTGTACTGAAAAGAAATGAAAAATATGAACAGAAACATGTATGAATGATCAAATATCATCGAGTCCCAAAGAGTTTCATAAGCATCCAGACAAAGAAACAGTGGATTCAATCGGTTTAGATCAAGTTTTTGATGCATTTGAGTACCTTAGATTGTTAAGTAATCAAGGAAATCAAGTGAAACTTGAAGTCGGTTAAGGGGGGTGTATCGGCGGAGAAGATGGATGAACAGTATGGGGTCTTGGTAAAAGTGATATTGAAACTGATGAGTAATAATGCAATGGGACCCCTTTTTATACCCTGGTCCACTCGGTGAAAACACAAGGGCGACGAAACACTTTGTGGGCCGGCGAAATCGCTTGGAATCACATTAGGCCGACGAAAACACATTGGGGCCGACGAAAACACTTTGGGCCGACGAAATCACATGTGTTGGGCTTTAAACATTCAGCCCAAACATTTTGGATGACGAAATCAGGGATTTCGCCATTTTTTAAACAATTTTTGGGATTTCGTCCAAGAGCAAAATTGGTTTTCGTTGACTAGACAAACCAAATTGTGTTTTCGTTGACCAGTCAAACCAGTTTTTCATTTTCAAACACATTTTGAACAAATTTGAACAACATTTTGGCTTTGTTAGAATAACCAACTGCAAAAAGGACATTTTATGAAGTAGAGAGCACAAACGAGTCAGTTTCAGGCTTTTCGGCATAAAACTTCGAGTTACCAACATCGGCTAAACAAAACAAGTTTTACAACTTACACTACAACACAATTTAAAGTGCGGTAAACTAACGAAAGACAATAACATAAGAAATTTGTACAAGGAACAATCTTTTTGCGAGTTTCAAGGTAAGAGAATCATTACCAGCTTACGGTCTTTGTCAAAACGGTTTCTGATTTCTGTTTAAAGCTTTAGATAAGTATTTTACCACAATTATCGGTATTGTTGTCCACCTAAGCTCAACTTATCAGATGTAATCATAATTAGGAGATATGATTTACGGTAAGAGTTATACTTACTTATCGGTGTACATCCACTCACGACACATTCCCGTATCAAGGTATGCACGAGAGTTCATCTTACCGGTGAGTATACTGTTTATCATCTGTTTGACCGTATAAAAGATGTGAGAAACTCACTTATTTTGATTTGAAAACAAGCCCTATGTGATAGAATCACTTATTGATGAGGAACTTGATTTTCAGATGCATGAGGGCACAGGAGCAAGTCTGTGAACAGGTTAGTACTTTCGTACAGCAAAGAGACGAACTTGACTCCCGGATAAATGTGATATATTATCACTTGTTTGTTTGGACATGTGATTGTTGATCACTTATTGAGGTCGAATGCAATATGTACACGTATGTATAGTATCATGGAAGATCTTAGACTTCGTCTCCGTTATTTTTACAGTTTGATACAACCATGATACCCAGATGATAAGACAGCATAAAGACCGAATATCTCAGAACCTCGGCAATCAATCAAACGAAATTTCGGTACCAAGACCATATGCCAATTAATGGTTCCCACCTGACTTGAAGTCTGTTAGGTTTATATCATTCTGCACATTTTAGTCTAATTGTGAGCCTACCGATACATCGTTAGTAAAGCTACTTATCATTTTTCAATTTTTCTTTTTCTTTTGACCATATTGACACACCACACCAGTGTATATCATCACTTTCCCTTCTTTTCTCCAAGAAACTCATTTTTGGTTTTCTATTGTTTTTGAATTTTTGATTTTTCAAACTTAAAGACAGAAAGTAAACGATATATTTTTGGATTTTTGAATTTTTCACATGTTTTTGTATTTTCTGAAATTTCTCCCCCTAAAATGAGAAAAGATAAGTAAACTGAAGATCTTTTTGGATTTTTTTAACGCTTAAGAAAATATTTACAAAAATGATCAGCCGAAAGAAGTTTACTCTTGTTTCACCTTAATACCATTGACCAACAAAAGATAGTCAAAACGAGATTTGTCAAAAGCTTTTATAACCAGGTCAGCACGCTGTTCATCAGTGTGGATTTTAACAACATTGATTAATCTTTTGTCAAAACAATCACGTATGAAGTGATATTTAATTTCGGTGTGTTTGGTCTTGGAGTGTTGGACATGATTTCTAGTGATAGATAAAGCAGCATTATTATCAACAAAAATAGAGGTAGATAGGAATTCAAAACCGTAGTCGCGCATTTGTTGCTGAATCCACAGAACTTGAGAGCAACAACTTGAGGCAGCAATGTATTCAGCTTCACAAGTTGATGTAGCGACACAAGTTTGCTTCTTGCACTGCCACGTGACTAAGCGACTTCCCAAGAATTGACATCCAGCCGTTGTGGATTTGCCATCTATTTTGCATCCGCCGAAATCGGAATCACTAAAAGCAACCAAGTCAAAACTATCATCCTTAGGGTACCAGAGACCGGTGTCCGGGCATCCCTTCAGATAGCGAAAATCCTTTTAACAGCTCCAAGTTGAGATGCTTTTGGGTTGGCTTGATATCTTGCAAGCAGGCACGTTGGATACATGATGTCAGGCCTCGATGCTGTGAGGTATATGAGAGATCCGATCATAGCGCGATAATAAGAAGAGTTACACTTTCACCCTTCAGATCCGGTGTAATCCCGTGATTAGTCGGAAGTGGGGTACCAATGGGCGTTGCTTCAGACATCTGGAATCGGCTCAAGTTGTCACCAACATATTTAGTCTGATGGATGAATATCCCAGACTCAGTTTGTTGAACTTGTAGGCCCAAAAAGAAATTCATCTCTCCCATTGCGCTCATTTCGAATTTCTCCTGCATAACACGTTCAAATTGCCTGCACAAAGTATCGTTAGTAGAACCAAAAATGATATCATCAACGTATACCTGTACCAACAACAAATCACCATCCTGTTCCTTGATGAAAAGAGTACAGTCGATAAGACCCCGGCGAAAACCGTTCTCCAGCAGATAAGTAGATAAGGTTGCGTACCAAGCCCTCGGTGCTTGATATAACCCGTAGAGAACTTTGTTGAGCAACCAAACCCGATCGGGATGGATAGGATCTTTGAAACCTGGAGGTTGTTCGACATACACCTCTTCTTCAACAATACCATGCAAGAATGTGCTTTTAACGTCCATCTGATAGACTTTGAATCCTTTAAAACAAGCATAAGCTAGAAAGATCCGAATAGCCTTTAGATGAGCAACTGGTGCATAAACCTCATTGTAATCAATGCCTTCAATTTGACAAAAGCCCTGAACAACCAATCTCGCCTTGTTACGAATGACCACTCCACGATCATCCTTTTTGCACTTGTAAACCCAACGGGTGCCAATTCTCTTGTAGTTGTCGGGTTTTTCAACAAGTCTCCAAACACCCAGTTTCTGGAACTGTTGTAGTTCCTCTTGCATTGCTTCAACCCAAGAATTATCCTTTAAGGCTTCTTTCCAAGATTTCGGTTCTTCTTGTGAAACGTAACACGCGGAGGACCAATCATTTTGAAGACCAGATTCTCTAATGGCTGAATACAAACCAGCACTCTGGTTGTTTCTCAGCTGATTACGCGTATGCACCACGCATTGGACTTCTCCTATGATATTCTGCTGTGGATGGGTATCGTGAATCCTCATTTCAGGATTTTCAGGAACACGAGCATTAACACCCAAATTGTTAATATTAAGATCAACAACCAACTCCACACCGGGAATATGCATTGAAGTGGATGCATTCCCTTCAGCAGTATCAACATCCTGCACATGAGGAGTTTCAACAGAAGTGCCCTGAATAGGAGCAACTGGAGCTGAAGTGCCTTCAGTAGCATCAAGATATTCATCATCTTTCGATGACTCATTGTACTCAGCAGCATCTTCAAATACTTCATTTTGAACCGTGTTGTTAACCGAATTAGAACCTTGGGGGTTAACAATAATAGGTCTAACCAATGGCAACCCAGCAGCGTTGTCACTATCAAATAACATTCTAGCAGCTGCAGAATCTTCGTCAAAGGTTGGCAGATTAAAGGAGTCGAATAGCCCATCGTAGTCGAACATCCAAGGATCACCCGAAGCTCTAACAGAACTAGTATACCTTTGAACCCTTACTTCACTCCATAGCTCAATCTTTTTGGTAGACAAATTCCATACGCGAAAATTCAGAGTAGCATATCCAAGGAAGAATCATAGTGCATGGACTGCCAAAAGGTTCTAGAAAAGATAGATCCGGTTTCCTTTTCTGTAGAAGTTTGAAACAAGTCTTGCCATGTCTCTTAACTATAAGAACTCGGTTTAATGTGTAGCAAGCAGTTGACACAACCTCCCCCCAAAACTGAACAGGAAGCTCCGACTCTACCAACATCGTTCTTGCAGTTTCAATTATCGTCCAATTCTTCCTCTCCGCGACACCGTTTTGTTGTGGAGTGTATCGAGAACTGTATTCATGAAGAATGCCCTTAGAAGTACAGAACTCATCCATCACACGGTTTTTGAACTCAGTTCCATTGTCGCTTCTGATCCTCTTAACTTTCAACGTCTAGAGATTTTCCAACATTGTAAGAAGATCCTTAAGGATGCCAGGAGTATCACTCTTGTGTGCCATAAAAGCTACCCAAGAAAATCTAGAATAATCATCAGTAACCACTAAACAATAAGCATCCCCGAATGTTGTCTTGTGTCTCATAGGTCCAAAGAGGTCCATATAAAGACATTCGAGAGGCATGCTAACAGTGTTTATATTCTTCAGAGGGTGAGACTTCTTTGTTTGTTTCCCTTTCTGGCATGAAACACAAATATCTTGTAGATGAAAACTTCTCACAGGCAAACCATTCACAAGATTGTTTTTCACCAAATGGTTCATTTTTCTTAAGTGAATGTGCCCCATTCTTCTGTGCCAAGATATAGACTCCTTCTCCGTGGCTTTTGAGACAAAACAAGTGATTTGCGCAGACGTTGTAATAGCTTGGCTCATATCAAGAATATAAAGATCATTAACTCTTGGAGCCGATAAGAGAATCCATTCCTCTGGAATTTTGAAACCAGGTTTCAACACATAACAACCGGCATCATCAAAATGCACGGTGAACTTCTTATCGCAGATTTGCGAAACACTGAGAAGATTATGATCAATTTGTCAAACATAATTGATCTTATCGAAACATACAACACCATTGGAGATCATTCCCTCTCCAGTGATGTATCCGCCTTTGTCTCCAGCAAACGCGACATAGCCTCCTCTAATATTTCTCACATCATATAGAAGCCGTAAGTCGCCTGTCATGTGCCTAGATGTTCCACTATCAACAATCCAATGACTATTAATAGTTCCTCCTGGAACACCCTGCACATATCATCAATGATCAGTTGAGGATGGGGACCCAAGCCTTAGTGGTCTTGGGTCGTCCCTGAGCATCATGAAAGATGATCTCGATTTCTTGACGATTTTGTAATACAACACCTCCCCCTGAATTTTCACCCGTCTTAGGTTTCCAAGTTTGATTTGCTTTACCAGATATATTTTTATGAACAGATTCTAAAACTTCTGGTTTTAAAAATTGTGAAGAACTTGGTTCCCTGTTGACCGTTTTGACTTCAGATTTTAAAGCCTTTTCAACAGCTTTGACGTTTTGACGTCGTTGTTTCGTTTCTTGTTCCTTAACAGTTCTTTTATCATGTTTTGGTGAAACGGGACGACGCTGAGGGTGAACCGCCAATTTATAATGGGGAGGTTGATCCGATAATATGCCAACGATGGCTAAGCGACATCGAGGGAGTGTTTGAAAGGACCCACTGTGATACAAGTGACTTCGTAGCTTACGGCACAGGTCAGTTAAGGGGCCAAGCGAAAGACTGGTGGGATAATAAGAAAAAGGAGATTGGGATTGAAGCGGCAAAGGCTATGAAGTGGGATGAGTTTAAGGCACCGTTCCTTAAGCATCACAGTCCCAAAGCGGTTATTAACAGAATCAAGGAAGAATTTATCCAGTTGAGGCAAAAGGGTGAATCAATTGACAAAATCACGGGTATCTTCCTCGACAAACTGAGATTCTGTGATGAGTTAGTAACGATAGAAGAGAAGAAAATATATTACTACTATAACATGCTGAGTGCCGAATATCGGGAGTTCATGACTCCCTCAAAATGCGAGACTCTCACTGAGTTAATAACCACTGCTCGGGAACGAGAGATTGAGTTGAAAAAGCAAGTTGAGCGGGGTGAACGGAGGGTGCAGATTGTTAATCCAAGCCCTACAAAGAGGGCACGAATGACTGAATCATCAAAAAAGTAGGATGTGAAAGGCGGGTCGCCGAGTTGTAAGGTGTGCGGGAAAGGGCATAAGGGCGAATGTCGCTTTAAGGATAAACCATGTCCCATATGTGGGAAGACAGGGCATACGGCTTTGGTATGCCCGGTGAAAGTTTCGGTTTGTTACAAATGCTACCAACCGAGCCATAAGAAATCTGAGTGCCCGGAGTTGATCGGGAAAAAGAATGAGAAGGATGTGCAGACGGAGGCACAAAAGGCAAAGGCCAGATCTTTCCAATTAACCGCAGCCGAAGCAAAGATAGAACCCGATGTGGTCTCAGGTATATTCGCAGTAAAATCAATTCCCGCACGTGTGTTATTTGATACGGGTATGTGTAGGTCCGGCTAGGGGAGGATCTAGTCGCCTAATCCTTGTATACGAACCACTCCGGTTGTGCGGAATCCAACCGGAATAGCAAACCGAGACAGAACACGTAAAAACACGACACGCAGATATCACCGTTTAACACCACTGTATTAATACGAATGAAAGGGTTCGGTTACAATCCAATGTTTACAATGCTCTTTGTAAACTCTCTCTAGTGTGTGTGTGTGTGCTCTGTTCTTTCTCTCTGAAAATCTGTGTGTTCTCTGTGTGTTCTCTATGTGTTCTCTACCGAAACAGAACAAATGAAACCTATTTATACTAACAGACACACATACATGTGACGAAACAGAAGACAGGCGACGAATCAGAATCATGGTCGACGAAACACATCTGTTTCGTCGACTTCTGGGCTGATTCGCCGATGTGGCCTTTGGCCCAAACAGTTGAGGCCCAATTCTTGTTTCGCCATCTTCTCTCAGCCCAAGGACTTTAATGTTGAGCCCAGTCCTTGTCTTTTCTCTGGTGTCGGCTTGAGGTCTTGAACATGACGGAGGAAAGTCATCACATGATAAGCCGTGCTGAGTCGCGTCGAGTCGCGTCCATATTCTTGAATTAAGACGAGTCGAGTCGCGTCCATAAATATGTATCAACAAACTCCCCCTTGGACGCTACTCGCGAGATTATCTTCTCATATCTTCTATGTCGGAGGATCTTCAAAGTCTTCACGTCTTGAAAGTAGAAAGTGTATCAACAAACTCCCTGTTTCATGTAAGAAGTGTGTTGACAAACTCCCCCTTAACATAAGCTCCCCCTTGAGTTATGCTCGTGAAAGTCTTTATCTTTATGAAGTGAGATCCTTGTGGTGTTGAAGGTCAGCGGCAACTCCATCATCTTTGTCTTTTGAGTGCCTTCACGTCGTGTCTTCATTCCGAAGCTTGTCATCGACCATGTTCTCCTAGCCTTTAGAATCTGCACATGCAAGAAATCTAAACGCGTAATGAGAACAACCGCTTGGAATATCATAACATAACCAACCGACACACGTGAGACCATTGTTCAAGCAAACACCGTCCGACAGTTTGAAAGTTTAAAGAATTTTATCAATTTCAATTTTAACTTTCAAAACTTTGCAAATTTCGACCGTTTATGAAGATTTAGTCATTTTCGGTTTTCGTTCAGGTTTCAGGTAACGAAGACTCGAGTTCCAACATCGTACGATCGAAAATAAAATAGAAATAAAATCTTTTTGGATTTTATAAAGTTTATATTAAAACAAACTTAAAATCTTTTTGGTATTTTTGAATATTTCAAATGTAAAGACTGAAAGCAGTAAATAAATATATACAAACATTCTTTTTGTGAGTTTCGAGGGTAAGAGAATCATATCAGTTTACGGTCATGCCAAAACGCTCTTGTTGTTCATTTAGTTAACATTAAGATAAGCATCCTATAACGATTATCGGTATTGTTGTCCACATAAGCTCAACTTATCAGATGTAATCATGGCGAGAGGATACGTTCAGGTATGATTTATACTTACCGACCGGTGTTCATCCACATCACGACACATTCCCGTATCAAGGTATGCACGAGGGTTCATCTTACCGGTGAGTATACCGATTATCATCTGTTTGACCGTATATGATGTGAGATTCTCACTTATTTTGATTTGAAAACAAGCCCTATGTGATAGAATCACTTATTGATGAGGAACTTGATTTTCGATGCATGAGGGCACAGGAGCAAGTCCGTGAACAGGTCAGTACTTTCGTACAGCAGAGAGACGAACTTGACACCCGGAAAGAATTTGTGATATATTATCACTTATTTTGTGGGACATGTGATTGTTGATCACTTATTGAGGTCGAATGCAGTATGTACACGTATGTATGGTATCATGGAAGATCTTAGACTTCGTCTTTTATAGAAACAACCATGATACCCAGATGATAAGCAGCATAAAGACCGAATATCTCAGAACCTCGGCAATCTCTCAAACGAAATTTCGGTACCAAGACCATATGCCAATGAATGGTTCCCACCTGGTCTTCAGTCGATTTAAGTTTATATCACCCTGCACACTTTAAAATGATTGTGAGCCTACCGATACATCTTATATAGAGCTGCTTAACATTTTTCATTTAAGGTTTAAAGAGATTTAAACAGACCACTGATGTACTATCATTTTCTCTTTTGCTCGCCAGGAAACTCATTTTTGCTTTTCTATTGTTTTTGTGTTTTTGAAATTTTTCAATGTTTTTGGATTTTCAAATTTTTGGATTTACTCCCCCTAAAATCAATAAACTAAGACAAATTTAAAACACAAAGGTATTTACAAAAATGATTTTCCGATGTGGATTACTCTTGCTTGACCTTAATGCCGTTTACCAATAATAAAAAAAGTGAAATCTTGATTTGTCAAATGCTTTGGTAAAAAGGTCGGCACGTTGGTCATCGGTGTGGACCATGACAACATTGATGAGTTTCATAATGAAACAATCACGTGTGAGGTGATATTCGAGATCAACGTGTCTGGTCAAAGAGTGCTGTATGAGAGGATAATAATTCATAAAGCAGCTAAAATATCGACAAGTATAGGAGAGATTAGTAATTCAAAACCGTATCCTGCAACTGCTTCGTGCATTGCAATGAATCTGAGTGCTCTCCCAAACTGGATATCCACCCGGTGTGGACTTCAAAGTCGATTCTTTGTAGCTACTGAGAAGTCTCTTGACAGCAACAAGATCAAAAACCTCTGGGTCCGGCTGGTCTTCCACATTGTACCAGCGAAGGTCTTTATCTTTCTCTTTGAGAAGTGGTGTGCGGTTGTTCAATCCACGCCAAGGCATCCGCACACCCGGTGTGGTTCGTTCAACAAACACATTTTCTTCATTCACACCGTGGAGAAAAATACACTGCACGTTCATCTTGTTGATTTTGAACTTCAAACGTGCTGCAGATGCGTACTTTTCATTTGAATCTTCCCTGAGGACCCGATCAAAAACCATGACAACCAAATTTTGGAACATATTTCAACTGGTCGAGTTTTTCAACTTCTTTCAACAACATTCTTTCATCAGACATTTTCTTCTTCTTTTCTCCTCTCTCCATCAATGGCAACAATTTCTTCTGTCGCCTATCTTGTGTAAGGACGCTCCACTATCAACAATCTTACGACTATCGAAAGTTCCTCCTGGAACATCCTACACACTCATTCAGAGATTAGTTGGAGAGGGGGACCCAAGCCTTCACAGACTTGGGTCGTCCGTCATCATCGAGGATTGTGACATCCATTTCCCGATGATTCGGAATTGATGTAGCTCCCCCTGAAACAATTTCCAATTTTGGTTTCCAAATCTGTTTTTGTTCTTCATGTTTAACATTTGATTTAACAGATTTTGTTTGGGCAACCTCCGGTTTTAAAACCTTTTCAACATTTTTCTGTTGTTTCTTTCTCTGTTTCACTTCTTGTTGTTTAACAAGACGAGGGTCTTGTTTTGGTGAAACAAATCTTTTATGGTAAGTGTTACCATGAGGGGCATCAATTTTCGCTTTCAACTTATGAAGATACGGACAATTTCGAATGATATGCCCAATTGTACCACATTCAAAACACATTCTCCGCTCTACAAACCTCGGAGCATCATGTGGTCGTCTTGCCGATGATGAACTTTGTGAACCCGAGGTACTAGGTTTTGAACTATTTTGTTCATTTCTTTTCATCACTGTTGCTTTCTTGACAAAATCTAGGTTAGATTGATTTTCAAACTTAGCAATTTTGTCCGTTCCCTTAGATTTCACAAAGTTCACATTCTTTTTCTTCTTCTGATTCGGCTTCCTTGGATTTTGAGTCGGTGTTTTACCTTTTGATTTGGCATGATTTTGCTGTTTTTGCACTGTTGGTAACTTTTGATTGCCAAATTGTTTTCGAACTTCGGCCTTTGGGATAGGAGGGCACTGTGTTACAGTAACACGTGATCCTGTCTTTCCCAAAAACTTACTTGTCGAATTTTCAAAAACTTTACTTATTAAAGATTGATTAACATTCTTTATAGGAAAATCTTTGTCTGAGTAAATTTTATCATCACCAACAAGAGTGTACAGCAAATCCACACTCTCCGACTCTTGGGCAGATGTGGACTCGGTTGGAACAGTCTTAGCAGGTTTTGCGGGAGGATCACATAAAATATGATTCTCAAGAGGTATGTCCTCTTCTTTTATCACTGCATCAGACTTTTCCGAATCAGTATCATCGGATTCATCATCAGAAGAATCAGAAGCCTCACTGTATATCACAACTGGAGGATTCTGTTTCAGTTCAGCAGATGACACACAAGTATCTGCTGACACATCTGAATCTGATGACACTTCTTTCTTGTATCCGAGTCCTGTTGCACATTCTGCTGCAAATTCCTTAACATCTAGAGGAACGGATGGCTCAAAGTGAGTTCTATATTCCTCATCAGGCATGGCATCATAATTGTTTCTCACGGGTGGTGGACATTTCTTATAACCTATGCATGTGACATCCCGTTTCTCTTTCTGAACATCAATGATGTGATCCAACACATAGCTAGAGCTTAAATAGCTATCTAACTTGAGTCGGATCGCCTCACTTTCGGTTTTAACACAAGCCATCTCTTTTTGCATTATCTCAAGACGTGTGATATACAAATTTATGTCAGTTTGTTTTCTGGAAACCATTTTTGTCAGCTCGGTTTTATCTTTCTTTAAGGTTTCAATCATCGACTTAAAGTTCTTTTCATGGTTTACATAAAACATGTTGGCTTCAGTGCATTTAGAAAGATCCACGGTCAACTTTTGGTTGTGAATGAAAGTCACATCATATTTCTCTTGCAAAGCCTCGTGTTTGCTTTGCAATTCACACCACTTATCATTCAATGAAACATGTTTGTCTTGCAAGTCAAACAAACTAGCTTGTAAAGCATCATGTTTGCCTTGCAACTCAGACATGTTTGCTTCTAAATCAGCACATTTAACATGCAAACTATCACAATTATCACAGCTAACAGAAGTTGGTTCATTGACACATACCTGACTTGGATCACTTTCAGATGTTGACCTTTCTGCATCAGAATCAACAACCTCCCTTGATGATTCATATTCAGATCCAACCTCGCTTGAACTTGAAGTAGTATCATCCTCAACTGAAGTTGAAACATCTTCATCTGAACTACTGTCATGTTCAGAACTGTCATTATTTCCCGAGGATTCACCATTGCTGGCATCTTTGACAACTTCAGCAAAACAAGCTGTTCCAACTGGAGCATCACTACTCAACCTGATTGACCAATCACCACTTTCATATACTTGAACCACAAGTGCCTGGTTAGCATTTGATGGTCCTGCTTGGCTTTGGTTGTTGACAGGTATCAATGTACGCTCATCGTTCCTGTTCTGATTCTGCTGGTCTCCTTGATCTCTGAAAGGGTTCTGGTTCCCATGCTGAGCTGGCTTAACAGGAACTTGAATGGGATTGCCATGTAGATCTGTTGTCACAGGAGGCCTTTGGGTTTGCTGTTGAGGCACTGGTTGAGGAACTGGGTCAAGCGGATTTCCATACATGTCTGTTTTTGGAGGAACCGGAACTTGGATAGGATTGCCATACATGTTTGTTGTTCCGGTAGATCGAACAGGTAATGGATTTCCGAACATATCAGTTGCTCTGATAGGTTGTTTCGGTGCGGGAGACGGAGTACCATAGTACATATCTGTATTTACCAGAGTATTCCACCTTGGATTCATTTTTGATCAAGAAAAATAATACTTTAAACTTGTGTCGACGAAACAACTAGACAACCAATTCTGTCTTGGACTTTAAAATGACGAAATAGGGAGCCCAATCCTAGTCGACGAAACAAACAGGAGCTTATCAGTTGACGAAACAGATTGGGTGTGATGTTCTTGACGAAACAAGGGGTCCTTTTGGGCTTCTACGAAACAGATTTGAGCCCAACAAGTGGACGAAAATGATCTTAAAAATGAAACCCAGTTACTAAGCCCACTTCATAAACGACGAAACTGATTATTGTGTTTCGTCAAACACTATTTGGCGAAACAGAAATGAATTGGTTTGTAGATTCGTCGGGTTCTGTTTCGTCGAAAAGGTATGATCAGGTAGGTGAGTTCAGTCTGACACACCACTCTCTTTTCAAACAACTGGTATGGTGAGCTTACTAACTCGGTAAGGTGTGTATTATTTTAATCTTTATCTTTTTCAATTTCAATTTTCAAGACACACCAACAACTTAACAAGTTAATTTTTAAGATCTAAAAGTTTGATTTATGAAGAACTCTTTGAAGATTGTCAAGAACACAATGAACTCGATGAACTTTCCGGTGAGCCGAAACTTTCCGAAATCCGAATTTTGCTAAAAACTTCACTAAAAACCAACTTTTAATATGTGAGAATGAAAGATAAAGTGGTTTTTATAACAACTTCCAGCAAAACACCAAGATTTCAGCCGATTTTAACAAGTTTTTCAGAAAAAGTGAACTTTTCAAAAACCCGAAACACGACCAAGAACACCTCGGTTTTAACAAGGAGAAGAGCCAAGGCTCTGATACCACTTGTAGGTCCGGCTAGGGGAGGATCTAGTCGCCTAATCCTTGTATACGAACCACTCCGGTTGTGCGGAATCCAACCGGAATAGCAAACCGAGACAGAACACGTAAAAACACGACACGCAGATATCACCGTTTAACACCACTGTATTAATACGAATGAAAGGGTTCGGTTACAATCCAATGTTTACAATGCTCTTTGTAAACTCTCTCTAGTGTGTGTGTGTGTGCTCTGTTCTTTCTCTCTGAAAATCTGTGTGTTCTCTGTGTGTTCTCTATGTGTTCTCTACCGAAACAGAACAAATGAAACCTATTTATACTAACAGACACACATACATGTGACGAAACAGAAGACAGGCGACGAATCAGAATCATGGTCGACGAAACACATCTGTTTCGTCGACTTCTGGGCTGATTCGCCGATGTGGCCTTTGGCCCAAACAGTTGAGGCCCAATTCTTGTTTCGCCATCTTCTCTCAGCCCAAGGACTTTAATGTTGAGCCCAGTCCTTGTCTTTTCTCTGGTGTCGGCTTGAGGTCTTGAACATGACGGAGGAAAGTCATCACATGATAAGCCGTGCTGAGTCGCGTCGAGTCGCGTCCATATTCTTGAATTAAGACGAGTCGAGTCGCGTCCATAAATATGTATCAACAGTGTGAATAAATCCTTTATTTCGCATGGATTTATTCGACATCCTTCATTTTTATTAACCAAGCTACCTATGCCTTTAGAAGTAGAAATAGGCGATAACAAAAGCTTTATAGTGTGTGATGTATGCCAAAACTGCAAATTGAGTATCGATGGTGAAGAATACTCAATAGACTTGATCCCGACGTCAATGGGAGAATTTCAAGTAGTCGTCGGGATGGATTGGCTCACGCGAAGGTTGTGTGCTTCCGTAAAGAGATAAAACTAACGTCTTCGAGCGGAAAGCACTTTACCATTTATGGCAAGAAAGGGGGGTAATCCCGTGATATGTTCGATGTTAAAATCTCACAAGCTTATGAGGCATGGATGTAAAGCGTTTAGGATTTACGCAAGTGAACCGAAGAAAGAGTCGTCGAAGATTGGAGATATACCGGTGATACGCGAATATGAAGACATGTTTCCGGAAGATTTACCAGGAATACCACCAGAACGGGAAGTTGAATTCGGAATCGAATTGATTCTGGGTGCAAAACCAGTGGCTAAGGCTCCGTATCGGCTCGTGCCATCGGAATTACAAGAGTTGATGTCCCAGATTCAAGACTTGCTTGACAAAGGGTTTATAAGGCCGAGTGTGTCTCCGTTGGGTGCACCGGTACTGTTCGTGAACAAGATGGATGGGAGTATGCGGGTGTGTATCGATTACCGGGAGTTAAACAAACTCATGGTGAAAAATCGATACCCGCTCCCAAGAATTGACGATTTATTTGACCAACTACAAGGTGCGAGTTGGTTTTCTAAAAATGACCTTAGATCAAGATACCATCAGTTAAAGGTCAAGGAGGAAGATGTACATTCCGTACATGGTACGGACATTATGAGTTCCTCGTGATGTCCTTCGGGTTAACAAATGCACCCGCGGCTTTCATGGACCTCATGAACCGGGTTTGCAAACCGATGTTAGATAAGTCGGTGATAGTGTTCATCAATGACATCTTGGTGTATTCAAAGAATGAAGTTGATCACACGTATCATCTACGCGAAGTATTGGAAACGCTTAGACGGGAAAACTCTATGCAAAGTTCCCGAAATGCGCCTTCTGGTTACGAGAGGTGTAGTTTCTCGGGCACATCATTAGCGCTGACGGAGTGTTAGTGGATCTGTCAAAAATAGAGGTTGTGTCGAAATGGAGTCCTCTGAAAAATCTCTAAGAAATCAGAAGCTTCTTGGGGCTTGCGGGATATTACAGGAGATTTATACAAGACTTCTCCAAGATTGCCTCGCCGTTGACCAAATTAACTCGCAAGGAGGAAAGATTTATATGGGGCATTGAACATGAGAAAGCGTTCCAAACGCTCAAGGAGAAATTAACCCACGCTCCGGTGCTAACATTGTCGGACGGAGTCGATGATATGGTGGTTTACTCCGATGCGTCACATTCGGGACTCGGGTGCGTTTTAATTCAACGGGGCAAAGTTATAGCTTATGCTTCAAGGCAGCTGAAGATTCATAAAAAGAAATACCCTACACATGATCTCAAATTAGCAACTGTGGTATTTGCGCTAAAAATATGGAGGCACTATTTATATAGGGTGAAGTGCACTATATTTACCGACCACAAGAGTCTAAAATACTTCTTCGATCAGAAGGAGTTGAATATGAGACAGAGGCAGTGGTTAGAAACGGTGAAAGATTATGACTGCGAAATACCTTACCATCCTGGAAAAGCCAATGTAGTGGCGGATGCATTGAGCCGAAACGCAGATTATGCTCCTATACCGGTAGATCGATGCAGCTTATTGTGACATCGGGTCTACTTGAACGAATCCGAGAAGCGCAAGTTGAAGCAATGAAAGAAGAGAACTGGAAAAATGAAAGAATAGTTGGCCAACTAAAAGAATTAGCTGATGGCAACAACGGGTTGAAAACTCGCTTCGATAGAACGTGGGTTCCTAACTCGTGTGGGGTTAAAAAGCTTCTACTCAATGAAGCTCACAAAACCCATTATTCTATTCATCCGGGGGCTACCAAGATGTATAATGACTTAAAGCAAAATTATTGGTGGCCCGGAATGAAAAGAGACATAGTGAAGTACGTGGAGAAATGCTTGACGTGTCTACAAGTCAAAGCAGAGCACCAAAAGCCATACGGTAAACTTCAACCGTTGGATATCCCAGTTTGGAAATGGGAACAAATCACAATGGACCTACTGACTAAACTGCCAAAAACAAACTGCAGATTCGATGCTATATGGGTGGTTGTAGATAGGCTGACAAAAAGTGCTAACTTTATTTCGATACGTGAGACTTATACGTCCGAAAAGATGTCAGAAGTGTATACTAATGAGATAGTGGCACGCCACGGAGTACCGGTATCCATCGTGTCCGATATGGATACCTGGTTTACTTCAAACTTTTGGCGTGATTTCCAAGAGCAAATGGGAACGAAATTGTTCATTAGCACTGCGTACCATCCTCAAACGGATGGACAGAGCGAAAGAACAATACAGACATTAGAAGATATGCTACGGGCGTGTATCATCGATTTCGGGGGTAGTTGGGATATTTATCTACCGTTGGTCGAATTCTCATATAACAACAGTTACCACGCAAGTATTGGTATGGCGCCGTACGAGATGCTCTACGGAAGAAAGTGTCGAACCCCGGTGTGTTGGGGCGAAGTGGGACCACGTGAAGTCGCCCATAAATATATAGTTCGAGCCACTAATGAGAAAATTGATATGGTTAGGGCTCATTTGAAAGCGGCTCAGGATAGGCAAAAGTCGTATGCTGACAGGAGACGAAGACCGATCGAATTTCAGGTCGGTGATAAAGTTATGCTTAAAGTATCTCCATGGAAGGGGGTTATTCGGTTCAGAAAAAGAGGAAAGTTAAGCTCGAGGTTCATTGGGCCGTTTAAAATCATCGAACGGGTTGGTAAGGTCGCATACCGCCTCGAACTACCCGAAGAATAGAGAGGAATCCATAGCACGTTCCACGTATCACATCTCCGAACGTGCTTAGCTGAAGAAACGACTTATATTCATTACGATGACATTGAAATAGATAATAGTCTTAATTATGTAGGATCGAATTCGGACCCGAATGAGTCTATCAAAAGAGCTTTTCTTGATTTGAACGGCAGAAACAGACAAATCAAGTTCAATTCAGCAAGTATCCTCTTTAAACTGTCGATTTGTATTGATTGAATGACTTTTACAATGACTCGACACTTCGGCAGCACTTCGTTGCAAACCGGAAGGACTCACTCTAACTACTTTCTGATTTCGCTCCTGAAAGACCTATATATAGTATCCTGATTCCGCCCGAAATCTACAAAAACCATTTGGAGCGGAATCAGACTCTTGTGATTCCGCTCGTAGAGACACAATGACATTTGGAGCGGAATCAGCCTCTATGAGCGAAATCAGCTTCTAAACTCACTAAATCTTTCTATTTTCTTGATCTACGAGCCCTGATCTATACAATATTGTCTAAGACTCGATACAAGATGTAGACGACAGACGGATGCACCAACAAACTCCCCCTCGGATGTTGACGGAGTCTTCAGTGTCGAGTCTTCGCATTTTCAGTCTTTATCAGTCTTTGGGCTTCTCTTTGAAGTATCTGATGCTGTAAGTATCCTCAATCTCTATCTTCTTTTCTCTTTTAATCACCAACATACTCCTTCCTTTAAGTATCTTCAGACTCCCCCTTTCGATATGCTGGGATCGCAGCCTGGCTTGTTAAACTCACAGAGTCATCAGGTATCGGAACCTGGCTCTTTCTCAAACCTGTACATTCTCTACCACAAACATAAGTTTTCTAATATTAAACTTTAACACACTCATACACCAATTGTAAATCTCACAAAAATGATCTAACACTTATAGTCTCTGATGAACCACTTGAAAGAATATCATTTTCAAAACTTCTGATGACCACTTGTAACAAGACTTGAAATTCTTTCACACACAACACTCCCAAACCAGTTCGTCAAGTTTAGCACTTGGAATTTTGAAAATCAGCTTTTCAGCACCAGTTGTCGAAAATCTTTTTGTATTTTCAAAAATTTATGCTAAAACACACTGAAAATCTTTTTGGAATTTTTTTAATAGAATGAAATGTAGTAAAGAAATATTTACATACACTATTTTTGTGAGTTCGTGTAAGAGGATCATATTAGTTTTTGAGACAAATCACCAACACCGTTAAGCTTCATTTCATTTTAAGTTCTAAACAATTCACCTAGATTGTCAGTATACTGGTCCACTTAAATTTTCACACAAAGTTCAACTGATCCGAGATACGATATTAATGTCTTAAGCACTTAAACTTATTCGCGTGTCCCACTACTTGAATATACTCCCGTATCCAGATCCCAATATTCAGTCTTACAGGTGAGTATACCACAGATAATATCTGTAAAGGAGTTATATTGCGAGGGTCGTGAGAGCTCAGGTCGATACTTCCGTATACGCAGAGAGATGATGGCTTCGACTTTTGGTGTGTCCCCTTTAGAGGATCTTTTTTTTACAACAACAATGACTATCAATTTTATTGTTTCATCAATTTGCTGAGGGCAGCGCTATGTTTCAAGCAAGCGGAAAGTATTCTCTGGGGACTAGGCCATTGCTTCCACAAAATCAGAAGTCCCGGGATAATACCCCAGATATCACTGAGTATAAAGACCTAGTATCTCAGAAAAAGGGACCTTTCAAACAAGATTTCGGGGGTTACCCATATATCCAAGAAGTTGTTCCCCACGATATAAGCAAGTTTGAATTTAGGTTTATATCTCGTCACAATCTACTAAATGTGCAAAACCCTACTGGCATATCCACAGTGAGATTGTTTATCACAATTTAACTTTCCATTTCTTTAGCATGTTGTGACAGTCCACTGATGTACTATCATTTCCTCTTTTATACAACAAAACTCATTTTTGATTTTATCATGTTTTTGGCTTTTTCAAATTTTCAAATGTTTTTGGATTTTCTGAAAATTTACTCCCCCTAAAATGCAAACACATTTTAGGAAATTTGAAAATAAACTGTACAATAAAGTGACAACTGATATCGAATCACTTCAGATCGCCATCCACTTGGCATAAACAATCAGAACTCCCCCTCACAACAAACTATTTTCCCATTGATTTCAAAACACTTAAGTTTGTTTTAATCAAATGGTTTTTCCGGAAAATAAGTTTGATTTTACCACTTGTAAAGTTAGGGGTTCATCATCTTGATTCTCAATCAATCACTTGAATGTATGGCCGAATCAAGTTCAAACTAATGACCTTGATTAACCACTTGTAGGAAAATGCAAGTACAACTTAATGTCCTTGATTTTACCACTTGTAAGTGTAAATCTTCTTCAACCACTTGTAGATTTTCCTACCAATCATACCATTTGTAGAAAACTAACAATTTAAATGATATCACCTGTACTTTACCATCTTTACCACTTGTAAAATTACCAACCAAGAAAGTTAGATGTCGATTCCTGCTCCGCGCTTACAAACCTGGGAGCTCCGGCAAGTCCTCAGACTTACTGTTCGTAGTATGTACCATCCCAGTCACAAACTAGGGATGGTTTAACTTTATCTTTCTCCGTCTTCTTCTCATAGAACTCTTTAACCCCTTTGACTTTTCGATCAATCATTTTACCAAAAATGTGTTTCACAGTGGGGTTAAAGGCCTTTTCAACATCGAAAACCTTTTTGTCATCATAAAATTGGTTTGAAATCTCAACTTTACCAATTTTCTTTTTATAATTTTCAATCCGAAGTGATGGAAAATTTTCATCATCCACAGTCAGAACTGATTTTTCTCCTTTTGAAACAACCTGTGGCTCATCTGATTTTGTGGAATCAGATTCATCGCCAAAAGATAGCTCCTCTGATTTCGACCTATCAGAATCATCGCTAGAGCTATCACCAGACCTTTTAACAACCCATTTCTGGTTGTCAGATTGAGCTTTTTTCTTGTAAAACTTGTTTGAACATTCACCAATTTCAAATTTTGAATTTTTAAACAATTTAGCTCTGTCAATTGGGGGTTCAAACTCAACCACTTTTTCTTTTAGTTTACGTGATACTCCCTGTTTTGATTGTATTGCCTTTGAACACTCTCTGGCAATATGTCCAACTTTGTTGCATTGGAAACAGGTTCTCTTATCTTTCTTCTGCTCAGCCATCTTCTTCATGTCATCTTGCTTCTTTGCAAGGAACTCACTGTTTGACTGCCTCCAGAATTCTTTCTTTTCTTCCTCTTCTGAACTAGTTCCTGAAACAAATGTCATTTTTGCTTTAAAATCACGAACATATTTTTCATTTTTCTGTTGGAGTAAAACCAAGACCTTTCTTTTTGAAATTACAGTTAGGGTTTGATTTCTTGTGAAAACCAGAACCAGAACTGTAACTTTTTTCTTGTTTAATCTTTGTTGTACTCTTGAGGTGTATTTTTTAGGTTTATCAGTAAGATTTAAATCTTTTATTTCAGAAATGTTAATTTCTGTAAGTTTGAAAACCTTTTTTATCATCTCAGTTTTTACACCTCTTATTGGAAATTCCTCATCATAATATAATTTGTCTGAATCATTCAAAGTATATGCCACTTTAAATGTTTCATCATTCAAATTAGATTTTGATAACAGGAATTCATTACTATAAACTCTTTTGCCCTGTTTTTCTGTTTGACCCGGAGTGCTGGACTCAGACTTTGACTTCGACATAAACTCCGACATTGACTCCAACTTTGACTCCTCACTTTCATCGTTATCTAACACATGATCCACCACTTTCTTCATCAATTGAGATTGTTGATCAGTGTCAGACGATGTAAACACGACATCAATACTTTCTGGTAAATTAACTGAGGACTCCGACTCCCACTGTAAGTTTGTAGCCTTTTTTACTCTTTCATCATTTGGATTTCTGGGCAAATATCCATTTTCTAGCGGGGGTGGACACTTGTTGTAACCGACATCTTGTTTCTTACCAGAATCCTTCTTGTCAGTCTTTTTCTTTGTGTCACTCTTCTTCTTGTTCTTCTTTTCTGTAGTCTTTTCTTCAGCCACTTTTCCATCATCATTCTTTTCTTCAGTTACTTCATCCTCTTCAAATGCCTTCATGCCTTCAACAGTTGGATAAATCATGTCAATGACATAAGAAGTACATGAGTAACTTTTCAACAAACGATTTACTCTTTCAGTTTCGATTCTTTGCAGTTCCAGTTTCTGTTCAGGAGCAGCACACTTCTCGATGTAGTTGTTCACCACTTTCTGCTTGATCATGAATGCACCCTGAAGTGTCTTCATTGCAGTTGCTTGCTCTTCACTTGTATGATTGTATTGATTCATAGCTTTGTTCAGAACATCATAAGATTCCTTCAATCTGTTCAAGTTATAAATCAATGTGTTGTTCTGCTTCTTTATAGCTTCACAAGTTTCACACTTTACAGGAATCTTTTTAGCATCAACTTCTTCATCAACTTTGAACTTTGGAACTTCAACCTTTACTTTCCTTTTGATCACTGGAACTTCTTCATCGTCACTGCTAACTTGTGTCTTTACCTTTTTCTTTTTCTTCTTTGCTTTCTCATCTTCACTGTCACTCTCAGCCATCATTTTCAAATGATCTGCCATTTTTCTTGACCAATACTCACGATCATCATCACTATCCTCTTCCACTCGTGCAACAAAGGCTGTGTGAACTGGAACTTGGTCAGGAATATAATCATCCCAAGTAAAATTTTCCCAGCTAAATCCCTTGGGTAGCTTTTCATCATCTTGATCAATCACACAAGCTTTTCCATCAGCTGAAATATACTTATCCCAGTTGAACCCAGTTGATGACTTCTTTTCTTCTTGATTAACCACACAAGCTCTTTTTGAAGAATCTTCATTCACATTTCTTCCATGTGCAGTTTGTGCTAGATGTTGATGTTGTTGAAGTGGTTGTTGAGCAACTTGATGGTAGATGGCTTTTCGGTAGTAATCATTGTTGTTGTTGAAAGGATTCTGAGCTCCACTTGCTTCACGATTGGTGCACTCTCTCTTGAAGTGACCTTTCTCCCTGCAACGAAAACAAGTGACTTTAGATTTATCAAATTCACGAAGATCATTTCTTCCTGTGATCTGTTTGAATTTCTCAGCTCTCCTCAACACACTGGCCAAACACCATTTTATATCCATTAGCTCCATCTCTTCAGCATCTATTTGATCGTAATCCTCTTTTGTAAGCATTGGATTCCCGGTCTTTCCTGCAACAAAACTGCTGTATGATTCTAAAACCATTCCCAATAAAGACATGTGATTCTTAGCAACTTCCTCTGAGTAATCTTGATCATTCTCAAGATTTAATACAATGTTGCATTGAAGTTTTCTTCCATTCTTTGTTGCTGAAATGTTTGGATCGAATGATGGAAATGATGAGAAACTTGTATTGCTGCTTGATCCTTTTGATGAACTTCCTGAGGAACCTTTAGCATTGTAAGCAGTTTCAACTTTCGGTGATAAGTTGGTTGTTTTCTCATTCAACCCTGTTTTGTAATACAAACCGATATCTTGTTCACCATCAAAATCTTTCATTCGAACAATCTTTCGTTGCTCCATCTCTTGAGCTTCCAATTTCTCAATGAATTTACTCAAAGTGAGCGTGTTGAATCCTTTCTTGTTTCTGAGCATCATCAGATATGTACCCCAAGTCTTGTGTGGCAAAGCATCAGCAAGTTTTTCGATTAACTCTTCATTGTCTTTCTCGATGCTCAATCTCTTCATGTTAGCTAGCAGATTGCAATATCTTTCAATAATTTGCCTTGTGCTTTCATTCTTCAACCCACGAAACAGATCGAACTCTTTCTTCAACAGTGATTTCTTATTCTTAACCATCTCTTGACTTCCATGAAACTTCGATCTTAATGCTTTCCAAATCGAGTAGGAAGTTCCATTATGTTGTAATAACACCAAGATATCTTCTTTCACTGCTTGTTGTAGAAGACTTAGCATCATTTTTTCATCTTTGTATTTCTTTCTCGCATCGGCACTTAGATCTTTAATAGGAACCACCTCTTCATCATCATTCGTCGGTCGAATGTATTTTGTCTCGACACATTCTCACGCATCAAGATAGTTAGCTTGCACCCAATTCTCGAAACGACCTTCCCAACCCTTATATTCTTCAATGTTCATTAGTTTAGGCGGCTTTTGCATCGTTCCTGTTTCGTTTTCCATCATCGTGTTCTGTGCAATACTGATAGGGGTAACTGGGGTAGCAAACGCGTTATAAAATTCGTCGTCCATTTTTCAGATTTCAAAAATTATCACAACAGTCCTTTCGAGCGAAATCAACGATTTAGGTGAGATCACTGTTTGGAGCGGAATCAACAAGTAACCAGGAGCGGAATCTCAAAGTGATCAGGAGCGGAATCACCAAACAATTTGTTAGAGTGGAATTAGAATTTCAAGCTGTTGGAGCGGAATCAAAACCCAACTTTTAAGCAGGACAACTTGGAGCGGAATCAACCTTTTGGAGCTGATCTGGAGCGGAATCAGGATCTATTTCTGAGCGGAATCACTGGTGACATCATCAATTAATCGAGCAATTTCGAGCTGAATCACTAAAAATGTCAATTTTAGATCGATTTTAAAGCTAAAACTTATAAGGCTTTGTTAATACATGATTCCAAGCATACTGTGAAAATCTGAGCCAATTCGGACCGTGAAATGATGTTCAATTTGAAAAGAAGGTGTAGAAAAACAGAAAACGCAGCTGAATAGGCAAGAGCTCTTCCTCCTGAGCTCTGATACCACTTGTAGGATCGAATTCGGACCCGAACGAGTCTATCAGAAGAGCTTTTCTTGATTTGAACGGAGGAAACAGACAAATCAAGTTCAATTCAGCAAGTATACTCTTTAAACTGTCGATTTGTATTGATTGAATGACTTTTACAATGACTCGACACTTCGGCAGCACTTCGTTGCAAACCGGAAGGACTCACTCTAACTACTTTCTGATTTCGCTCCTGAAAGACCTATATATAGTATCCTGATTCCGCCCGAAATCTACAAAAACCATTTGGAGCGGAATCAGACTCTTGTGATTCCGCTCGTAGAGACATAATGACATTTGGAGCGGAATCAGCTTCTAAACTCACTAAATCTTTCTATTTTCTTGATCTACGAGCCCTGATCTATACATTATTGTCTAAGACTCGATACAAGATGTAGACGACAGACGGATGCACCAACAAATTATGCGGTGAAGCCGATTGAAATCCTGGATAGAAAGGTAAAGAGCTTACGAAACAAGGAAATTGACCAAATGAAGGTCAAGTTGGAGCATAGAAAGGGTGCGGATACTACATGGGAATCCGAAGAGGAGATGAGATGACTCTACCCTGCATTTTTTGGTATGTATTCCGGTTTCGAGGGCGAAACCCCTTTAAGGGGGTGGACTTGTAACAACCCGAAAATATAGATTTTATATTATAAATTAAATGACGATAATAGTCAAGATAAAAGAACTAGGAATAAATAACCTAGTTAGTTAAAGTCTTGAAATAATAGAATAAACATGGTTAAAACACCCTTTAAATAACTTTGGTAAAGTTAAGGGACTAAACATGGCAAATGGAATGAAGTTTTAATTAAATCAAACTAAATAAACAAAAACACACACATACGTGTGTGTGTGTGTGTTCCTGCGATTTCAACCAGAGCCAAGAAGGGCTCTCAAGCTCAAGCCCTGATCTTGCTAAATTGACCAAATTGAAAGGCCAAATCCAACCCAAATCGAAATCCAATTGGTGATCACCTCAGTAAAGGGATCATAAGGTATGCCAAATTTCATTGTTTGATTCCATCTTGAATTCATGATAAATATTTGAAATCAAAAATTTAGCTTGCATTATTGATGTTCGAATGAAATTAGGAATGAAATCATGTCTAGGAGTAAACCCTAGTCGATATCTTGTTGAATTGATGTTCAAATTATGAGATTCATGATCATCCACTCATGTGTTAAATGGGTCTTATAGAAATAGGATGAACACTAGAATTAAGATTGTCAAACTGATGTTATTTGAGCTCCATGAAGCAATCTAGAATGTTAATGTATAAAATTAGACATGTTTACTTAAAGAGGATGTTAAAAGTGGCTAAATAATTAGTCATGAAACTTGATAATGGATTTTGTAAAACGATGCCCATAAGGTGTTTGTTAAAACGCCTAAGAAAAAGCTAAAATGTTAAATTTCGGATAAAAAACGCATATTCGGATAATATTGTTAAATATACGTTATATGACATGAATGGAGTTCTAAACGAATCGTTGAGTGAAATCTATAGGCAAAGGAATTGAGTCTTTAAGTGGAAAAGCCGGAGTGGACACGCGCTTGAAGGGAACGCTCTAAAGGTATGTAACTCTTAGTTTCGTCACATTATGCAAAAATGTTTAGTTATAGTTTGTTAATGGTGTCGTGGTGAGAAATGTGCGTTTGATGTGTCATTGAAGTGACAAAGTTCACTCGATAGATCAAACAGGTCAAATAGAATGATTAGAGTATGTTTGGTAAGCCATAGAAGTGACGAAGTTCACTCGGTAAACCAAACGGGTCAAAAAAAGAAAATTTTGTGTTTTTAAAACGGTCGTGTTAGAAGCGACAAGAATGTCGCGATTATCGATGAGTATTATAAATGCATAAGTCGAGAAACGACTATGCTAAATTTGATGAATGAGCCCTTGAATATGGGACATTGATTTAGAAAAGTAATCTTATCGAATTATTGAAGAATGGAAGCTTGAAACATGGATGTCAAGCATGACATCAATTGTGTACATAAACCGTGCGAGGCGAGCGGTGTATTATTATTTGATAGCCCGGAAATGGGTAAGAATACTTTGAAGTATTAATGAACGGCTAAAAAGTAATGGAAAGTACAAAACAAAAGGGTCGAATAATCGAAATATGGATTTATGAACTATTCGTTCATAAACCAGGTTTTGATGCGAGTAAATAGGATAAATGGATCCGTATTTTTATTACGGACACGTAGGAAAAAGAATCACCTAAAACAGGCTTGTAGATAAAAAGTTATGCACATTTGAAGTTAGATTTTGTAAAAAAAAATGGAGTTGGGCGAATATGCAGGTCCAGAGAGTGGACCTGCTGGAAAACTGACTCCCCCGCAGCACGCGACGGGGAGTACTGGATCTGGCGCGACAAGCGGGGCCGCTCGCGGCCCGCGAACGATCTGAAGGAGTCTCTCGCGTGGCGCGAGAGACCTAGTTCCGGAATTTTATTTTTGTTTTCATTTGTTTGATATTGAAACTTGAATATACTTGTTATATGTTGTCAAAACTAACATTTAAGATGGTTTTGACGTTAGGTGATGTTGATGATTCTCCGGATGGCGATCAAGCAAGATGTCAAGAACCGAACACAACACTTTTGAAGCTTCCGCGTTAATATATTTTGTTTTAACTAAATATGAACATGTAACTCTCGATGCCACTTTTGTACGTTTTAAACTAGTAGTGATGTAAATCTTGAATACTTTAATCATGTAAGTAGGATAACTCTTAAAAGTTTTTGAATAGACGCATATTCATGTAAAATGCATAGTTTATTATTATAATCTCGATTAATCAAAGACCGGTCTTACATCTCTTTCAACACCTATCCCTTCATCACAACTTCCACCATCCCTTATACCTCTGTTTGATGCCATTGAGCTTCAGACTCAAAACAACCCCTCTCAATCACACATTAAAGAGAGTACAACCTCAACAATGGCTGTTTCTGAATCACCTCAATTGGTTATCACACAAACAGCTGAGGAGGTTACATCACTGGAATTTCATGAAATTCCTATTGGTAGTTCAAGTGGAGCAGCTACTACAAATGTTGGATCCACTTATCTAAATATGGACAGTAGTTTCATAAGTAAGACTCCCTTTAAGGCAACCACTGCTGATGCTATCAAGGTATCCACTGGTTTGTTCAAGTTAACCACTGGTGAGATTTCCAAGGTAACCACTGCAGAGGGAAGTCCCCAGTACCAAGAAAAAGGGGCATCAGTTGATGAACCATTGGAGACTCCTCCTGGTTCAACAGCTGATACAACTACCACTGGTAGAAAATCAGATGATCCCATTCATTTGGGTGATGGTTTAAAATACCAAGATTTGATGAAGAGGCTCTCTACCATAGAAACCACTGTTGCACATATAAATGAATCTATTCAATTTTTGGTTCAAGCTTCCAAAAGTCAGCCAACACCACAACAATATTCCCAAGAGCTCTGGAATGTAGTTCAGCCCATTATCACTGCTCAAATGAAACTTGCAGAAATTCAACACAATAATCAAATGGCACTGATCAGAAATATGGTTGATGCAAGGTACAAAGATACTCAGGCTGAAATCAAGGCTATCAAAGAGGCCTTAACAAAAATGACTGGCACTGCCCCTGCACCTATCTACAAAGATGATGATCAAGATGATGCCAAAAGGGGGGAGAACATGATATGAAGAAGTTTGGTAGACCTACTCCAAGGCAAAAGACAACTCAAAAGAGTCTGAGAAGAAGTCTTCTGCAACCACTGATGAAACATCTGCCAAAGAAAAGAAAAAGGAAATTGATGAAACCCTAAACATTCAAGCAGATGAAGTGGCTAAAAACAAAAAAAACTGTTCAAAATCAAAATGAAACAAAGGAAAGGGAGTGGAAAAAGGAACAAAAGGCAATGAACGATTGGGAAATCAAAGCAAAGGATCTTGGCACTTCTGAAAGAAGAAAATCTCATAAACATAACAAACCACCACTTTCCACATACCCAAGATCACCCTCACCACCAAAACCAACCACTGTTGGTATTAAAAAGCCATCCACTGATACACCTAAACCAACACCACCACCACAAAAACAACCTACCAAAAAGCAGAAAACAAAACCAACTTCACCACTACCATCTACCACTGCAACAAATGTTGACACTTCAACAGTTGTTAGTTAATCCACCACCTTCCAATTTCCTTCCCAAGCAATCTTCATTCCTGTTTCCAACTCTCCAACAAAAACCCCTTCTCCTAAAAATGTTTACACAAGAAAAAGAAAGTTTCAAGTGAATGATGATGATATCCCTGCACCTACTCCTTTATCATCTTCACCTTTCATTCAAACCAACCTGAACCATTCAATCCTCCACCATCACCAACATCAAATCCACTTGTTCAACCAAGAACACTTGAAGGGGAAGATCCTTCAAGAGACATCCCATTAGAAGTAAATTATCCTCTTGAATTGCATGCATTAAAAGGAGATATGAGGCAATTCTATACAGAGGATGATCCATCCAAAAGAAAGTTCACATCCCTTCATGGTTTCAGAACTCCAAAGAACATGGATGATTATCTGAAACTCAAAGCCAAGCAAGCTGAATATATTGCTAAGCATGAAGGTAAAGGGAAAGGTGACACCAAAATCTCAAGTCGAATGTGTTAGTGCATTATGTCTGTTGACTTCATCTTGTATCAAGTCGTGTAATGAGATAGAATAGGATAACCAGTGCACAGGATACGAGAAACTGATTTTCATGGTTTTAGTGGTGATTCCGCTTGAAATGACCAAGGACCATTTCAAGCGAAATCGGAAACTTGTGATTCCGCTTGAAACTACCTTGTCCATTTCAAGCGAAATCAGGAACCCTATATATAGGTGCACTTGGTTATTCATTTGTAAGGGTTCGGATCTGAGTAGCGAAGCTCTGCCGGATTGTCTCCAGGTTGTAAATCAGTATCATATCAATATAAGAGACATTTAAATTGAATCAAGTGTCCGTTTCATTGATTCCGCCTTTGATTCGGATATAAAGCTCTTCTGATTGACTCAGTCAGGTCGTACAGCGATCCTACAAGTGGTATCAGAGCACAGGGGGAAGAGTTTAGCTCGATTGCATCAGTTTTTCTGACTTCTACACATTCTTTTTCAAATTGGACAAGATTTAACGGTCAAAATGGATTGAATTTTTCACAGAACGTGCGAAACAGTGTTTTAACAAACCCTTGAGAGTTTCAGATCAAAATTCGAAGTAAAAATGACAAAATTGGATCAAAACATAATTTCGCTTGAATGAACCTTCAGATTTCGCTTGGAAAATATAGCAGATTTCGCTTCAAATCATGATTTCGCTTGGAATTAGTACTTGATTTCGCTTGAAATAGTAGTTCCGCTTGAAAATACAGCTGATTCCGCTTCAAAGTGTCATCTAAGTGATTCCGATTGAAAATATAGTCCTGGTTCCACTTGAAAGTGGTTTTCTGGTTAAAAGTCTGATTTCGCTTGAACGTTTCATACTTGTGATTTCGCTTGAAATCCTTATTTCGCTTGAAAGTGGTCTTTTTCGCGTCAAGATCATTTCACATCAACCGAGTGTCAGTTTATTTCAAGTTGATTGATATTGTTTAAACTAATTGTGTTTGTTTGTTTGTCTCCAAATGATTGAAGATATACAAATTGTGAATTTCAAGAAATTGTTTGAAGATGTCAAGCAGCGGTGAAGAATTTTACAACACGTTTTACAATGCTTTTACTTCAGAATCATCCGAAAGAAGATCTGAAACAAGAGAATATTCGAAAGAGATTTCAGAGAATTTGAAATATGAGAATATGTATGGAAGCCAACAGAAACCACCGAAATTAATGAAGATTGAAGATTATAACTGGTGGAAAAGCCGATTTGAGGGTTGGGTAAAAGCTTTTGCTCCTGAAAGTTGGTTAAAATTGAAATATGGATATACAGAACCAGTAAAAGAAGGAGGAGAGTTAGTAAACGAAAAAGAGTTCACAGAAATAGATGTAAAAAATGTAGTAGCTGAATACAAAATGATTACATTGATAAAACAGTCAGTGAGAGAAGATATTATTTCGCTACTTGAACAAGAGAAAACATCGAAGAGTTTATGGGAAGCTTTAGAAAGAAAATGTGTAGGTACCTCTGAGATTGTGAAAAACAAAAAGAAACTGTTACGTAAAGAGTTTGATTTATTTGGTTGTATAAAAATGAATCTGTTCGTAAAATGATTGAGAGATTTGGGCATCTGAAGATGGAGCTAGCAAGACACAAAATCACATACACTCAAGAGGAGTTGGTCGATAAATTGTTTGATTCGTTGCCGAATGAGCAAGATTGGCAATATTTTGCCTTGATGTTGAAGAACACAAATAAGTCTGAAGATTTAACAGTAGATTTGCTGATTGAAAGACTAGAAAGCCATGAGTTGGAGATAAAGAAATCTAAAGTCAACAATCCAGCTCATCAGCAGAATGTGGAGCTGTACTACAGAGGAAATGTACCACAGGCTGGGTCTCCAAGAACAGCGTTTTCTGCAGAAAGCTCAAACTCTGTGAACAATGAAAGTCCTCACAGTGGTTTTTACAGTGGATCTTTTTCAACAACATCGAGCCAATCTGCATCAAAGAATGTATTCCAATGCAACATTGCAGTAGATCTGAATAATACTCAAAATTTCAATGAGGAGTCTGCAAAGCAACAGATGGTTTTCTTAGCATCTGTGCTTGAGTCATACGAAAGCCTCGTAGCTGGAAAGATAGGCAACACCAACCTAACAAAGGAAGACTACGATCAAATAGATCCTGAGGAGATGGAATTGATCGATATACGGTGGTGTATGGCTAGTGCAGTGAGGAGGGCACAACGTTTCATGGAGATTACTGGAAGAAAGACTATTGGTGGACCATCTACCAAGTTAGGCTTTGACAAGTCAAAAGTGACATGCTTCAAGTGTAAACAGAAAGGTCACTTTAAGCGTGAATGCCGAAATGCTTATGCTGATGATTCTGAAAATCCGTTCAGAGAAGATTACTACAAGAAAGCGATTTATCATCAGAACAAACCTGAACCTCCCAGAGTGAAGCAGCTTGAAGAAAAATCAAGAGCTCTTGCAGTTATTCATGACGAAGAAGGTTTTGACTGGAGCGAGTTGTTACCAGAGGAGGATGCAGTTGGATATGCATTTGTAGCTAATGTTGATCATGATCTATGGTGGAGAAGAGATTATGCGAGATGGGAAATTGAAAAATTCAGAGAATCATTCAAAGAAGCCCAGAGAGCCAAAAGATGGAATGACGAATTGGAATGTTACATGGATTCATAGGGTAATCCAGTTGTTGATCCATCAAAGGTGGATTTTGATGCAGTAACAAATTTGTTTCCAAGTCAGAGTACTTTCAACACAAGAAGGTTATATGATAAAGGATATTTGCCGGATTTGTTGAACAAAATAAAAGAAATTTGTGAAGCAAGTCTACCAAAGGTGGTAGAAATGAAGAAGAGAAAAGAAGAAGAGTTGAAAAAGATGGTAGAAGAAGTGAAGATTACTGCAAAGCTTGCTGCTGAAGAAGAACAGAAAGTAGAAGAAGAGCAGAAGATTGAAAAACAACAGAAAATGGAAGAAGAACAAGAAGAAGAAGAAGAAGAAGAAGAGAAGAAAGAAGAGAATCAGACAGGAGAACCGGTGCTGAAAGAGACCGAGGTAAATGAATCTTCTGATCTATCGAATATTTAAATTGTTGATAACAATGAAAACAAGTGCAGGAATTGCATAGAAATGTGCAAAGCCTGTATTGAAAAAGATGAAATAATCAAAACAAAAGATATTGAAACAAACAAACTTGAAAATGTTTTCAAAATAAAATGTAAAGAAATGATTGAAAAAGAAGAAATTTTGAAACTAAAGGTTGAAAAGCTGACACAGAAGTGTCAAGATCTTGAAAAGGATAATGATGTGTATAGACAAATGTGTAAAGCAAAATGTGTTGGTTGTGTTGAAAAAGAAAATAAGTTTCAATATTTTCAAAAAGAGTATGATGATTTAAAGAGGTCGAGTCAGAGAGTACAAGAAGCTTATGATACTTTGAAGAGCCAAGTCAAATGTTTTGACCAAAGATTGTCTGAAACTTTAATAACCAAAGAACTGTATGAGAGAAAGTTTAAAGAAAAACAACTTGAATTAAACAAGTGTGTTGATGAAGTTGCTAATCTCAAACAAGTTCTGGCTGAAAAAGAAAAGGTTGTTACCAAACTTCAAAGTTATCATAACTCTTCGTACATTCTCGAACGCATTTTCAACATCACACCAGATGACAAAGATACTAACAAGAATAAAAAAGGTATTGGTTCAGAATTTCATCAGGTACCACCACCATTGAGAAACAAATATACTTTTTATGATGAGGAAAAGGTGGCAAAAGGTTTGAACATAGTTGACCAATTACCTAAAAGTATCGATGTGACTTACTCCAAATCTGATGAAGCTAATGATTCAGAGGTGGTAAGTAAGGTTGTTGAAAGCGTTCTGAAAGATGGGTCTACAAAAGGTAAGTCTGAATCACAGGATGAAAATGAAGGTAATTTTCATGATGAGTATCTGAAAAACATAAAATCTGAGAAAGTTGTGAATGATGATTCAAAAGGATTGGTATATACCATGATTGGATCGGACAAACTATTCTTAGATATTGTATTCCCGATTCAGAATGTGATTTCAGAGAAAATTGATAAAGTTTTTAAGATGGTTGAGATTGAAAAGTCAGAAATTTCAAAATTTGATGGGAAAAACAAGAAAACTTTTTATAACAAACCTGGTTTCAAGAAGAAAAACATGAAGGCTGGGTTGGGTTATAAGAAGAAACAGAATTGGAAGAAAAATGAAATACAAAATTTTCAGGCAAAAATGAGTTTTGTTCAAGGAAAAAGTTTTGAAGAAGAGGAAAAACTCAAATTTAGACAACAGTCTAATGAAGAGTTTTGTGCTCAAAAGAAAAGGCAACAACCACAGGTTAAAGATGTTTAAAAAAGAACATGTTTTAAGTGTGATCAATTAGGACATCTTACACGAAAGTGTCCGAATCTGAAACCTGTGGATGTTGAGCCCAAAAAGAAGCTTGAAAATGTTGAGAAACAAAAATCTGAGGGTGTGAAACAAAGGTCAGCCAGATTTGATTCAAAACAAACTTGGAGGTACAACACAAATAAGTTTGCTTCGAATCAAAATTGGAAATCAAATCCGAACAGGTTCGATTCAAGACAAACCCAGAATTCTTACACACCCAGAATCAGACCAACGCAAAGCTTGAAAATATCAGTTGATATGACAAAACCCCAACAGTTTTGGAAACCAAAAGTTGTTGTTCAAAATCAAAATGGTCAAAAAGATTCACATTTTTATAAAAGAGGTACTCCGAAAGGTCAAATATGGAGTGTTAAGAAACAAGTGACTTCGGTAAAAGATGAGAAAGTTGAAGTTAAAGTTGAAAAAGTCTTTGATGATAAAGATTTTCCGAAACTGCATGATACATATTGTGTTGAAATGCCTAAGGTCAAACAGACCTGGGCTAAATTGTTTAAGTAATCAAGTAGTTTGAATGTGCAGGTGCTCAACAAAACCGAAGATTATGAGAGTAGAAGTTAGGGCAGCCTGGCACAGGAAGAGGCTGCTGAACCCTGGTTTGGTTGAACAGGGAGTTTATCGTTTTCTGTATAAAAAAATGTTGCTTGAATACGCCGAAACCCTCACGGCTGAACAAACATGATTACTTTCACAAGATTGAAAAACGGTTTTCAAACTGTAAAGATCAATGGGTTGTAAATCATGGGGGTAATTGTTGGTACTTTACTTTATATTTTCTGCAAAATAGAGCACGAAAAGCAGAAAATGGATGGCGAGACAAAGCTATCAGTGTTGGTTGTCAAATTTTCTTTAAATGGTTTTGCATTTTAGGGGGAGTATTATTGTTAGAAAATACAAAAACATTTGAAAATTTGAAAATGACAAAAACATGATAAAAACCTATTGGCAAAAAGACAAAAACATTAAAAATGAAAATGAGTTTTTGTGTAAAAAGAGGAAATGATAGTACATCAGTAGACAGTTACAGTACGCTAAAGAATTGAAAAGTCAAAACGTGTTAAACGATCTCACCGTGGATGTGTCGGTAGATTTTTATACATTTAGTAAACTTTTTCGGGATATAATCCTAAATTCAAACTTGCTTATTTTGTGGGGAACACTACTTGGATAAATAGGTAACCCCTGAAATCTTGTTTGAAATGTCCCTCTTTCTGAGATACTAGGTCTTTATGCTTAGTGATATCTGGGGTATTATTCCGGGACTTCTGCTGAATGGAAGTTCTGACCTAGTCCCCGAATAATACTTTTCGCATTGCTTGAAACATAGCGCAACCCTCAGCAAAAATGATGAAACAATAAAATTGATAATCATTGCTGTTGAAGAAAAGATCCTCTAAAGGGGACACACCTAAAGTCGAACCGTCATCTCTCTGTTGAACGGAAGTTCTGACCTGAGCTCTCACGGTTCTTCGCAATTTAACCCCTTACAGATATCATCTAGGTATACTCACATGTAAGACTGAATATTGGGATCTGGATACGGGAGTATATTCAAGAGGTGGGATACATGAATGAGTTTAAGTTCTTAATACATCTAATCCATATCCTGAATCAGTTGAAATTTGTATGAAAATTTAAGTGGATCAGTATATCGACAATCTAAGTGAATTGTTTAATTCTTAATGTGTAACTAAGCTCAACGGTACTTGTGACTTGTCAGAAACTGATATGATCCTCTAACGCGAACTCAAACAAAAATATTGTCTGTAAATATGTTTGTACATATTTCTTTACTACTTTATATTTTCTGGAAATACAAAAAGATTTTTGATTCTGCTTTATTTTCGACAACAGATGTCTGAGATGCTGAGTTTCAAAATCTAAGTAAGCTGATTGTGTTTCTGAAAATAAAACAAGTTCATTAATTTGAAACTTGAATTTAAAAATAAAAAATTTCAAAAACAGTTTGTGATATATCCAAGGTCATTAGTTTGGACTTGGAAGATGAATTGTGAGGGATTTTGGATACTTAACACTGCCAAATCTGTAAAGATTGTTGATAGGGGGAGTGATTTAAGGGAATTTGAATTGCCAGATTACGATTTCTGGAAAAATTGGAAGTTTAAAATGTTGTTACTTATAAATGTATGAGTGTTGCAGGTTATGTACCAGACAACGATCCTGAAAGCATAGTCTAAAGGAGAGTCTGAAGACGAGCTCAAAGCAAGGGGAGCTTGTAATCGGAAAGCTAGGTATCGATCCCAAAGCACGGAAGCTTGACGAAAGGGGGAGCCTGAAGCTGGTGGAAGAAGAGAAAGATTGATGGATGATTACAGTGTTAGATAATTTGGAAAGAGCTTGAAGACTGATCAAGACTGAAGAGGTGTCATGATAAAGACTAGACACTGAAGACTTCGTCAACATCCAAGGGGGAGTCTGTTAGTGCATTATGTCCGTTGACTTCGTTTTGTATCAAGTCGTGTAATGAGATAGAATAGGATAACCAGTGCACAGGATACGAGAAACTGATTTTCATGGTTTTAGTGGTGATTCCGCTTGAAACTACCTTGTCCATTTCAAGCGAAATCAGGAACCCTATATATAGGTGCACTTGGTTATTCATTTGTAAGGGTTCGGATCTGAGTAGCGAAGCTCTGCCGGATTGTCTCCAGGTTGTAAATCAGTATCATATCAATATAAGAGACATTTAAATTGAATCGAGTGTCCGTTTCATTGATTCCGCCTTTGATTCGGATATAAAGCTCTTCTGATTGACTCGGTTAGGTCGTACAGCGGTCCTACAGAATGCAACATGGGCTTAGTAAGGTCAGGAAACTGGAAGACTATGCAAGAGACTTAAGCAAAGAGATGTCAAACTTGCCCCCAAATGCTGATCTGCAAAAGAAGTTGAGGAAAGATCTCTTAGAGCTTATTATGAGAGACAAATTCTACCCTGCTGAGGAAAGATCACTTAGAGCTTATTATGAGAGACAACTTCTACCTTGCCAAGGTAGAACAGTTTAATGACTGGCCACTCACAACTCTCAAAGCAGAAGTTAACAGAATTGAAAGAATAAAGAATGATCCTCAGATGAAAAGATCTGCACCAAACTGGAACAAGTTCAAGAAATCCAGTGCAGAACTTACTTTAGAATACAAGAGGAAGAGAGCTGAGTTGGTTGCAGCTAAGTATGGGTCAGCAAAGGCCATATCAAAATGGTCCAGGCAGTACATTGATCAAACTTATGATAAGCTGGAGAGACTAAGAGAAACAAATCCTACAGCACCAAAGAAACCAGCATACAAAAGCAAAACCACTAATGAGCCAAAGCAGGAGACCCTCTCTCTGAAAACACTTTTCACATCATCTGACTTATCCACCCATGTCTTAGAACAAAGAAAAAGACAGAAGCAGATAGACGAGGAAGATGCAAAGAGAGAAGCTGAAATCATGAAAGTGGCCATCAAGGAAATGATTGGAGAGGATCCTGCTTCACTAAAGCAACAAGAAATTGTCAAAATATTAATGAGCAGGCCTCCATCACCAAACTCATCAAAAATAAAAACTCTCCAAAGAAACCCATTGAACTCAAAAATACTAGAGTGGAAGTCTGATCAAAAGACCCACGTATTAACTTTGCTCAAGTCCAATGAAGTAGTTGAACACATATCAAGGGAGGATGCACTAGGTCTGAGTGTAGCTGACCTCCAAGATCTTTTAGAACTTCAACTTTGTAGGGATGAGGATGATGAAGACTCCCTTAACTTTGAACTTCAATTCAAGGGGCAAGTTAGGGAAATGTTGATGGTACAATAAAGATCAAGAATAAGGAAGTGTTTTGGCATCATCTGTTCTATGGGGAGATTGTTGGCCCATGCAATCAAGCCCAGAAGAACAGATGATATGAAAAGCCAAAAATGGTTCTCAACAGTTGATCACAATATGCAGTGCTTGTCCTAGATTCTCCCCAATGACAGTGTTTTCTATCAGCTGATGACTCTAAGTGCTGATCTCCACAACAACTGTTAATCAAAGAACTGCTGAGGTATAAAGACTGGAGTCCTAACAACTGCTGTTACTCAAGTACTGATGAAGACCAAAGCTCTGCTGACTCAAGGTCTGATCACCCTTTGAAGAAAGCACTGATCTCCAACATCAGTGCTTAGGCAACAACAGTGGAAAGCTGCATCAGTGTTTATGTAATCAGTTGTTTATTGTAATAAGTGTTTTGCATGTATCAGTGGTTAGAGGTTGTTAGTCTGTTAGATGTCACTGTCTATGTGACGTCAGCATTAGATGCTCAGTGGTTAGGATTTTACTATAAATAGAACAGTACATGTACTGTTCTATTAGCTTTTTCTCACCATCATCTTGTACGAACTAACTGTGAGCTCAGGCTGAGGGGGAGTTTAGTGTTGCATGCATGCATAGTTGATCTTTGTAATTGATACAATCTTTCGACTAATGAAATCATGTTTGCTGAAAACTATTCTTCTATGATTGTGTTATAAAGTTTACTTTTCATTTCCGCCACACATCATTCTCTGTTTCATCTTTCATTTAAGTTAAACAACACAATCTAAGAAACCCAGATCCTAACAATATGAGTGATTATATGTTCATAATCTGCCATCTTAAAACAATATGAAAATATCGATAAATCCTTTCATAGAATTTCTGTTAACACCATAAATCAACTATGGAACGACTGCCAAAGGAGTTGAACAAAATCTAGAATTATTTTGTTAAATGTTATGCTCTTGTTGTATAATGACCGTCCAAGGCTTGTAGTAAAGTTCGGAAATCAAGATAAGAAAGAAAAACAATGACCGATGTCACAGTTTGACCGTCTAGCATTAGACATATTTTTCTCAAGGGTAAGTTTAAGAAACATGATAAGTCAAGCAAAAAAGAGCAAGACTGGTATACATGGTGTGTTCCTGAGTTTAATAAACTAAAGAAAAGAAAAGAAAATGAACTAAGGAGAGAAAAAAAAGAAAGTAGAAAGATAAGATTTAATTAACTACCGTATTCACGAGTTCGAAAGAAATAAAAAGAAAAGTAAAGATTTTATACGTTAAAATCTTTTTCCTTTCGAATCTCTCCAATTTGGAATGATTTAAAATTAAGGAAATAAACATATTTTTTCCTTCCATTTCTCTTAATTTCTTTCCTTAAAAAAACTTTAGAACACGACTTTTTTTACATCCCTCTAAATCTTTTTTTAAATCCCTCTAAATTTTTGTATAGAATGGTAAAAATATTGGTTTTGAACGAATCATTTGTCAAAAAGAATAGTAACTAAGTAGGATTGTACGGATTATTTAACCGTTGTGTGATTAAATATATTTGACACATTCACTCATTCTTAATCACTTTGTATAGAATGGTAAAAATATTGGTTTTGAAAGATTTATTTTGTTTAACATTTACATAAAGTTATTTGGACTACCTACAATGACTTAGTGAGAAATGGATCAGAAGATCCCTTGTGGATGTACGGTTTGATTGTGTTTAAGATGTTTGATTGGTAATAGAAAGATGTTTGACAAAAATGATATTTATCTTTCGTCAATTACTCATGTCATAAAGAGGTGTATCTTAGGAAAATAAAAGGATTTGTAAAGCATATATATCGCTACCGTCTTAGTGCTAATTATAAGGGTGATCCTAATCATCCTAGTGAGACGTTTAAGAAATGAGCAACCTTTTAATGAAATAATTCAGAAGATTCTGGAAGCTTCTGGATGGTGTCGTTGATGTCAGCGCCACATAAGCTGGAAAAAGTGGTATGGTCCTTGCCATGTGGGCAAAGAATTGGGACCATACCTCTTCAAGTCCCCCCAGTCTAGTGTGCCTTCTAGTTGAGTTGATCGTCTAGGAGGGATTCTGGACTTATGAAGGTAGTGCTTTTCCTTAGGACGTTTGCACATGATGGGCGTATGGTTTTTGATTCTTTGTAGAAATGGGCCTAGAGGACGCATGGCGCATGGTGCATGGGTTTTAACTCCTTGCAAAAGTGAGCCAAATGGACGCATGGCGTATGGCGCATGGGTTTGCTCCTTGCGAAAGTGAGCCAAATGGACGCATGGCGCATGGGTTTTGCTCCCTGCAAAAGTGAGCCAAATGGACGCATGGCGCCTGGGTTTTGCTCCTTGCAAAAAGTGAGCCAAATGGACGCACGGCGTACCGCGCGTGGGTTTTGGCCCTTTATAAAAGTTGTCTTCAAGAGGAAGCTTTGTCTGTCTTGGGAAGGAGTGACTGATGTAACTGTCTGGTGTCAGGTGAACAGTTGCCTTTTCAGTCACCGTCAGTTGCTTTTTCGGCGACATGTCAGGTGTCTGTTCACCTGCTTCCGGAAAAAGAGGTGCCGCCTTCTCTCCCCTCTGACGTGTCTCTCCCCTATTGGTTGCCTTTTCATATCCTGACGCCCCCACTACCCATCGCATTAAATGCGATGGGTATAAATATATGGTGGTTTCCTCTTTCTTCTCCATTATTCAAAATTTGAATTCCGGGTTTCTCTCATCTTCCTTCGTTTTCTTTCCTTCTTCTCTTGAGTTCATCTGTGTTCTTGTTTGTTTCTCCATAATGTCTTCTGCAAACCCTTCTTCGAGAAAAAGGAGGAACAAGGGTAAAACTCCCCCTGGCCCGGAGCAGGCTGTTATAGGGTGGAAAGAGGAGGAATTCCAGAATTTGGTAAGGGAGATGGGTTTTCTCCCTGACTGGGGTGCTCAGTATCCTATTGCTGGTTCCACCGCCATGGATGCTCCTCCTGGGTACATGACTTTGTACGCTGCTTTCTTCCGGGAGGGTAACTTTAGGCTTCCGATGACTCGATTCACTGCTGACGTTCTGAGGGGTTATGGTCTCCACATATCTCAGATCAATGCCATTGGGCTCCCTCGTATTACTCACTTCGAGTTCGTTTGTATGGCTAATCGCTTGGATCCGACGTTTGAGATGTTCAACGTCTTCTATACTGTTTCGTATACGAATGGTTTCTACTCCTTTAGTGCTCGTACCGGTGTATCTCCAGTTTGCTCTGTGCCGTTGAAGAGTCTACATGACTGGAAGCAGAAGTTCTTTTATATTCGCCGGGGTGTTGTTCCTGTGGATATGCATTACAGGTCAGTGGGTGAGGGTATCCCCAAGGTTGATGTGGTTGCAGATTTTGCTGACCAAGATTGGTACAAGAAGTTGACCCGTAAAGCCACTCCAATACTCCAGCTTGAGGAGATGGCGTTGGTGGGTGCCGGTATGAGCATGAAGTGGGTTCCTAAACATCCGTTTGGGGTTCCGGTTTATGGTTATGATGGCAAGTGTACGTTTTGCTTCATCCTTTTTTCTCTCTGTTGTATGTGTACGTTGCATTGTTTTTGTATTGTTCTTTATCTTCGCATTTTTTGCAGTAGGGTTCACTTTGTTGAACGTTTTGGATCCTAAGGCACCGGGTGCAATGGTTGAGGCGATACAGAAACCTGACAAACGACCCTGGTTGGATCAGATCCGTGGCCGTTTTCTGCATCCGAATGATGAGAGTTTCACTGCTTTCGTGAACACTGTCCTAGGTGAAGATAGTGAAAATGATGATGATGCATTTGATTCTATTCGAGAGGAAGTTATCGTTCTCTCGAGTGATGGGTCTGGCAGATCTTTTGAAGACCTAACCCCTCGTTCCGCGCGTGCAGGTCCGGCGCAGGGTGTTGTGCATGAACCGGTGAACGAACCTGTTGGTGATGATTTGGAGATTCCGGTCGAAACTGCTGACCCGTTGGAGACGAGGAGAAAGGCGAAAGCTGACAAGCCGGAAGGGAAAGGGAAGAGGGTTGAAGAACCTACCACTGAGTCTCCTCGTAAGCGACCTCGTACTCATCGTATCCTTGATTATGTTGTCGTTTCTGATACGTTGCCCGGTTTAGGAGTTGGAGAGAAAAGACCTGAGTCGGACCCTGAGGACCGCGCGACTCTAACAGAGATTATGCAGAAAAAGATGTTTGAGGATAGGAAGCGAAAGCTTGATGAGCAGGCTGCTGCTGTGCTTGCATCAAAGAAGATTAAACTTCAAAAAGAGAATCCTCCTGCCCCTTCTGAATCGGATATTGACATGGGTATTTTTGCTGAAAAACCCTCGGATTTGCTGCAGAAGATTTTTGAAGCTTCTGGTATTCGTTTGAGCTTCTTCGAGCGTGTCTTACATTTTTTGCTTGTTTGTCCTTCTTTTCTTTGAATATGCTGCTCGTTTTGGAGCAGGTGCCAAAACAGCCAAGACTGGACACAAGTTTGACATTTCCAAAATTACTCCTCCAGAGTCTCCGCAGTCGAGGACGTTTGGGTTGTCTCCTCCTCGTGATACTCCTGACGGGAAGAAAAAAGGAGATGTGAGAGTTGAGCAGGTTGGAGAAGGTGGCGGTAATGCAGGTGGTGATGCGGGCGGTGCTGCTGGTGGTGATCGAGGTAAAAATGTTGAGGTTGAAGTGGAGGTGAGTGAAACTACTCCGCATCAAACGGTGTATACCAAACGCCCACCGGGTGATGGTGGTGCAACCTCAGGTGCTGTCCGCAGCCCCCAGTTTGAAAAAGTTCATGCTGATTCTTTTGAAACGACGAATCCTGCTTGTGATGACCTTCCGCATGCCCCTCGCTGGCACTTAACTCAGGGTTCTCGGATGAATGATTTGGATAATTGTCATGAGTTCTTCTCACTGTCTCTCCCCCCGGCTGAAAGGATGTTCCAGAAGAGGCGCCGCCGGTTGGAGCTTTTGGATGAGCATGTTCAAGCCGGGGTTAACTTCTGGTCCACTTCACAGGAAATTGTCCGTGAGTGGAAACTTATGGGGGAAGACACTCTGGAGTTTGAGAATGAGAAGAAACTATTTGCGGAGGAGAAAGAACAATTCAATGTTGAGAAGAAGGGGTTGATCTGGAGGGTATCTGATGCGGAAGAGAAACTTGCCCAAGAAAAACAAGCCAATGCTGATAAGCAGAAAAACTGGGAAGCTGCGTGCGAGCGTACTAATGTGGAGCTTAAATCTCAACGAGACGCTATTGTACGTTTATCTGGTGAGAAGACTGAGCTTGCTGAGGAAGCTCAAAAGGCGCGTGTTGCATTCGAAGAGAAGGAGAAAGAGTACATTGCGCGTATTGCTAAACTGGAAGAGCTTGCGAGGCGGTATGAGACTACTGAACGTCTACTTCAAGAGAAAACCGTTGAGTGCAACGCCTCTGAAGTCCTTGCCGAGGGAGCGTCAGCTGATTGCAAGTGGTTGCTCTCGCGCGCGGTGCCTCTGGTAATTTCTTTTACTTTATTTTTGTGACTCTTGTGAATTGTCTCTTATTTGTGTGTTTCTCGTAGATTGCTGATCGCATTGTCAACTCCCACGAGCTTGCCCATTATATGTTTGAGTTGGGGCAATCCGGTTACAACAGCGGGCGTAAGGATGGGTACAACGAGGGTAGGGCTGCGGCCCTTAATAAGGAGAAGGAACATCATTTCGAGCTGTGGAAGGAAGATTGCACTACTGCTTACGCCGCGAAAAGACAAGAGTTTTCGTCTTTGGAGTTTGCTGTGGTTAAAGCTGCGAGAAAACTGGCTCGAAGATCTGATGGTGTCGTGCTGTTGAAGAAAGCGCTTGGCGATGAAGGTGGTGCGGCTGGAGGTGCCGGGTCCAGTCATCCCAAATGAGGGATTCCGGCCTGCGCGCCGCGTATGACCTTGGTTGGTCTTGTACTTGACAATTGAATGAACAATCTTAACTTTCCTGTTATGTCTGTGGATATTTGGCGATGGTTTGACATTTGCTATGCTAATAGTTGTTTGTTTTTATGCGAATTTTGTTATCGTCATAATATGTGCATGTGTAATTACTTTGATTCAGGTATCACGAATGAATGATGGCACTGACAGGTTGTGTTGTGTTTATTACAACGTTTTATTCTGTCGTATTTGTGCGCAGGTTGGATCGTGAATACGAAGTGATCGAACTACAGGATATTGTGTAGACCCGGCTGTTCTCAACCTTGGGGGTGCTTACAATGTTTGTTTGTCCTGTGTTCGATGTTTTCGTGTTTGTGTGGGCACGAAGTATTTGTTTGGCGTTTGTTAGGCTTTAGTCGTGTGTCTGACCCGGCTGTGCACTTGTTTGTGACAGGCCTTGGAGGTCTACAACGTTTCCTAATGGTCGAGCCATCGATGTTTTCGTGTATGCCCAAAGTAATATATGCAGTTGTGACAAAGAAATTTGCATGATAGAAAGATAGCCAAACACTTCTTGTATTACTATAAATGTGTTGGCGACTTGGCCATTGCTATTACAAGAATTTGCTTCACAGGTAACATTTTCTCAGCTGTTGGGCGTTCCATGTGCGAGGAACCTCCTTGTTGTCGATGGTGCGCAGCTTATAGGCTCCTTTTCCGAGTACTGTATCAATGACATATGGACCCTCCTACTTGGGAGCCAACTTCCCGGGTTTTTCTGCATTTGAGGCCTCGTTGTCTCTGAGGACGTATTCTCCCGGATTGAAGGTGCAGACTCGGACTTTAGAGTTGTAATATTTTTCCAGCTTCGTCTTGTACTTTGCTTCATTGATTGCCGCCATTTCTCTTCTTTCTTCTAGGAGGTCAAGGTCGATCCTCCTCTCTTCTTCATTGTTGATCATGTTCATTGAGAGCATTCGGGGTGACGGCAATCCTATCTCTGCTGGTATTACTGCCTCTGACCCATAAACTAAGCTAAACGGTGTTTCTCCGTTGCTCGTTTTGGGCATCGTCCTGTGGGCCCACAAGATGTTGGGCAGTTCGTCTACCCAACCTCTTCTTTTCTCTCCCAGCCTTGCCTTGATTCCATCGACAATACTCTTGTTGACGGCTTCAACTTGACCATTCCCCTGTGGGTGTGCGACCGAGGAGAAGGTATGCTCAATGTGTAATTCTTTAAACCACTGTTGAAGATTGTCTTCGGCAAAGTTGGTTCCATTGTCAGTGATGATCTTGAGGGGTAATCCAAAACGACATATGATTTGTTCCCAAATGAATTTTTTGACAACGGTGGCTGTGGTTGACGCGAGGGCCTTTGCCTCTACCCATTTGGTGAAATAGTCGACTGCGACTATTATGAATTTGACAGCACCTAGGGCTTCGGGGAAAGGTCCGACCATGTCTATTCCCCATTTTTGAAAGGGCCACGCCGTCGTGACTGGTACCAATTCATTCTTGGGGCGCATTGTTTTGGGAGCGTGTCTTTGGCACCCACTACATTTTCTCAATTCTTTAACCGCATCTAAATGCATCCCGGGCCAATAGTACCCCGCATTCATGACTTTTGCCACCACCATTCTTGGTCCGGCATGTATACCACAGATTCCTTCGTGCACTTCTCTGATCAAATAGCTTGCGTCTTCGGGATCTACACATCTTAACAAAGGCCCGAGGTATGATTTTCTGTACAAAATCCCATCAGCCATCTGATAATGTTCGGATTTGTACTGAATTTTCCTCGCTTCTGCCTTGTTCTCCGGGAGTATGCCAGATTGGAGGTACGCGATTATCGGAGTCATCCAAGACGTTGTCCCTAGTTGAACGACGCTTACTTTTCGCAGTGGCACTGACGGGTTGCTTAAAACCTCTATGCGTACATCCTTTGCCAGGTGTTGGAAGCTTGTAGAGGCGAGTTTACTCAGCGCGTCTGCTGGTTTATTCTCGCTCCTATTAATGTGGTGCACTTTGTAGGAATAGAAGGTTTGTAGCAGCGTCTTTGCTTGAGTCAGGTAAAGTGCCATTGTGTCTCCCTTGGCTTCATATTGCCCGTTGATTTGCCCTGCTACCAACATGGAGTCCACATGCGCTTCAATGTGTCGTACCCCCATTTTGATTGCCAACCTTAAACCCGTAAGGAAAGCTTCGTATTCAGCTTCATTGTTTGTGCTTTTAAAATCTAGGCGTATGGCGTAAGTGAACTCATGTTTGTCAGGGCTCACCAGCCGGAGCCCAGCCCCTGCGCCATCTTCATTAGACGCGCCGTCTGTATATAACAGCCATGGTTCTTCTACTTGTTGCTTCTCGGCTTTTTCCATTGCCTTACATTCTCGATCTTTGTCGTCTGGCACCTCTGTCATGAAATCTGCAGCGACTTGGCCCTTGATTGCCGGTCTTGGCCTGAAAACCACATTATGACCCCCTAGCTCTATTGCCCACTTCGCTAGTCTCCCTGAGATCTCTGGCCTTGCGAGGATATTGCCAATGTTGTAGTTTGTTAGCACGTGGATGACGTGATTGGCAAAGTATCTGCGCAGCCGTCTGGATGCATGGATCAGTGCGAGTACTAGTTTCTCCATGATTGCGTACCGGGTTTCTGGGTCAGTCAGAGTTCGTGACACATAATAGACTGGCGTTTGGACACCTTGTCGATCAACAAGTAACACTGCTCCTACTGCTCTGTCGGAGGCTGATAAGTATAGTACCAGAGGCTCGCCCTTGACTGGTGCAGTTAATGTTGGTAGCTTGATGAGGCAGTCTTTCCTCTCCCGGAATGCGCTCTCGGCTTCCGAAGTCCACTGGAATTGGCTCTTCTTCATGCAGTTTCGGAGAGTTTTTATAAACGGGAAGGATTTGGCTGCATGATTGGCCAGGAAGCGGTTAAGTGCTGCCAACCGTCCTGCCAATTTTTGCATCTCCTTGATCGTCGATGGTGACGGCATGCGTTCAATTGCTTGTATCTTATCAGGGTTCACCTTGAAGCCATCTTTCGTGACAATGAAACCCAGGAATTTCCCCTCTTCCATGCCGAAAGAGCATTTTGCTGGGTTTAACTTGATGCTGACTCCGCGCAAGGTATCGAACGTCTTTTGGATGTTCAGCAACATTGCACTCTCTTCTTTGCTCATAATAACCAGATCATCCATATACACTTCTATATACTTACCGATGGCATCGTGGAAAGTTTCATTCATGAGTCTCTGATAAGTCGCGCCTGCATTTTTTAAACCAAAGGGCATTTTGGTATAGCAGTATAGCCCTGTTGGTGTGCGGAACGCGGTCTTGTCTTCATCCTGCACAGCCATCTGTACCTGGTGGTACCCCTTGTAGCAGTTGAGGAAACATTTCCATCGGAATGTGGCAAGCGAATCAATCTTTTCATCAATGTCTGGTAAGGCGTAACAGTCGCGTGGACATGCCTTATTCAGATCTTTGTAATCTACGCACATTCTCCAGCTACCGTTGTTCTTTTGGACCATTACTGGGCTTGCTACCCATGTTTGGTATCTGACCTCTCTGATGATTCCCGCATTTAACAGCTCTATCACCTGTTCTTTCATGGCGTCATGCTTTATGTCTCCCAAGTGGCGCTTGGCATGCACCACCGGCTTTGCATCTTCTGAGACGTTTAATCGATGTTCAGCTATGTGTCGTGGAACACCCACCATATCTGCTGGTGTCCAGGCGAACACGTCCATGTTTTGGAAAAGCAATTTCTTTAGCGCTGCGCGCGTCAGGTCGGACATGGCCGGTCCTAAGGTAACTGTCTGTTCCGGGTATGTGCTATTCAATACCCATTTCTCTGCTTCCGCGCGTGGTGCTGGTTTACTTGCTTTTGCAGGTCTGAGCTCGTCTGTTGCTAATACTTCTTTGCTTGCATATATGATGGCCACTCCTGTTTCTGTTGGGAATCCCACGGCTGAGTGTGGGCCAGAGCAGATCATGCTGAAGTCGCCTTGGGATTCTCTTCCTAGCAGAATATCGTGTCTTGAATGTGCTGGCAGCACCATGAATGTGACTTCTTCTGTTCTTGAGTTTCTTCCGTCCGAGAGCAACACTGGGAATGATATCTGCCCTAGAGGAAAAACGGCTTCGTTGCAGAAGCCAGTGAGCGGGTAATCAACTGGTTCTAAGCGCGCTTTATCCTCCTGATCGAATTGATTGAAACATTGTTCATATATGATATCCGCAGTGCTCCCCGGATCGATGAAAATGTAATCTGTTTGGTAATGCCCTATTACGCCCGAGATGACTATGGGCCTTCTTTCTCGTGGGTCTCCCCTTACAACCGGGAAAACGACTTATTTCTCACGCCATGAGTCGTCTTGCGCGCGCTTGTTGTAGTTTTTTCGTGGCCTTCGTGGACCCCCTTGAACCATGTGGGTTTCTAGCTTCCGGAGTTTTTTGTTGTCCGGCCCTTCTTCTCTTCTCTGAATCTGGCGGTAATCACGCCTTCCACCTTTGACCAGGTGAGTTAACTTTCCGTCTCTTAAGGCCCTTTCGATCTCTTGTTTGAGGCTGAAACAACCATCGGTTAAGTGGCCTGTGTCTTTGTGGAATTCACAGAAAAGATTTGGGTCTTGGCCCCTCTTGTTGCGCATTTGTAGGGGCGGTTTAAACTGGTGGTTCTCGGTTGCTAAGACTTCTGAAGGGGTTTTCGTGAGGGGTGTCCACTGTTTCTCCCTGTTTTCTCGTTTTACCTCTTTCCGGTGAGCTATTTGATTGATCGTGTGGCGCGCATCCTCTCTTATCGGGCTTCGTTCTCTGTGACCGGATGCTTTCCAAGGTTGGCTCCTGCCTTTCTTGCTATGCCGGTCGTTATGGTTGTAGCTGCGTTGATGGTGATCATCACCGGTCAACTGTCTGTCCGACTGCGCGATAGTTTTGGCTGCCTCAATGAAGGTTTCCCAATCTTTGGGTCCTCCGTCTCTGCCTTTTACACGCTTGATTAAATCGTCGCACTTGACTGCCCGCATGAAGTGTGCGCGTATCATCTTCTCGCCTACGTCGCCGATCTCCAAACATTCTTTGTTGTATCTTGTAATGAAATCTTCCACGCTTTCGTGGTCTCTTCGCCATATGTTCAAACAATCGGCTGGGTCCCTGGTGTCGTCGTTGTTGCGAGAAGTGTGCCAAGAACTTCTCTCGGAAGTCGACCCATGATTTGATTTTTCCTGCTGGCAGGCTGTCAAACCAGACGCGCGCTGCGCCTACGAAGGTTTGAGCGAAGAGGTGGCACCAGGTTGGTAAGTTCCATCCACCTATAGCTCCAGCACCATTGAAAACCTGAAGGTGATCATCTGGGTCTGTCAACCCGTTGTATTTGCCCACGTTGTGTGGCAATTTCGTTTTGTCGATGGCATCCGTGGCGATCTCCCTTATGAACTTGGAATTCTCAGCCATGTCGTCTGGACGATAGCTCAGGGTGTAATCATGCTCTGCTTTTGGATCATAACCTGCGCGCTTGCGAGGTTTGTACGCTTCATGCTCTGGTGGTAGCCTGCTGAACACTGTGTTCGTCTCGTTGTCATCTTCAAATTCGTCGTTTATGTTGCGCGGGCCTAAACGGCTTTGTATTGGCTTCTTCGGTTGTTGAGAATACTGCACGTAATTGCTTTCTGTTTCACCGTAAGTATCGCGCGTGTCGTGCGCGCTTGGCCTTCTAATATGTGGTGGAGGTACTGACTCTGGACGCAGATTGAATGCATTGGCCTGTTGAGGCATGGGAGCGCTCGAAGGCCTTTGCGGTGGAGTGACAAATGCTGACTGGTGAGCTTGTGCTTGAAGCAAAGCTTGCTGCGCACTGAGTTGTGTGTAAACAAGGTTTATAGACGCCACTTGTTCGGCATACCAGGAAGCCAGAGTTTTTCCTTCAGGTAGCCCTAGTAGTGCAGAGAAGTTCAGTTGTGCTTGGTCCGATGGAGCTGAGGGACCAGCTCCATGGCTCTGAGTTTGCACTGGTGGAGGTGTCTGTTGGACTACCTCTGACGGAGGTTGGAACGTAGCTCCGTTTGTGGTTTGAGTGATGATTCTGGGTGGAGTTTGGAAAGTAGCACCAGGTGTGTTTTGGGCCACGATCCTGGATGTACTCCCAAAGATACTAGGAAACTCGTTGTTCGCCGGTCTTTCTTGGATAATTTCGTTCCTTTGGTCTCTTTGGACGTGTATGTTGTCCGAAATGAGTTCAAAAGAAGAAACGTCTCCATCTGCCGGGTGGTTTTGTTCGGCCATTTTGACGAGTGTTTTTTGGAAAGAAAAAGAGATGAGGGTGGTTTTTGCTAGAAGCGGATGGCGCCAATGATGAAACACAGACTAACACTGTGGTTAATCAGTGGGGTTACTTCAATGATGGGTTCAATCTCCTTTCTTACTCGCCGGGAATGGCTCGGTTCCTGCAAAACAGCAACACCGTTAGTCTCGTTAAGAGGGGAATATGGGGGTTTCCCTCTTAACCAGGCTCCGGCGTGAGAATAAGTACTGTTCTGAGGGAGAATAAACAGTGTGTGTTAAGTGTGAGAGTATATAGAGCAAGGTGATCAACCTGGATGGTGAAGGGTCCTATTTATAGCCGGAGGTTAAAGAAGGAAAGGAGCAGCGGTGCCAGCTGTAGACGCGCGCCAGCTGTCCGACCAAGGGGAATATCCCCTTGGTCTCCTCTGCTGTGGTCAGTGTAGTGGTACACGTGGCGCGCCTGCATTTGCCTCTTTTGGAGACGTCGTACTGGCGTTGTCGGACTGCTCCTGGGTTCATCGCAGGCCTACTTGGCGCCTGATGACTGGTGACACGTGTTGTTCTTTATGTCGGATGGAGCATCTTTGGTGTTGCCTTCATATTTTCCAGAAGCTTCTGGAAGCTTCTGGATGGTGTCGTTGATGTCAGCGCCACATAAGCTGGAAAAAGTTGTATGGTCCTTGCCATGTGGGCAAATAATTGGGACCATACCTCTTCAGAGGTGATACTGCCTTTTAGTATGATGATGTAAATGTAATCACTTCCTTTCTTGATAACATGTCAAGTGTAGATAAACTTTTAACGAATATTGAATAATGAACATAAGGCCTTAGGGTGTACTCTAACTTAATTGGTGTTAAACATGACATGACAAGTCAATATATTTTTCAAATCACTCCCTACTCATGTTAAGGGGTGTTAAAACTTAAAACCTCCCTTAGTTAACATGTTAACATAGGCAAAAATGAATAAGAAATTAATGTCACTTATTATAATTGTTTATTTTAGCTAAGAAGTTAATGAGATGGTATTATTATTATATATTATAAATTAGCAAAGTTATTGTGCATAACAAGTTGTACATTGTGCTTTGCACATTTTTCAAAAAAAAAACTTTATTTTTTACTTTTAACCCAAAGGTTTTAACCTTTTGCAATTTTAACCCTATATAATTTGTTTTTTTAACTTTAACCCAAAACTTTTCATTATTTGCAATTTAACTTCACAACTTTTGTCACTTATACTTTTCATCTTCTACAAATTTTCGTTTTACGTATATTTCTAAATTTTCCGAGTTAATATAACGCAACGTGCATGTGTGGTTCAACGTTTTTGCCTCTATTTTTCCATGTTTGACAGGTTCATCGCAACACGCATATCCTAGGTTGAGTCAGTGTTGGTGGTCGATGACGGTTGTGTGACATTAGTACTATTTGACACTGTTTTACGCCCCGCTGTAACGCGAGGTGTGCTTTGGGGGTTTTCCAAAGAAAAAATGGATATGCATATGGTTGTCGTAACGTTGGCTTTGGGGGTTTTCCAAAAAAAAAAGATTTTTTTTTTTACTTTTCACCCAAAAGTATTTCATAAATTACTTTTAACCCAAAACTATTTGTTTTTTTACTTTTAACTCAAAACTTTTTATCTTTTGCAATCTATACTCATAACTTTTTTTACTTTCAACTTTGGTCATTTATAGTTTTCATTTTCCGCAAATTTTTCGCTTTATGCTTGGTTCTAAATTTTGTGATTTAACACATCGCAACGTGTGCCTTTGGCTTAACGTTTTTACGTTTCGTTCTAAATTTTGCGAGTTAACACGATGCAACGTGCGTGTGTGGGTGAACGTTTTCCATCGTCTATTTTTTTCCCGTTTGACAGGTTTAACATAACGTGCAGGTCCTAGATCGACTTAGACATAACTAAAGAATCCCCGCCGCAATCGCAATCCTAGTTATTATTTATTTTGTAGTTAATTTAAATATTTAATATTAAAATATTTAAAAAATGGTGGGTGAGATAGAGTTAACAAGGTTAAACCATTCCTTAAAATGAGGTGCAGTAAAAGGGGAACAAAGGGTGATGTGATGATTATATGGAATTAAGAATAGTTAAATATACCTCATGGCCTAAGATAGATTAGTTAAACATCCATGTGAATCACTATAAATATGTGTGTAAATATTCTTCTTAACTAAAACTTGTTTACATTTAATCCCGATATATAAGTTTCTCAAGAAAGTTATTACTAATTAATAATCATTTAAAAATAAGGCAAGTTATATCTTAATAATCTAAACTATTATTCACTACCTAATAATAATAATAATAATAATAATGCATACTATCAATTTAACCAATAACACTCATAACTTTCACTTTCATTGTTAGACTAAACCCCTAAGGCTAAATTAGCGATACGTAGGTGCCACGTAGGTTTTAGGAAAACAATGACGCCCCCTATAACATTGATGGTGTAGAATAAAACTTATTTTAAATTAATTTAAAAAAGAAAAGAAAACTAGTAAAGAAAAGGAATCAGATTGGTTATGCAAGTGGGCCCCCTCCTTTTCTTCCTTTAACGCCCGTTAAACGGCTAGCGAAGCATACAATGACACCTAGGAGATGGTGTTTAAGGCGTTATTGGGATGATGTGGCGAGGGGCATGAGCCCACACACGGTAGCCTTAAAGACATCCACTCTAAGAGTAATTTTGTTTGCTAGTAAAGTATAAGTTAGATTATTAGAATTCAACTTGTAAAACCTATTAAGATATTTCTAATCGTGAATTGCAAATTTTGTCCTTTATCTTTATATCATATTTCAGACGGTGTCCTTTACCTTTAAAATTGATGAGCTTTGTACCTAATGTTTTCAAATGCTACACGGTTTGCTCTTTGATACTAACCATGTTATATTTTAAGGTTAAATCAGGTCATGTAGACCCTACATGAGGGTAAATTAGTTTTTTTACCCATTTTAATACAAATTAAAAGAAAAAAAAGATTTAATATAAAACCACCACTTCCTTTTCTTTTTGAGTGAATTGCAAGGATTGTCCTTTATCTTTATACCCATTTGCAGGCGCTGTCCTTTATATTTAAAATTGACGAGTTTTGTACTTTATGTTTTCAAATCATACACGTTTTGTCCTTTAGCCCTAACTCAGTTAAATTTTTCTGTCAAATCTGGTCATGTGCAATGCGCATGAGGGTAAAATTGTCATTTTAACTTGCAGGGACTAACTGTGTAAATAACTAATATATAAAGAACGTTGTGTAAAATAAAAAAAAAGTAAAATAATAAAAAAATATATATAAATGATATAAATCATAATTCTCTCTCTAACCTACACACGTTCTTTCTCTAACCTGCAGAGCACCACCACCATCACCGCCTGGCTACCGCCACCGCCTGGCTACCGCCACCACTCGACCACCATCACCCGGTTACCGCCACCACTCTCTAACCTACACTCTATCTCTCTCTCCTTTCTTTCTCTCTCTAACCTACACACTCTCTCTCTAACTTACCGAGCACCACCACCCCCACCCGGTTACCACCACCACTCGACCACCACCTGTCACCATCCGGTTACCACCACCACCCGACCACCCAAAAACAAAAAAACCCCAAATTGATTTTTTTTAATTTGTTTGATATACTACAAATTTACAGGCATAATGTGGTAGAGGTAAGGTCTTTTATGCTTGATATATATAATCTGAATTTATATATGTCCAATTTTGATTTTTTTTTCTCATAATCATCATCCTCGTTTAATTTTGTATCCTTATAGGTGATGAAATTGATTTGGTGATGTAAGGGTAAAGTAGCAGTTATGGTCCACAATGGTGAATATCTTTCTTTTGCCCCAAATTTATTACTATTTTTTATTGTATGAAATATGTTGAGCACTTAAACATTTGTCTTAAGTTGGAAGAATGGAAGGTATGCATATGGATTTTGATGGTGGAATTGTTTGTGGGGTTTAGGAGAGAGAGAGAGATAGGTGGGTTTATGTTTACTGCGATGACTAGGCTCTGTTTTGAACCGATGATTGATTTAATGAGACAATTGCTTTTTGAATTGAAATTGGAAAGTCAACATTTATATTCAATGTGGTCTGGATCATGTTATTTTCTTGTTATTTACATATCTTGTTGTTTATGTTGGAAAGGAAAAATTTTATGCTTTTTAATGTTAGATTTATGGTGGAAATAGGTGGAGGTGGTAGAAGGAGGAGGTGGCGGTGGCGGTGGTAGGAGGCGGTGGTTCAGAGAGGGGAGTAGAGAGAGAGAGAGAGAGAGAGTTAAAATGACAATTTTTCTTAAACTTTTTTTAAGTTATTTACACAGTTAGTCCCAGCAAGTTAAAATGACAATTTTACACTCATGTGCATTGCACATGACCAGATTTGACAGAAAAATCTAACTGGGTTAGGGCTAAAGGACAAAACGTGTATGATTTGAAAACATAAAGTACAAAACTCGTCAATTTTAAACATAAAGGACAGCGCCTGCAAATGGATATAAAGATAAAGGACGATCCTTACAATTCACTCTTTTCTTTTTTACCCAAACCCTATAGAGGGAGAGGGAGAGAGTTCTGAGGGAGAGAGAGATGGGACCGGCTGAGAGTTCCGGCTTGTTTCCGTTCGTTCCGACCATTTCCGACGACGACAAAACACCAGAAAAATGACACAAGTTTTAAGGAGGCGGCGGTGGTGATTATTTGTGGTCACAACGCTGGAGAACGGGTGGTTTCTGGGCTTACAGCCGCTAATCGCCACCCACACCAGTGCGATTTAAGATCTACGAACTGCTTGTGGTTTTCGTTTCGAGTGATGGAAGTGGTTTTTGTTTTTAGGTCTAGGGAAAGCAGATCATTTTGAGTGATGGAGGTTCATGGGTTTAATCGTTTTGAGTGATGAAGGTTCTTGTGATTAAGCTAGTTAAAGGTCCAAGATTTAATCTTGTAACTAACCCATTTTGTTACTATAATTTTGTTATGTGTGTTTTTGAAATAGGTTCATGGGTTTTTGTTATATGATGGAAATTTTTAGTTTTGTTTGAATCTTGTGTTTTTGTTTTGAATTGTGGATATAGGGGTTTGGATATGTGGACAAATTATTGATGAACTTGGGGATTTATGTTGGATTTGGTAGCTGATCTTAGGAGTTTGTTAACTCTGTAGATAACAGTTTTTTGTTTGGTGTAGGGTATTTGTATTTTCAAGATTAGGTATTAAGGTACTAAAACTGATGTGTATCTTTGTAAGTTTCTTTTTTTTTCATGTTTATAGCCTGATTAGAAACTCATTGTGATGGATAGTAGAACAGGGAGAGAGAGATATAGAGAGGGTGAGAAGGAAGAAGGTCGACAAGGGGAAATGAGTTTGAATTGGTATGGTTGGTGGTGGTCGGGTGGTGGCGGTAACCGGCTGGTGGTGGTGTTCTGATGAACTGGTAGAGATAGATGGGGTGGAAGGGAGATGGTGTTTGAGAGAAAGAGAAAGAAAATGAATTTGTGATGTATTTAAACAATAGTCTATGATAAAGTAAAATGACAAAAATGCCCTTATGTTTTAAGTACATGATCAAATTTAACAGAAAATTTTAACTGGGTTAGGGCTAAAGAACAAACCGTGTAGCATTTGGAAAAATTAAGTATAAAACTTATCAATTTTAAAGGTAAACGACACCGCCTGAAATATGTTATAAAGATAAAGGACAAAACTTCCAATTAACTCTATAATATATGATAACAACAATTTTCCAAATTTTAGCTGAATATGTAATTTACTATGACCGATCACCTATCTACTTTCCCACAAACAAACTCATAAATAAAAAGGTAAACATGTACCTACTCCCCTTTGACTATCCCTTAATTAGTTACTTTGTTATTTTTTGTTGTGTATTGCTGCTCAAAACAGTGGAACACTTTTTAAATCTTTAATCAAAAAGAAAGAAAGTTGAAAGTCCACGGCTGCTACTTTCAACCATTGAAAAAATTCATACGTGTAAGATCCTTTTATTCTTTGGGTCGTATTATTGGTACACCTTGGCTTATTAAATCGACACCCTCAATACGCATCCTATAGGCCTAAAAGATGCGTATTGAGATGGTTAATTTTGTGTCAGTCAAAGGCTGACACTGTCTCACGGGGTTTAAGTAATACGCATCGTATAGGCCTACACGATGCGTATCACTTTTTTTAGAAAGTACGATCAGCTTTCTGTCACTGTTGAGTGACGTAAAGTGATTGACGTAAGCCCTATACGCATCGTATAGGGCTATACGACTCGTATTCAATTCTGAATTTGAATTCTTCTTCCCCTATTTAAACGACGAAGAAGACGATATATATATATCGTCTTCGTTATATATTCACATTCACTAACAAACATGTCTTGGTACAACTATGTTTTCGGTGAGCCGTCTAAGGCGGACACGAGCACGTTTATTTCGGATAGCAGTGTGGTATATCATTTTTTTAACTTATTCTATTTTTTTTATGAAATACTTAGCACACCATTTGTATTAGGCGGGGTCTAATGTCCCTGATTCTTACGATTGGGGTGGAAATGATGATCACGCGCACGAGGTCGTCTCCGGCTATCGTCCCCATCATAATGAATTGTTGTTGCCAGACCTCAACGAGGTAAGTATATATATTTATTTTTTTCTATTCGGCGTTAAACTTACCATTAGCTTTTACCCGTTGGTTTTTTTTAGTCTGCTATGTCCCGCCAACCGTTGTTACCAGATTTGAACGCGTGTAGCCATGATCAAGGTTATAGTTCTCCGTATTATGAACCCGGTTACGTTCCCTCGTACGGACAGGAAGAATATGGCAATAACGATTTCGTTAGTGGTCCCTCGGGAGTACAAGAAGACGTTGGTCAGCCTTCTTACGTGCAAGAGTCATTGGGTGACGATCCACCCGTGCAAGAGTCATTGGGTGACGAGCCACCCGTGCAAGAGTCATTGGGTGACGAGACACCCGCTTACCCTGAAGTTTCGTACAAAACTGATCAGGTACGAACGATATATATTTTTGTTAAATGTTATATTTTTTTCTGTTAAAAAATTATTATACAATTGTTAATACAAAATACATTAAAATTGTTATATTTTTCAAATAGGATAAAAATTAATTAATAAATGTTATATGAAATATTTTTATAAAATTAATTAAACCTGTTATATTTTTTTAAATATTATAAAAAACTACATTAAAATATTTTTTTAAATATTAATTAAAATATTCGTTGAAGAGTTGAAGACACTCGTATTATACAAACGAGATGATTTCACCAAAATAGGCGTGAAACCTATAATTTGGTGAATGACTCTCAATCCGCTTATTCAATTTTGCACCAAATTAAGCCATCAAGTTAGGAGTGAGATCCACATCTTGACGGTAAGTTTCCAATTCAAACTCTAGTGGACCCTCGTCAAAGTGTCGGAATTAACTTTCTTGACCCGACGAATACCAACCACACTTATGGTACGAAATCTTCAAGTTAGGGGTGAAACCCGCATCTTGTCGACTAGTCCCGCTCCTCGATTTTCAATCCCGCCAAAGTTTCGATTTTTCAATCGATTAGGGACGTGTAGTAACTGGAAGGGTAAAGTACCGTTAATCGCTTCTCGACGAGAGTATTTTACCTATAGGCCAAAGCACGTTTCCCTAATTTGAAAGGACTTTCGATTCACTTTGGAATAGTCGAAGTTTCTAAACCCGAAACAATCCGATGTTTTATCATGCCTCTCTTTTACGTTATCTCAATTTCTATGTGTTTTAATACTTGTTACCTCGTTTATTTCAAAACCGATGCACAATTCGCACGTTCCTCGCAATAAAAAACAATAATAATTTGCACAATAATAAAAATTTGTAAAGAAAAAATACATTCAAAATTGTTATATTTTGTAAATAGGATAAAAAATTAACTAAAAAATGTTATATTTTTATAAAATTAATTAAAATGTTATGTTTTTATAAAATTAATTAAAATTGTTATATTTTTTTAAGAATTTTTAAAAAAGTACATTCAAAATTGTTATATTTTTTTAAATTACTTGTTATATTTTTAGGATTTTTTATCCCGCGATGATTTGGAAAGTTGGGTAAAACGAAGGGGTTTAGCCAACGGATATATTATTGTTACCAGACGGTCCAAGGATCACCGGGTGTGGCTCCAATGTTGTCGTAGCGGCGAGCATGAGAGTAAGGCCACGGTTAGGAAAACCGGCAGCAAAAAATGCGCGTGCCCTTTTATGGTGATAGGTCGTCTTGACCAAAGTCGTCGGGCTTCGCGGATAGATTATCTGAAAAAAAATTTTAACGAGACACACAACCACGGCCCTGCTGAACATCTGGAGGGTTACGCGTATGCCAGGAGGCTTACTCCTAATGAGGTTAGGCTGGTGCAAGAGCTGACAAATCAAGACATACAGCCCCATACAATCTGGAAGGCCGTAACCGAACAGAGCCCTGAGAACAAATGTGTTCCGAAAGACATACACAACGCTCGCCAAAAGATTAGGGCCGCGAAGTTCGAGAAAAAACCGTCTCCATGCAGCGGCTAGAACAAATCCTCCAGGAAAACAAGATGACCTATTACATACAGGCGGAACCTTCCACCAACGTCGTTCAGCATGTATTTTTCTGTCACGAGAACTCCTTTGAAATGTGGAGGGCATTCCCTCATGTTCTTATGGTCAACGCTACCTACAAGACTAACATGTACAATCTTCCATTTTTGCAAGTTGTGGGTATGACGTCGACAAACCAAACCTTCTGTGTTGCGCATGCATTTCTTTCAAACGAGCAGGAGGCAACGTATGTCTGGGTCATGGAGAGGGTCAGGTCTATGTTGCACGAGTGCATGGAGCCGCGTGTAATTCTAACGGACAGGGACCAGGCACTGATAAACGCGTGTAGAAAACTATTCCCTGGCGCACACAGATATCTCTGCAGGTTCCACATCTTACAAAATATTGTGAAGCACTGCAAGAATTCGTTTAATACGCAAGATTGGGATGCCTTTATTTCTCAGTGGAAAACAGTGTGTAATTCCGCTACCGAAGAGTTATACAAATATAACGTCCTCAACCTTCAGAGACACCTTACCAATCAACAACGTACATGTATGTTCTCTCTAAGTAAATACATTCATACAAATTGATATATAATTTGAATATGTTTATTTTTTTCAGATGTTTTTGATTACCTATGGAATAACTGGTTAAGCACCTCCAGACAATTGTTCGTATCTGCATGGACCAATCAAACCCTGACATTCTTCCAAACTACAACAAACAGAGCTGAAGGCGCACATGATGCATTAAAGAAACAGCTGACTACACCGAGATGCAGTCTGGAAACGCTGGTGAAAAAGGTGGACACCTTGGTACTAAAGCAATATGCGCAAATAAAGAAATCCTTGGAAGAAAGCCGCACCAAGCGAATGAATAGCCACCTTCAGATTCCTTTGTTTTGCAACCTACTTCTTAAAGTTTCCATCCATGCTCTTAACCTATTGGAAAACGAGCTAACACGGAGAATAGACACGTTGCGGTCATTCGGATCAACATGTGGCTGCCAACTGTACTCGGGTGCCGGGTTGTTATGTGCCTGTCGCCTGGAGAGATTGCAGAATACAGGTACTTATAGACTTATAAAAAAATGTTTTGTTGTCTTAATTTAATATGATTGTCTAATGCTCTTTTTTTTTTGTTTTGCAGACTGCGTCATTCAGCTCGAAGATATAGACATTTTCTGGAGAAAACTTGACCTGAACCCATCAAATTTTGATGAGGAAGATGTTGATGTAGACAAACAATTAGAATATGCGAAACAAAAATTGTCTACCCAACGCCTGCAAGTGAGGAAAAGCGTCTTATCGAAGATCATGGCGGTGGTAAACCCATATATGAGCGATAAAAAACCGCCTGTCGTACAAGAAAACACTCGCGGGCGGCCAACTTCCAAGGTCCAACAAGAAAGAAAAGAGCAAGCTGCTAGAGATAGCTTAGTTGGGCCTCCCAGACAACAAAGTAGGTGTGACCCTCCTCGACATAGCTCTTATCTACCATCGCAAGATTCCCTAATACCGTCTACGTCTGCAATGTCTCTAAAGTCTCAAAGGTCGTTAAATCGACGCGGTCGTTCAACATCTTCATGTGAAGAAGAGCCTGGAAAGGGCAATGCCTTTCTGTTAATCACTGATGAGGGAATGCTTGAATATGCGCACAGATACAAAAAACAAATTCCAAAAGTGTTCCACCCCTATATTTCAAGAATAAAAGATGTCAGGCCGGATGGACATTGTGGGTTTCGGGCGGCGGCTGTGGGTTTAGGGTTTGAACAAGATTACTTTGGGTATATTCGAAACCAACTACTTGAAGAGCTGATGGGTCCGAACAAAGAAATGTGGAAGTACGTCTTCGATAGTGAAGTACCAGGGGACTACGACCAACAAGTACAGAGAATAGATTTTACCGGGGTTGGAATGGCACCAAGGGAACATTGGATGGAGATGCCTCAAGCAGCACTCCTTCTTGCCAATAGGTTTGGTGTGATTGTTCACATATTAGACATCCAAGGTTGTTCTACTGTATTTCCCTTATATGATCCAGAGTACGCACGTGGTCCCCATCGGTTCGTTTCACTGTTATTTGTTAATGGTAGTCATTTCATCCACGTCAGACTTGAAGGGGACTATCCAATGCCGAAACCGAACCTTATGTGGAGTAGACGCACGCGCGAAGAAGCTTTATGTTGGACGGAAAACTACACGAAACGGATAGCGTGGTATGATATGCTAAGGAAGCCTAACATTGACCCTACATTGCTTGTTATTGATTGATTTGTAATTTTAAAAAATAATTTATTTGTATAATGTATTCCATTTGTTTATTGCTAAATCAATGCATTATATTGATTAATTTGTAATACGAAAATACGGTAAAATATTCGAAGATGCGCTAAAATACGTCAAAATACGCCGAAATACGCTAAAATGCACTTAAATACCTTAAAATACCCTAAGATACGTGAAAATATGTTAGAATACCTTAAAATACGATACAATGCTCTAAAGTACGCTAAAATATTCGAAAATACGGTAAAAGACGTCAAAATACAATTAAATACTCTTAAATATGCTAAAATACGCTAAAATACGCTAAAATGCGCTAAAATACCGAAAATACCCTAAGATACATGAAAATATGTTAAAATACCTTAAAATTAGATATAATGCTCTAAAGTACGCTAAAATATTCAAAAATACGGTAAAAGACGTCAAAATACAATTAAATACGCTAAAATGAGCTAAAATACCTTAAAATACCTTAAAATACCCTAAGATACATGAAAAGATGTTAAAATACCTTAAAATACGATATAATGCTCTAAAGTACGCTAAAATGTTCGAAAATATGGTAAAATACGTCAAAATACAATTAAATACGCTAAAATATGCTAAAATACGCTAAAATGCGCTAAAATACCTTAAAATAGCCTAAGATACATGAAAATATGTTAAAATACCTTAAAATACGATATAATTCTCTAAAGTACGCTAAAATATTCGAAAATACGGTAAAATACGTCAAAATACAATTAAATACGCTAAAATATGCTAAAATACGCTAAAATGCGCTAAAATACCTTAAAATACCCAAATATACATGAACATATGTTAAAATACCTTAAAATACGATATAATGCTCTAAAGTACGCTAAAATGTTCGAAAATACGGTAAAATACGTCAAAATACAATTAAATACGCTAAAATACGCTAAAATACGCTAAAATGTGCTAAAATACCTTAAAATACCCTAAGATACATGAAAATATGTTAAAATACCTTAAAATTAGATATAATGCTCTAAAGTACGCTAAAATATTCGAAAATACGGTAAAATACGTCAAAATACAATTAAATACGCTAAAATATGCTAAAATACGCTAAAATACACTAAAATGCGCTAAAATACCTTAAAATACCCTAAGATACATGAAAATATGTTAAAATACCTTAAAATATGCTATAATGCTCTAAAATACGCAAAAATACGCGACTAATGATATTTCCACGAACGTATACATATAACACGGCACTATGGAGTACAAGTGGACTTCAAACAAAACTGTACGTAATCGTAAAATACGATATTCGCATGCAACCGAACGTCACCGAAACGACGTATGTTGAATTCATACGTCATAAAATGACAAAATATGCGAAAGTTCGTCAAAAAACGACTCGTATACGCGTCGAACCGAGGAAAACACGAAAAACCAAATTTTCAAACTATGGCATATACGATCGTATAGGCCAAAGTTGTATCGTATTACCCCTTAAAAACGCATCGTATAGATCTATACGATGCGTATCATCCCCTGGATTTATTTAAAAACAGGGGTATATTGGTAATTTACTACACATCGTATAGATCTATACGATTCGTATAAAATGAGAAAACGATATAACCCCTTAAAACACAGAGGGTTGATACGATCCAAAAACAAACAAAACTCAAAATACACCCAAATACACACACATACGGTGGTATACATACGGTCGTTATACGGTCGAGATTTCAAGATCGAAGACTAGTAGGGTATTCATCTCCAAACCCTCATCATTTTAACGTTTTCAATTTTGCAGTTTAGCCGTAGGTTTAGTGTGATTTTTGGGTTGAAAACTAGGGTTTTTTGGGGGGCTTTTCAAGAACTTTTGAATCGATACGATGCGTATCGTCCTATACGCATCGTATAGGTTCAAAATTTCAAAATTTTTTCAAGAACACATGAGTTGATACGATGCGTATCGTCCTATACGCATCGTATCGGTTCATAATTTCAGTGTTTTTTCAAGAACATTTGAACTGATACGATACGTATCGGCCTATACGCATCGTATCGTTTCATAATTTCAGTGTTTTTTCAAGAATATTTGAACTGTCCGTATCGCGCGTAGGTCGTTAACGAGCCTCAAAACCTAATACGTCGTAGATAGATAATAATTATAATATACCGTTCGGGTCGTCCATAACGCGATTAGGTCCATTTCGAGCGTCGAAACCTAAGACGTCGTAAATATAAAGTTTTTTTAATTTTTTAGTCGAAACGTCCGTATCGCGCGTAGGTCCGTAACGAGCCTCGAAACCTAATATGTCGTAGATAGATAATAATTATAATATACCGTTCGGGTCATCCGTAACGCGATTAGGTCCATTTCGAGCGTCGAAACCTAAGACGTCGTAAATATATTGTGTTTTTAATTTTTTAGTCGAAACGTCCGTATCGCGCGTAGGTCCATAACGAGCCTCGAAACCCAATACGTCGTAGATAGATAATAATTATAATATACTGTTCGGGTCGTCCGTAACGCGATTAGGTCCATTTCGAGCGTCGAAACCTAAGACGTCGTAAATATATAGTTTTTTTAATTTTTTAATCGAAACGTCCGTATCGTGCGTAGGTCGGTAACGAGCCTCGAAACCTAATACGTCGTAGATAGATAATAATTATAATATATCGTTCGGGTCGTCTGTAACGCGATTAGATCCATTTCGAGCGTCGAAACCTAAGACGTCGTAAATATATAGTTTTTTTTTTTATTTTTTAGTCGAAACGTCTGTATCGCGCGCTGGTCCGTAACGAGCCTCGAAACCAAATACGTCGTAGATAGATAATAGTTATAATATACCGTTCGGGTCGTCCGTAACGCGATTAGGTCCATTTCGACCGTCGAAACCTAAGACGTCATAAATATATAGTTTTTTTTAATTTTTTAGTCGAAACGTCTGTATCGCGCGTAGGTCCGTAACAAGCCTCGAAACCTAATACATCGTAGATAGATAATAATTATAATATACCGTTCGGGTCGTTCGTAACGCAATTAGGTCCATTTCGAGCGTCGAAACCTAAGACGTCGTAAATATATAATTTTTTTTTATTTTTTAGTCGAAACGTCTGTATCGCGCGTAGGTCCGTAACGAGCCTCGAAACCTAATACGTCGTAGATAGATAATAATTAAAATATACCGTTCGGGTCGTCCGTAACGCGATTAGGTCCATTTCGAGCGTCGAAATCTAAGACGTCGTAAATATATAGTTTTTTTTATTTTTTTAGTTGAAACGTCTGTATCCCACGTAGGTCCGTAACGAGCCTCGAAACCTAATACGTCGTAGATAGATAATTATTATAATATACCGTTCGGGTCGTCCGTAACGCGATTAGGTCCATTTCGAGCGTCGAAACCTAAGACGTCGTAAATATATAGTTTTTTTTTAGTCGAAACGTCCGTATCGCGCGTAGGTCCGTAACGTGCCTCGAAACCTAATACGTCGTAGATAGATAATAATTATAATATACCGTTCGGGTCGTCTGTAACGCGATTAGGTCCATTTCGAGCGTCGAAACCTAAGACGTTATAAATATATAGTTTTTTTTTTGTTTTTTTAGTTGAAACGTCCGTATCGCGCGTAGGTCCGTAACGAGCCTCGAAACCTAATACGTCGTAGATAGATAATAGTTATAATATATAGTCGGGGTCGTCCGGGGAGGTGGCGGTGTTATATTTTTTTAAAATTAAATAAAAATTGTTATATTTTAAAAAAATAATTGATTGAAATTGTTTAATCATGCAGATATGGAAGCCGCTATTGGTAGAGGGAGAGGCCGGGGAGGTGGCTGTCGAGGTGGCGGTGGCGGTGGAGGTGGACGTGGTCGCGCACATGAAGTGGCGGGGGCGTTGATAGCGATAGCGATGCCTGGTGGGCGTGGGCGTGGACGTGGACGCAGCCGTGGACGCAGCCGTGGCGCTGGACGTGGGCGCGGGCATGGCGCTGAACGTGGGCGCGGGTGTGGCGCTGACCCTGGAGAGGATCCCCTGTTGGAGAATGCTTATCTGAGGTTCGAGAAAGGGGAGCGAGGCTTATCATAGATGTGAAAAGTTTCGTCGTATGGAGATCAGCAGCCACTGTGCCCTCGATTTGGGAGCTCTAGAAGAGGTCGTGGAGGCGGCGAGAGCCCGAGAGTTCATCGGAGACGATACTCCATGGTCGAGGTATATTATTTGTTACTGTTTTTTCTTTGTTTTGTATACGACATGCATACTAACCACACTGTGTGACAGGTTGTTCGATATTGCATACACGCCGTCTTACAGGGTCATGGCGTGCGAGTTTTTGTAGAGTTTCGACTTCGCTCCCAGGCCTGCAGACCGTCCGGAGGAGGATGACGACGAGGATGACCCGTGGATAGAGGTTAGCTTTCGTCTAGCGGGGCAGTGGCATTTGATGTCACTCAGACAGTTTGCCGAGCACTGCGGCCTTTACAGGGTGGAGGAGTTAGACACCCCCATCTACACCGACGGCATATGGATGGCCCCCCGTACGACTCTGATGAGGTTCTGGCAGGTGATCAGCACGCATCGCTTCGGCACGTCGTCGAAGCAGAGGGCTTCCTATATCACCGATCCCCTCTACCGCTACCTACACAAGCTTATTGCCACATCTATAGCACCACGCGAGCAGAGTCGCGAGTGGTGCACTCAGGGGGATCTCTTTTACCTGTACTGCCTTATATGGGGGGGAGAGGTGCGCCCTCCATCGCTGCCTAGCCCAGTGGTTCGCGACGGCGTTCCACGGGCAGGACAGGTCTGTGCTGTACGGGGGGGCGTACATCACACGTATCGCCGTCTCCTTGGGCCTTGTTCCCCAGCAGGACCAATTATTCTTGGATGGGGGCGTGGTGGAGCCGAGCTTTTTGACCCGTGCTACCCTGATCGGCATGCACATGACGCGTGACTTCCCTGGGCTCGGTCTGCGACTTATAGGAGGAACGGCCAGGTGTTCGCCCCCGCCGCTCTCCCAGACGAGCTACCAGAGTTGCTTCCGGAGCCAGCACAAGGTCAGGGTCAGCCGGCAGATGGTGATGCCGCAGAGGGTGACAACGACGACCACTCCGATGACGACGATGGTGACCACGTTGAGCCACCACCATCTCCGCGGCCGCCTCCATTTCCGTTAGGTGCTCCACCACAGCAGCCGCAGCCACATGGGGTGCCTCAGTACCCCCAGCACATATTCAACGACGAGCTTGATCCTTCTGTGGCACGTGCGTTACATGAGTTGGAGGACCAGATGCAGGCGCGGATGGAGGCCGCTCACGGCCGTATGGAGCTTCTTCTCATGGAGGCGATCCAGGCAATCAGGGGGCGTGGTGAGCAGTCCGGTTCGGATCAGGGGGCGGGGACCTCAGGCACTGCGGGGGCGGGGCCCTCAGGCACCACTCAGGATCCATAGCTTTAGGATCATTGTACTTTTGTTGTATTTTGACGGTTTATGTATTTTGAACAATTGCCTGTGTATGTACAAACTTATTATGTAATTAAATTTGCAGTTTCAGTTTATTTGTATTTGTGATTTTTTATTTTAACTGTTTAGATTGGTATGCTTGGTTACGTACAATCGATAATACGATATAAGTTAAAAATGTGATACGGTACGATATAAAAATAATACGATACTTAACGATATAAAAATAATAAAGATTTTAAAACTTATTAAAATAAAAATAACTAATAATAAACACCAATAACAAACCCAAAACACCAAAATCCCAATACAACACACAAAAAATAAACTTCAAAAATTCAGGGTGTCAATACGCATCGTATAGGCCTATACGATGCGTATGATGCCAGCCGCCAGACAACACCTGCACCTGTCAGTCTGCAATGTTTTTTTAACTTTTTCAATACGCATCGTATAGACCTATACACAGTGGCGGACCCATGATTTTTTTCCACTGGGGTCCCATTTTCGCTGTTTAGATTTTTTACAACTAAACGTTAGAATTTTCGGGTCAATTGTTGGCCGGGGCGGAGCGAGAAACATAATAAAATACAATATTAGATAAAACCATATGATCCTTACTCATTAGAAAACACACAGTAAACAAAAGATGTCATTGAAATGAAAAAAAAAATCACAAATATTTTAAGTTGTTCCTACGAAAATCAAACGGATATAACTCAGCCAAACCTATTTTTTAAATATTAGACGCACTAATATTATTATCCGGGCTCAAGTTACTACACGTAAGTAATTCGATTGTTACCTCACCAAAACGTTCACCAAACTTTTGTATTTGCATATTTCAATCACATTAATAAGGATTAAATAATATTGGCATGATGTTCCCAATAATGATAGCCATTGGCAGCAATTAATCCTCCTAGAATTATTCAAAAATGTCAAACCATGTAAAGTGGGTTGCTAAAAAAGAAACAAAATACGCTACAAAGAAGGGTCGAACTTGAGACCTATTTGTTTGAGAAGGGATTTACCACCACACTAAGTTTATTTTTAATGCTATGGGGTCAATGAATTATTTTTATGGGGTCCATAAAAAAATTAACATACCGGTTCTACTGATTTTTTAGAAATCATTGGGGTCCGGAGACCCCGATCCATTGTACGTGGGTCCGCCCCTGCCTATACAATGCGTATTGAAAACCCATGGTGTGCAAATAGATAATGAGGTGTGTGAATAGAATTCCAGATGAATCTTGTTGGAATTAGGTATTTAGTTCCAGATGACTGTAATATAAATAAATAAAAAATTCAGATTTTATACGGGACCAATCTAGGTACTTGACCAGCCTATTAACAGGCTTATTCGTCACAATACATTCCAAAACCATGACTTTTTTATCCTTGTTATATGCATTGAAACGTCACACAAATATTGACTAATTCCTAAGTGGTCCGAAGCTGGTCCTAACACTGGTCTTTCTATCCGGCACTTTTTGGTAATCTTTACCAATTATTAAACTTTTAGTAAAATGCATGACCGTGCGACGAAATCTTGTGTCGCTAGTTCAGGCCAATGATCGCTACATGAAATGTTACTAAACAAATGTGCAATTATTGTTGGACCATTAATAAAGGACTACTCGCATGGTAAGTTGCGACAACATTCCGATAGAGTTGATAAGGTACAAAAAAATATAAAATTGGCAAGTTAAGTAAAAGGGTAGGTAAATTGTCGGTAACTACCAACGCAAACCGTGCATGCTTGGATAAAACCGATAGTTGATAATAACAATACATGATTTCACATAAGATTCTTGTTCTCTTCTCTTCTGTTAAACCGTAGGAAGGGATTCGTTACCTTACAATACATATGCTAAAGCCGAGCCCAATATAAGTTCGTCACGAGACATATGACATGCGAATTATATTAATTGTTGACTTGTAACTTAATTTTGATTTTCAAAATTTAAAATTAATTTTATATTCCACGAATATTAGATGTATATCTAATGTTATTTATGTAATGATTACAGATATTGACGGATTACCGATTGAAATGTTGGTAATCTGTAGGTAAACGGATTGTTGGTAATTCGTCGCTACTATATCCATTGATAATCAACAGGAAAAGACTTTTTTTGAACAATACTATAAAAGTTTCCGTTGATCCCCATCACAAACCAAGTTAATAATGACCATATTTTCTATGGCTACCGACGAATTTCCGTCAGGTAACCACCTTCACCAACGGATGGGTGACTGAGCGCGCCGTCCGTGGTATCCATATGTTTTATAGTGAAGCAAATATTACTGACACCTTGTCACGGACAAACGATGTCAAACAATACTTACCAACAAACCTTAATAAGAACCAAAATCATTGGTAATTACTGACGCATTAGCGACGAATACTCTAAACCAGGAAGAGGATACTTTCACTCATGGAATAAAAGAGGACCGCCAACGCGGTTAATTTCAAATGTGCTTGTTGTTGGGGGTAACTAGTGTCCAGCTAACAGGTATTCTTGCAGTAAAATTTTTGTAAATGAGGTAATCCTTTTTTGTGTTCTCCGTACGATTGGATTGACTAGTTACTTCATGAGACATTTGCTGAAATTAAGTCCAAGGCACTAATACGGATTCTCTTGACTCTTCTAGCTAAAACAGTTTATCATTACTAATTATCTTTGTATTATATATAACAAAGCATTGTAGATTTTGTAATTTTTCATTCAAGAAATTATTATACACTTGTATTCTATGGATTTTAAGCATATTTATTTGTTTTTAAATAAAACAAAAACCCTTGACGGAATTTCAATGGAATCTCCGTCGTTGAATTTCCAAAGAAACCATTGGTAAATTGTCTTCGGGTCTAAAACTCGGTAATCTATCGGAAAAAGCGTCTACATTCCAACGCCGGCATAGTCGTCAGTAATATATGGTGATACTCTCCGTCAATGATCCTTCAGTAAAACCCGTTAGTAATTCTTTACTCACACCACATTTTTCGATGGGACATCCCCGACAAATTACTGACTTGAACCGCTTTCACTGATGGATTTCCGACAGATCCGTCCGTCATTAAAAGTTATATGTTTGTTGTGTATTGTTTTGTGAAGCTATGTATACGAAATAACATGCATAAGTTACAAATGTAGGTCATACCATAACTAATAACACATAGAAGTATATGTTACCATCATTGATAATAGGTGAATAGAACCCTAAAAATGTTTCCCTTTGTAGGTCATACACATCGATCTGCCTTTCACATCATCTAACAAATACCTTCCATTTTTAAGATCCTAATTATATCAAAGCCTACCCTTTATAACGTATTTGTTTGACCTAATACTAGGGCTGGCAATTGGGTACCTGTTAAGACACGATTAGACCTGTTTGACTGAAAAATACACCCTTCGACTTTTTTAATTTTTAAAATAATTAAAATTACAATGTTAGGATCTATCATGTATTCATCTTTATACATAAAACATAAAACTGTTTTATAAACATGAGGTAGAAAGTAGTTAAACGAGTCGTAATCATGTTTGAAACTTATGTTGTGCGCGCCATCAGAAACCTGTTAAACCTGTTAAGACACGATTTGCCAGCCTTACCTAATACCCACCAAATGGGAAAAAAAAAATGTTGTGACCACAAGCATCATCACTTGTACCTAACCAAGATCAAAATTACACCGGCCAACAAACTAACGGGTACAACATGATAATGCAAGATCGATATTATCTTATAGCTTTTATGGATGTACTTGTATCCATACTTTATTGATAATACAAAATCTTGAAAATGGACTATACAATTCAAGAATCACATCTTGTGCACATTGAAACTATTGCTTTGACGACAATATACTTTCTCTAGCTATTCTTGCCCATGCCAAAGAAAATGATCGAGCGAATTGAAACCGAAAGAGCATAAAAACAAAAGAAAAAAGCTTGGAGCTTTACCTTCTTGTGGGGTAGCTAAAGCACTAAGAACATGTAGTAGTAATCAGAGAAAAGAAAAAAAAAATGAATGGGGGTATGTACCGTTTGTTGTTTTGATTATGATTCACAAATCCTATAGAATCAATCTGTGCCATACAGATAGATAGTAAAAGAGCATCAGACTTGCTGTTTGACAAGCAAAGAAAGATGGGAATTTTGTAATACATGTTCTAGATTCCACTACAAATCTACATCAACTTTAGTTTATTTTGCAAAAAGATATACAAATATTATGCAAATTATATCTGTACAAAATAGTGCCAAGATTATAGACAAAAACGCAGTAGGGCTAATCTTTATCACATTAGATGATCTTCTTAAATTGGTAGTGGAGGGCCACCTTTAGTGTTGTAGTACATCTTCCTTTGCCTATATAAATACATGCTCTTCCATAAGATGTTCAAGTGTTAAGTGAACCTCACAGAGAGAGAGAGAGAGAGAGAGAGAGAGAGAGAGAGAGAGAGAGAGAGAGAGAGAGAGAGAGAGAGAGAGAGAGAGAGAGAGAGAGAGAGAGAGTGAGTTCTTGAATTTTGTTAAGTGTTCAAGCTCTTTGATAGGGAGACCTGAAAAACAAAGAAAGAAACAATGGTTAGTATCATTGACTTATATCCAGCCTATGTATATCTTGTCTGAATTCCTGTCGGAAATGCCTAGGAAATTATTGTATCGGAAAAGTTTTCCAAGGACAGTTTTTTCGATGAAAACCGTTTTGTAGGAACTATTTTTCATCGACGTATAACTAATGGCCATTTCCTACGCATTTCTGACGCAACTGTTTTTCTACTAGTGCATGTTGATTTTCTAAAACTATCTTTATCTTGTGAAACCCTAATATTCTAGACTTTTGAAACCCTAAACTTTCTATTTATGTTTCATCGAACGATAGATCAAAATTTGTGCTTTTTTTTCAGGACGGGAAGATGACCTTAACGGTCGCGGATGCGGTAGACTACAAGGGTTTTCCGGCTGATAGGTCGAAAACCGGAGGTTGGGTGCCTGCTGCCTTAATTCTTGGTGAGTTCATACATAATTTGTTTCATTGTTTTATGCATTCAAACCTATTTGGATATGCATGTGCGTGTGTACATGGTGGTCCTGTGGTCACTTGGGTTCAAAGGCTCGGGTTTAAGTAACAATGGCTGATCACAACCAACAAACACAGTAAATTTGATCAGAAACTGGACCACCCTGGCCACTAGGTTTTATTGTGTACTCTTGTGTTTGGTATCTTTATGTATACCTTTAAACATTTTTTTTCTTTTGTTCCGGTTTCTATTTGATTGAGAGTACATGAGAAGGGAAGAAGATAAGATAGTTTTATCGCGGTAGACAAGTGTTATGCTTGTATATGCGTATCTATAAGTCGAAAAACTAGTTATAAGCCTTTAAATTCTTATGATTTTTGTGTATTTCTCTCTACTTATAATATAATCATCTCTCTTTACACTAAGTCGAAACAACTTATAAAAATTTTGAGGTATTTTCGAAGCCATACAGACAAAAATCAAATATGCATATATAGCATAATATTGTCACAAATCCGTACTATCATCTTCTTCTCTTTTCGTTCATTCAAATGGGGTGGCAGGTGGTGAAATATTGAGTGAAGGTTGTTGAGAGGTTGTTGTGCAAGTCATTGTGCATGTTTCATGCAAAGTGTCTAGAAGATGACATGGAAAATTATGGTGTCATTTGATTACTTCCTAGAAAATTATATAATAATATTTGCTTTTGATATGTTTTCAAGTCAAAATTACTTTCTTCAATAAAGAGTAAGAAAATATTTTTAAAGATTATAATTATAAATGTTTTTTTTTTCTTATTTTAATACTACAAAATTCATATATCACTAAACAATTTGGTATTTGTGAACAACTTTAAAACGGTCACAAGATTTAAGGGGCTGAGTTGTGACAGAACTCACAGCAGTAGCGAATTTAGGGGTATCCCAAAAAAACAGGATTTAAGGGTATCATAATATTTGCTCAGAAATATCTGATGTATAAAACGGAGAAAAAAAGAATTGCTCTAATTTAACACTTCTCTTACAAAAAGAGGGGAGGGGATATCTGGGCTATCCCTACCGTCTTCATAGATCCGCCCGTGAATCACAGTACTTCGGAAAAATTAGCAACCAACCTATTTCAATCGCTATACTGTGGTAAATTTTTGACAAACACGTCTCATTCGCAAATATTAAAAAAAACTATAAATCAACCACAAAAATAATCCTGATATGAAAATATATACTTGGTATATACGTAACTTTTCACCCAGAGTCTTGGAGGGGAAAAGGGAGCAAAACGTTTCCATCATACTCATATATGCACCAAGCTACGTACATGGCTTTTCTTTGATAAGTAATTATTCAATATTTCAAGATCATGTAAAGTATTTTTGGCTAAAAAGTGAAAAGGAATTTAATTCATGGTGTTTTAAATTTTGCATAATAGTGTTATACAAAACATTATGTACGTAAACAAACAGAAACAAAATACCATTTTAAAATTTTAAATGACCATGTGCTTATTCTCTTTTTAGGCAAATCTTTTTGTTTAAATGACTCAACACTGTACATATGGGCTAGTCACATGTAAACTAATCATCTTTTTGTTTAAATAACTCAACACTGTACATATTTGTTTTTATGTCTATTTTATTTAGAAAAGTGTGGTATGGGCTTTCCACTAGTGTCTAGTGCTCAATCATTGTACATATGGGAATAATTGAGATACTTGGGGCCCCCCAATCAAAAAGCCCTTTCAAGTTTCAACATCCCACTCCTAAATATTGTAAAAGTAGGGAGGACAATTCCTTAATTATAAACGCCAAGACAAGGTATAATGTCGGGTCAAATCTGTCTTTCAATATACGATCGACACAACCATGTATGAACAATAATACATAAGTACGTTGTTGTTACACGATTCTTGCGAGATTGACTTGTCATCCGATGATCCGAATACTTGAAGGGGTCCCAAGCATCATAACTAAACTCGGGTTCTAATCTTTTTAATCCAAGAATACTAATATTATTAAGAGTAAAGTGTTGTTATCTTCGTCCATGTGGTTTGCCCAGTTTTGTCATTTTCATCCAAAAACCTTTTTTGCCCCATGAATATCGCAAGAATTCGAAACCAGTGGGTTGGCCATTGAAAAAAAAAAGAATTTAAGATGAAAATGGCAAAACTGAGCAAACCACATGACGAAAATGACAGTTTACTCTGTTATTAATTTAATATTATTAGATTATACATACAAGTGTTTACTCAACTCATTGTGTATAGTATGGTTAAAATCAAAAAATGTAGCTTATGAATCTTGAATTTGACTTGTGTGACAGGGATTGAAATATGTGAGAGGTTATCAACAATGGGAATAGCAGTGAACTTGGTGACATATTTGGGTGGAACTATGCACCTCCCAAGCTCATCATCAGCTAATGTGGTTACTGATTTTTTGGGCACATCTTTCCTCTTGTGCCTACTTGGTGGCTTTTTGGCTGATGCTTTTCTAGGCAGATTCAAAACTATTGTCATCTTTGCTTCTATTCAAACACTTGTAAGTCTTCAATTCCTATACATACAAATGCTTGTTAATTGTGAACAAATTTTAGAAGAATATGAACAAATTTTTTTTCTATATATAACCTACACATGTGTAAATAATGTGTCAGTTATATTACATATATACGTAGATAAACGTTTAATAATTTAATTTAATATAATATACCTAGTACAAAATAATAAAATTATGATCCATTATATTTTTAATTTTAAGGAAAAGTAGAGCATTGCCTATAGTGACTATAAATTCGCCATGTCACTATTAACTTGGTGATTGAATAATATGTATCGTCGCAAAGCATATAACTTTAGTCACAATATCCACTTTTAACAACTCCTTTTTATTTCAAAAACTATGCTTGTTTTATATTTCTAGACATCTTAACTTATTTCATGTCACTAATGATCATCATACTAGGGTACGGGCACGCTAGCACTCTCGACGAAATTGCCAAACCTAAGGCCGCCACCATGCCACGCCAACGAGGAATGCAAAGAAGCAAATGGATTCCAAATGGGAATCCTCTACCTTGCTTTGTATCTCATCGCGCTTGGGACAGGCGGCTTGAAATCCAGTGTGTCGGGTTTTGGTACCGACCAGTTCGATGAGAAGAACGAAGAAGAAAAAACACAAATGGCTTATTTCTTCAATAGGTTCTTCTTCTTCATCAGTCTCGGAACACTTACCGCGGTTACGGTGCTCGTGTACATACAAGATGAAGTTGGTAGAAGTTTGGCTTACGGGATATGCACAATCTCGATGTTCGTTGCTATTTTGGTCATCTTATCGGGGATGAAAAGATATCGGTACAAGAAGAGTGCGGGAAGCCCTATTGTCAGCATTTTTCAAGTTTTGGTCGCTGCGGTAAAAAAGAGGAACATGGCTCTTCCTTACGACATCGGCATGTTCTATGAAAACGCGCCGGAGGGTTCGCGAATCCATCATACGAACCAGTTTCGGTGCTTGGACAAGGCTGCTGTGGTCGCGGAAGATGATTTTGTGAAAAATGGCTCGGGTAGTGCAGCCCCAAATCCGTGGAAGTTATGCACCGTGACACAGGTGGAAGAAGTTAAAATGATGGCAAGGTTGTTGCCCGTTTGGGCAACAACCATATTGTTTTGGACGGCTTATGCTCAAATGATTACATTTTCAGTTGAGCAAGCGTCCACAATGGAGCGATCCGTCGGAGGGTTCGTTATCCCTGCTGGGTCGCTCACTGTCTTCTTTGTGCTCGCGATATTGCTTACTTGTGCTGTTTACGATTGTGTGATCATCCCTTTTTGGAAGAAATGGAAAGGAACTCCAGGTAAATACATCTATATATATTCTATTAGCAATTCTTCAGTTTTAATCCGGTTTTTGCAACTAAATTCTTTTTTGTTTTGTGTTTTTGTATTTTTTTTTAACAATAGCGACTTTTTTGTGACAAATATATTTTTCGTTGCTAATTTTGGGATTGATATTGTTTTCGTCGCTAACTATTGCGACCAATATTGTTTCGGTCAGTAACTTTGCAACCAATTTATTTATTTATTTATTTTGAATGGCAAGTTGGCAACGGCTTTATATATCAACATAAAGGCCCCAGCAAGAAACTGGGAACCAATTTAGTTACTGTCGCTAAGGTTGCGACCATTTGGTTTCAGTTCCTAATCTCGTCGCAAATCTTGCGACCGTTTTTGTTGATTACAAATTTCAGTCGCTTTTGCTTATTTTTATAATAGTGCTTATTATAACTGTTTATTTGTATCCGGACAACAGGTTTCACTGATCTACAAAGAATGGCACTAGGATTGGTCCTGTCAACCTTAGGAATGGCGGCAGCCGCATTGGTCGAAATGAAACGATTGTCCGTCGCTAAATCCGTCGGCAGCACCCCAGCAGGAAAATCGCTGCCAATAAGCGTGTTCATGCTCATCCCGCAGTTCTTCCTAGTGGGGGCGGGCGAGGCGTTCATATACACCGGCCAGTTAGATTTCTTCATCACAAGATCACCAAAAAGCATGAAAACGATGAGCACCGGGCTCTTTTTAACGACACTTTCACTTGGGTTTTTCATGAGTAGTTTTCTGGTGTCGGTAGTGAAGAAGGTGACAGGAAGCCACGGCGGAGAAGGGTGGCTAGCCGATGATATAGATCATGGAAGATTGGATTGTTTCTATTGGTTGTTGGCGATTTTGGGTGTGATAAATTTTGTGGTTTATCTTGTGGTGGCAGCTTGGAACAAAAAGGATGATAAGGAGACAGAAATGGTGGATGTTCATGTTTGATAGATTATAGTTACTTAAATTGTGTGTGTACGTGTGTGTGTGTGTGTTTTTTTTTTTTTTTTGTTTATATCGTCAGTTTTCTTGTAATGTTCAAATATAATTAAATGGAATTTGGTTTGGTAGTTAATGGTTATAGATGCTGGCCACAAGATAAGTAGCCTGAGTTTGTAATGTCATATTTGTTGGGATTTATGTTCAACTTTATTTTGATGGCTAGATGAGTATTATAGGGTTTTTGTTATATGGCGAGAAACATACAAGTGTATACTTGGAAGATGAGAGAAGGTTAAAAAAGTGTGGTGAACAGATGGTGGATAATGAGGGGTGGTCTAATGGGCTTTGTAAAGTAAGGGCTCTAGATCCCATTTTCTTAGAAATAATTGGGCTTACATTTTGGGTTGTGCATAGTGAAATAGGGTGGCCCGTTTATGATGCGTGAACGAGTCCAAAAAATGAAGCGGTCGGTCTCAATGAAATGTCCCTATGTTCGCCATGAAATTAGGCCACAAGTCGAGGGAGGGAAACGAAAAGGAAAGAACCAAAAGTCGAAGCTTCCCCTTTGAGCAATAATCAATGAAGCGGCAGAATTAGAAGCAAAAATCATTGAGAAAAATATCAGGATACAACTGAACTCATCAAAAGATGCAATCACATCAATCGTTTGAAGCCACGAAGAATTGAAAAAATGTTTCTCCTATCTGAATCCTCGAATAAACTTCTAAAATCCAAAGTCCAAACTTCATCGATTTTGCCTAATTGAACATTTAGACTATGCAGTATGGGAGTGGTGGAGGTATTGTGGGCTGAGACGGCATTCATGGCCGCTAGTGGAACACCGCCCCCTCACTAGTGGTCGTGAAGCTCATGAAGACTCCCATAAAGGCCATAAGGAAGGAAGAAAGGGCGATGTAGCCATTGTGGCGGGTCCCTCAACGATCAGATTTTAAAATAATAATAATAATAATAATAATTAACTATCAATATCCCCCAAATTTTCACACAAACTCTACTATTTCTCTCTACAAATTCTCTTCAAAAAATATATAAATTCTCCATACAATCATGGTTTCTTCATCCTCATCTGATGAAATCGTAATTTTTTATGTAAACGTGGTAATGGAGGTGGCAAAAATTATTTTGAGGGAAGAAGAAAACGAGCATACGTCTCAACCGTTCACGGGGAGTGCCGCTTTAAAAAGAGATCGGAAGAGTATACTAATATGTTCCTTGTTGTTTTTAGATATGTATTTTAAATCGTTACCATAGGTGTTCACGAACGATTGGTGGCTAACTACTTTGTTGATAACCTTATCTACGCAGATGAACGGTTTAGGCGTCGGTTTCGAATGAGTCTTCGTCTATTCCTACGTATTGTCCATTTGGCAAATATGGACACATTTTTTACATTACAATGTGATGTCAGAGGCAAAAGGAATTTTGCTACCTTACAAAAGTGCACATCGGCGATTCGGCAAATGTATATGACACTTCTGGTGATACATGGGATGAGTATTTGAAGATATCTGAAAGAACATCCCGTGAAAGTTTGTATAAATTTAGAAAATGTGTGGTCAAGTTATATAGCAAGAAGTATTTATGTAAAGCAACACGGAAGGACATCAAAAAGCTATATGCAGCTCACGAAGAAAGACATGGATTCCCTGGAATGATAGGTAGTATTGATTGTACGCAGCGGTCGTGGCGTAATTTCTCTAATGCATGGCGAGGTCAATTCACACACGGTAATACAAGACATTCTTCAATAACGCTAGAAGTTGTGTATTCACAAGATCTACGGGCTTGGCATGCTTTCTCTGGTGTTGTTGGTTCAAACAATGACTTAAACGTTCTTCATTAGTCCGAGGTTTTCAACAACAACATACAGGGTACATGACCTGATTCTTTGTTTACAAACATGGGTGTTATCTTGCTGACAGTAAATATCCCGAGTATGCAGTAATTGTTAAAACTATACCGTGTTGAATGGTTATTTGGTGTTTTAAAGCAACAATGGCACATTGTGCCACACCCAGTATGTGCATTCACCACAAAAAAATGAGATACTTTATATATGCTTGTATCTTATTGCATAACATGATTATCGAAGATGAAGGTAACGCAATATGCGAGTATGATCTGAATGACATTCAATAGGATGTTGAACCGATTGATGCGGCGCAACAAGAGGTAAACATGTGGGCATTACACAACAAGCATGTGCACCTCAACCTTCGTACCGATTCGATCGAGCATATTTAGGGCTGTAAACAAACCGAACGTTCAACGAACACTCGTGAACCATTCGGTGGGAAGTTCGTTTATGCTCGTTCATTTAGTTAACGAACGAACACGTTCGCTCGATTAAATAAATGAACGAATACGAACAAAGGTCTCATTCGTTATGTTCATTTACGTTCATTCATGTCTATTCGTTTACGTACGTTCATGTTCGTTTGTCTATATTTATTTTTTAAAAGTTTTTAATGTTTTTACTTTCCCCCTTAAGTTTTACTCCCCCCCCCCCCCCCCCCCCCCTCCCCCTGATTCCCATCAGATAGTAGAAAGTAAACTCTTATGGGCTTATCTAAACATATTGAAAGTTGGATAATCAAGAACTGATACATTTGTTTTGAAGTTCATATCAAGAATTGAAGACATTTTTTAGGATATGTATTTTGGATACTTATGTTTTAAGTTAAACTTGATTTATCATATGGTTCTTGTAGTAGATTTCTTGTGTCTTCAATTCTTGATTATCATTTAATGGTTGTACTTGATTACTTTTGTTGTGTCTAGTGTTTAAGATTAATGGTGTTTTTTTAATTTTCAAATTTAATGTTAGTTTGTGTTCATTTGCGTCTGTTTGTGTTTGTTTGTGCTCGTTTATGTTCATTTGTATTCGTGATTAGTGTTCACAAACTGTTCGTGAACAACTGAAACTCCTTAACAAACGAACACGAACATTAACTTTTGTTTGTCGTGTGCTCGCGAACAGTTCACGAACAACTGGAACTCCTTAAGCATATTTGGAACTCCGCTCACGTCGATCCCGATGTCGATTCCGATGATAATTAGTTTCAGCTTTTTTTCAAATTATTTAGTTTTAATTTTATTTATGTTTGGTTTTTAACTTTTTTCAATTATGTTATTTTTTTCTATAAATTATGCATTTTTTAATATTAGTGAAAAGTTTAATTTTATTTTTTGTTTAAAAATTAAATGAATTGAATTAAAAGGGGGGGGGGGGGGGTATAGTGAACCAGACTTTTGGATAGTGGAGGAGGAGGATGAAAAGAAATGCTAACGTGACGCTGAGATAGATGATGGTGATGACCCTCTACTAATAGACCAGACGATATAACCTTAAAGAATTGTAGAAATCATTTCTCCTACTTCACAATCATCAACCGTTGAAGGTAAGTGTTAGAAATATCAACTCAGCTAGTAAGAATTGGAATTAAATAAATCTAACTCGAATTTACATATATTAAAAATAGAATCGAATGAACAGTTAATCAAATATTTTAAAAATATATAGTTTTTTTTATTTTATTATCTTCTTTACTTTTAAGTTGGACAAGCTTGTGTCAACCAGACTTTTGGATAGTGGAGGAGGAGGATGAAAAGAAATGCTAACGTGACGCTGAGATAGATGATGGTGATGACCCTCTACTAATAGACCAGACGATATAACCTTAAAGAATTGTAGATATCGTTTCTCCTACTTCACAATCGTCAACCGTTGAAGGTAAGTGTTAGAAATATCAACTCAGCTAGTAAGAATTGGAATTAAATAAATCTAACTCGAATTGTTTTAAGTTTCAGGATAAAGTTGTTGGTTATAAAAATTGAAGGATGTTGTTTGTAAACAATCGACTCTTGAGTGACTTGTTTGAGCGTAAAATAAAGTTGGATGACCTTTCTAAGACAATACGCATTATTTCTCTCCATTAAAAGGATGTTATGGGGCTAATCTAATCTAATAATAATAATACTAATAAAATACTCCATTTAATGCCACATGGCATTCTTTTATAATAAAAGATTTTATCAAAATACTATATGGCAATTTATCAATTTACCTCAACCATAATAAATAATAAGTAAATTAATATAAAGACTATTAAATGATTGAATTTAATATATATATAGAGAAGGATCCGTTAGGAACCACCCTTTATTGCGAGAATCAATGTGAACACAATCAAAAATACCTAAAAATAGCTAAAAAAAAACACACAAAAAAATTTTTTCTACTAAAAGTAGCGATTTTAATGTAAAAATATTTAAAAAAAATTTGTGTGTGTTTTTTTTTTTTTTTTTGAGGTTTAGTTTTTTGCATTTTAGCTTGGGTGGGAGAGGGGGTTTAGGTTTTTGGGGGGTGAGGGAGGGGGGTTGGGGGTTAGGTTTTTTGAGGGGTTTAGTTTTTAGCATTTAGCTTGTGTGTGTGTGGGGGGGGGGGGGGTGTTAGGTTTTTTTAGGTATTTTTGGTTGTGTTCACATTGTTCTTGCGGTTCTCGCAATAAAGGTGATTCTCGCATTAACCGTACCCTATATATATATATATATATATATATATATATTAAGATAATTTTATATTCATGATTATATCTCTTTAATATTATTAATTTTTAATAATTAATATTAGTTATCTACTTACCTATACTTTAATAAATAAAAACATACTTATCAAAAGAAGATGAGATAACAAAAAATTTATACGTCCATCACTATTTGACTTAACCAAAAATTTAAAACGTATCATGTTTATAATTTGTTATTATCGTTTTCACAAATGTTAAACATATATATAAACAATATATACACATGTTTAATATATATAATCTTATATTACGAACTAATTCCATTCAATCTTCTACTTTGATAACACTTTTTAAAATAAGAAAATATTTATTGGAAATAAAATATGCTAATTCTTTTTTATTCAAAAACAAAATTCTTACTTCGTAAACGCATCACTTAAAATGGGCAATGTTATACTTTTTCTTTAATTTTGTATGTATAGTTCATATTGGAATTATATGTATTCATATCAAAATTTATATTTATTATGTGTGATGCAAGAAATAGTATAAAATATAAAAAATAATTCAAAATTTATAATCGTTATGTCCTTCAAACACAACTAGCATCAACAATAACATATTTATTTTAAAAAACCCATTCAAGTTTATATAAATTGAAAACACATTCTTTCCAAAGAACTCGATTAACTCCACGTAACACGTGATTATCTTAAAATCTTTAATTTTCTATCCTCAAACACATGTAACACATGGGTCTATAACCTAGTGTTAACAATATATACCTCAGTCGTTTTTGAGGTGTCCGAAGCGAACTAGCTTAGAAGAGATTTGGACTCGGTTCAGCTTTCTAATAAGCGGGATTGATGGAAGTGGACAGGGTCGTCGAAAGAAGAATTTTTGGTGGGAGCGGTGAGGAAGATGTTGGCTAGAGGTGGGACTATAAATAACAATATTTATATTATGAACCGGAGTAAATTAGTCCCTTTGAAATGTAATGTTCTTTTGTGGAGATCTTAAATGGGTCGTATCGCAACCGCATATGCTTTAAAGGCGAGAAATATTGATATTGAAGACGACACTTGCTCCATGTGTAACTCGAGCGAGGAATCGGCTAGGCATTTACTTTGTTTATGCTACATTGTTGCTCGAATTTGGCACTATGTTGGAACTTGGTGCAGAGTGGCTCCATTCGTTGCGGGTTCGATTGGAGACCTTTTGGAAATATATAAATTGGTAGGTTTAACTGGAGGTGCTAAGGAGGCTTTTGAATGTATTGTTAAGATGGGGTGTTGGTGTATTTGGCGTGCGAGAAACAAGTTAAAGTTTGAGAATAAACAAAGTCGGTGGAAGATATAATTAAGGATGTGAAGACTACAAGTTTTCTGTGGTATAGCAATAGATCTAAATCTAGAACAGTTTCATGACATGATTGGTGTAACTTTGTAAGTAAGTGTTTGTGTGTTGGGCCGCCTTGTTTTGTGGGTTGGTTTTTATTAATGAAGTTCATGTTTCAGATATATAAATATATATATATATATATATAGGTAAAGTGTAGAATACAAATTCCCTAATCGTACATTATATACGCGAGTTTATTGGCCGTAGACGTGGTTGATTCGTTTTTCACTCTTAAGGTTAAATCAGACATTTCATTCAATCATCTGAGGGAAAAATCGTCTGATCATTCAATTTGCGAGAAGTTCGTTACACTAATATCCCGGTAATTATTATTTGAATCAGTTTCAAATTTTTCATAATTCTCAAATTGCAGTTTTCGTTCTTCTGTGTTAGGGTTTGATTCAATTGTTTTTTCAATGGATCCACAGAGCAGCACCGGACGAAATACAGCTGTTGATTTTGAAGAAGCCCGATCGATCGGTGATCATGTTCAATTATCTGCGTATCAGAGAGTTACGATTGAAGATGTTTTAAATCCGGTACCTGCAAATCCAAATCCAAATCCAAATCGAAATGCAAGTACAAGTGGTGTAAACGAGTGTTCTAATGGTAATTATGTTAATTCAGATCTTTAAATTGTTCGTAGATTTTTTTTGTTTAATCGTAGCAATGATTTTGCATTGTTGTAACTGTTTTGAAGTTTTAATGTTGAGCATAATTGATATAAGAGCAACATGTATAAGTTCGCATGTTATGATTCTGGCAATTCGCATGTGATGTTTATTCTTAATACTGATTTCGCATGTTATGATATAATAAATCGCATGTGTAAAACATATTTATCAAAATCATCATTTTCGCATGTTATGAGTCATACAATTCGCACGTGTTGTTGTCCTTATGATGAAATTATGGAGTTTTTAATATATCGCATGTTAGTAGTCCGATAAATCGCATGTGTTTTCTTTTTTTGATTTGATTTATGTAGATGAAAGGGTTTACACTCCGGAGGTTGAACCATCAGCTACACCTGTGGTTGGAATGCAACTTACCTCTATTGAACAAGCATATGTGTTTTATCAAACATATGCTAAGTTAGCTGGTTTTTCTACTCGGAAAGGTGGTGAAGTACACAGTGGTGGTATAATCAAAACTAAGTATTTTGTTTGTTCTAAAGAGGGACATAAGCCATTGTGTATTGACGATGCTTATTCGAAGTCAAAAAAGCCATTCAAATCAAGGAACAGGGGGACCATTAGAACTGGGTGCAAAGCTCAACTTATGATTTGCACGGTGGATGGTAGATTATATACAGTAAAGAGATTTGTTGATGACCATAATCATAAGTTTGTATGTCCACACGATATTCATATGCTGTCAGCGTACAGACAATTGTCAGATGTCCAGGAGGAGATGATATGGGAACTAGGCACTTTAAACAGTGGCCCTGTCAAAGCTTTCCATATAATGAGGAAACGTTACGGTGGTTTCGAGAATGTTGGCGCCACGGTGGATGATTGCAAAAATTTTAGGAATCGAATTAACAGTTATATAGGAGAATATGACGCTGACATGGTGATTAATAGGTTGACCGACAAAAAACAGTATTTAGTTGATTATTCGTTTGAATATTCAATTGAAGATGACAAACGGTAACTGGTTTGTTCTGGGCCGATGGGTTATGCAAGCGTAACTTTATGGAGTTCGGGGATGTGATATCGTCCGATGCAACTTTCAAGACAAACAGGTAAGTGTTACATAAAATGGTTTTTCTTTTTTTTTCGCATGTTATATGATTTCCTAAACTTTGCAATATCGCATGTTAATATACATTGAAGATTAGGTGTTGAATATATCGCATGTTATACTGTATATTTTCGCATGTGATATTTTGTCTATTTCGCATGTTACAATGTCTATTTCGCATGTGTTTGTTCAGGTACAAGATGGTGTTTGTTCCGTTCACTAGGATTGACAAACACTGTCGAAATGTAACCCTTGGAGCTGGGTTGTTGGCATCGAAGAGCATTGAATCTTATAAATGGCTTCTGAATTCATTCGTAAAGTCATTTGGTCGGCAGCCAAAGGTTGTAGTGACGGACCAAGACCCTGCTATGAAACAGGCTATTGAGGAGGTTTTTACCACCAGCAGACATAGATTGTGCATGTGGCACATAATGAAAAAAGTGGCAGATAAGGTATACCATGCTATATTGTCTTTCGTTAGCTTTTTTTTTATAATATAGATTTTGTTATAGGCTGATATAAAAACCATTTATTTGTATAGGTTGGACACGAGTTGTGTAATAATGATGAGTTTAAAAGGAGGATGTGCGATATTGTATGGACTGATTCTATTGATCCTGAAGAATTTGAGAGACAGTGGAAGTTGGTAATGATTGAGTACGGTCTTACAAAAAATAAATGGATTGATGATATGTTTGCAATAAGATCCATGTGGATTCCAGCTTTTTACCGGTACGAGCCAATGTCTGGACTTATGAGAACAACATCGAGATCAGAGAGTGAGAACCAGTTTTTTGCCAGGTGGCTAATTCACAACTCACTCTTGTAGAGTTTATGAATCATTTTGGCGGTGCAATGGATGTCCAAAGGTTCAATCATAAAAAGAATGATCACATTTCAAGATATACTGAGCCTAATGATTGGAGCCAAACTACTTTGGAAAAAGATGCTGCTAAGATATACACCAGGTCTATATTCTTTGATCAGCAAATAGAGATATATGGAACTATTACCGAATGTCTGCCGATGGACATCAAAATCGATGGTCCACAGATAAGGATATCTTTGAAAGACTTTAAAGCTCATGGAGATGGGTTATTAGAGGTATTATAGCATATATATTTAAAACATGCGATTTTGAAAACCTACATACGATTTTAAATTCTTCAATTAAAAGATTTTTTAGACATGCGAAATTGTTCATTTACTCATGCGATTTTAAATTAATTCAATTAAATGATTTTTTAGACATGCGAATTTGTTCATTTACACATGCGATTTTAATTCTTAATATTTTTTTTTTTTGGTTTTCTTAGGTGTGTTTCAAGAATCTTGAAAATGATGTAACTGCACAGTGTAGCTGTTTGCGTTTTGAACAGTATGGGCTGCTATGTAAACACATCTATTTTCTTTTCAAGATGTTTGGTGTTAAAGAAATACCAAACAAATACGTTATGAAGAGATGGACAAAGGATGTGGTTCCGAATGAATTAAACGCCACGTTCGATGTAAAGGTTAATGATAAGGATGAGCAACAGAAGGCTAAACAGATTGCTCGTGAAATCATCTACACATGGGAGTATTTGGTTAGCAATTTGATTTCCAACCTTAATCAACTTGTTTTAGTCAGTGATCAAATGAAGCAGATTAAAGAGAAAGTTAATCAGAGTCGTATAACCAAGCAGCTTGATCCAAAGTTTGACCGGTTTTCAAAGTTGATTGGTTACCAACAACCAGTAACTAATGCACCTCCTACTGTCCGTGTGCCGGCTGGTATAAGAAACAAAGGACGTGGCTCGCATAAAAGGATTAAATCGAAGAAGGAACAAATGATCAGCCACAAAGGGAAAAGGTCAAGGACATGTAGTGTATGCAACGAAAAAGGTCATGATATTCGGACATGCGAGATACTGAAAGGCAAACAAAAAAAGAAGATGAAGGGAGTCCAGATTGAAAAAGATCCCAGGCACAAAGCCAACGAGGTCGAAGACGATGAAGAGGAAGATGAGTTTGAAGATTACAGTGGAAGTAGTGATGATGGCACTGAAGAAGAAGATCAGTGGGAGGAGGTTTCAGACGAGGAAGATTAATTTTTTTTACTGTACATGCGATTTTACAAGACAAACATGCGATTTCATACATACGAGTTTATATCATACAATCATGCGATTTAGTATGTAAACATGCGATTTCATATGCATCAGTATACAAGTACATTACACGCGATTTCACTTTGTTTTCATTTTAGTACATGCGATTTTGAGTTATCTTTTTTTTTGGTGACAAAGTTGTCTAAATCATTCATGCAATTTATATTATAATGAAGCAGAAGATGTTTTCAAAACTTGTGCCAAAAACATAAATATAAAGTAGTTGTTATTGTCTAACACAAATAAAAACATAAAACGATTAAACAGAAATTTAGTTACTTGAAGCAAATATTTTGTCACGTTCAGCAGAGCTGAACTCCATTTTCTCTTTCACAGTGTTTAGAGCATCTTTCAGGAAAGAGAAGGCTAAGTCATCAGCTCGAGATTGTTCCTTCAGGTGAACCAAAGTTGCGTCCCTGAAGCTTGAAGGTTGTTCATTAAGTAGTCTCTCCCACATCTCTTGATTTTTTTTAATTTCTTCAAGAATCTTCCCCTGCACATCAAGAATCAAATGAGAAGAGGTGACATCGGTGCTTATTTCTGTCAACGTGCGAGTTGACAATAGTTCCTTTATTGCAATGTTTTTTATCTGTTGTGAATCTTCAGATGACATTTTCTCGGGTGTGTTTTGTATGTTTTTGTGTTCAGTGTCTTAATATGGAAGATAGTTATCCTTGGGTGTTTTATATTAAAATAATAAATTTATTATGTAGGTAGGGTGGTAAGTTGTGTAGTATTTATGGTAAAATTGATCATTACAAGTCACATTACAGTCAAATCGGTAATAAATTCATTTTTTTATATATAAAATAGTTAATTTTTAATTCTTTTAATTATCATTTTATAATTTTTTGTTTTTGCATTTTAGGACAAAGTTATATGAAATCATCTAATGCAATTTTTTCAAAATCGCATATGATTCGAAAACGAATTCGTACACTTTAAGAAACCACAGACAACTTCACTTTTTAAATCGCATGTGTGTAAAAATAGAATTCGCACACTATAAGTAATCTCAAACATTATTAACTTTTTTAGAATCGCATGTGTAAAAACAAGAATTCGCACACGATAGGAAATCTGCAACATTATTTCTTTTTTTAAAATCGCATGTTATAAATAATGATTTCGTACACTGTAAAAAAAGAAACCTTTCTTTTTGTTTGGAATGTTTTTTCGCACGTTTAATATGTATTTCGCATATTTATAATTTTCATCCTGCATCATCTTCTTTTCGATAGGTGGTCTATCGATTTGTTTCAGTTCTGAACTTCCAAAATCATCATATATGAAATCGCAGAAGGAGATTGGTTAATAAGAATCTTACGCTGTTGTGATGCGTGTGAAGTGTTGTATATTTTTAATGTATATTTTAAGCCCTTTAACACTTTTTAGCCAAGTTTTAAATTTATAAAACACAATATTTAATAACACTAAACACACATATGGGCAAGTGCACCCATCGTGAGCATAGTATAGTGTTGGTAAGATACCGAGGTCGTCCAAGGACACAAGAGCTTTTAGTACCGTTTTATCCTCAACGTCTAATCAAATTAAAAGTTTAGAAAAAGGTTTTGAACTAGAAAAATAAAACTAACTAAAATGATGAAAAATAAAATAAAATAAAAAACAGATAGACAAGATGAATCACTTGGATCCGACTCGTGTTTAGTGTAACCTTTGATTATTTCCGCACTTTTGCACTTTTTAAGAGATTATCTTAGTTATTGTAGTAGGCCCCTCTTCTGAAAGTGGCGTTACCCTCAACCCAGTAGTTTGAGTCAGCAAGGATATAATCCTAAAGGGTTGGATTATTGAAAGATAATTAATTAAGTTATTAATGCATATTGTGGTAGGTCCCTCTTCTGGAGGTGACGTTACGCTCGGCTAAGTAGTCTGAGTCAGCAGAGATACAGTCCTAAGTAGCCGGGTTAAAGTTTTAATAGTAGTTTACATATGAGGGGATCAAGGAGTTCGGACCCCCGCCATCCAATACCAGTGGGTATTGAAGGAGGTCCTACTAAAGTTGACCCAGGTCCTTGCAGGATCTATACACTGAACAAGGCAAGACTCTTACCAAGTCGTTCCCTTAACCCCCGACCAGGTAGCCAACATACCTCCATATAGACCGTGGAGATATGAATGGTGAAAATCTTTTATTTTATATAGACAGTAAAATAATGCCAAGACACCACAGACAAACGATAAGGAAGACTCACCTTCAACATAAGAAACTAGTTATTAAAGTCATTAATACATAACCAAATAAAAAGTGCGAAAAGATTAAAAATAAAAGGTATTACACTAGACACTTGTCTTCACCAAGTGATGTAAGAGACTTAGGCAAACATGACCTTTGATTGTCAAGAACTCTTACGATCAATCTTGGATCCCGAGACTACTCACACACTCTATGGTGGATGATGGATGATGGTGGTGGATGTGGATTGTGATGGTGGTGGTGGGTGGGTGAAGTGTGAGAGAGGTGGTTTGCCAAGGAATGGTTTGCAAATGAGCCAAGCACCCCTATTTATAGCTTGTACAGAAGCCCGGACACGGCCCTGTGTCCATTGGGCACGGCCCCGTTGTAACAACTCTCGCCAAAATTATTATTTCTTATTTTATTATGTCCAATAGGAAACCCTAATTGAGACCCCCAAGTAATATGGCATGACCCCTAAATTCCCTAATTGACAATTATCCATACAGTTTGCTGTATAATGCAAAAATCATCGAACGGTTGACTCACCTAGGCTAGGAATACACGAGGCTACCCTACCCTAGAAGTGCACCCGTCGCGCCACGCGACAGCCTGTCGCGCCACGCGACAGTCTGTCGCGCCACGCGACAGGGACAACTTTTCAGTATATATTCCAGGGATTGGCACTTGCATGGCTGCATTGGTTCGACGTTCAAAATCGTTTTATACACTGAGTTATTCACTTTTTTCGTTCAAAAACACACACTAGCACGAAGCTCTGCTGCGACAATAGGGTAATAACTCGATCACTGCTACGATACAATGTCCGATTGATTGAAACCGATCCGATGGATGTTTAAGTGCTGCCCGAATCCGGGCTATACTTTGTCATTCGTCGTGAGGGTTTTGATTTCGTGAGCTTATCGTAAATGTTGTATTAAGTTACTGACCTAGTTTCGTGTGCATTGTTGTTTAAATTAGGTTATCAGGCTTATCAGTAGGCTAAACTCTGCCCGTCTAAACTTGCAATGTGAGTCATTCTCTTTTTATCAAATTGCTTTACAAATCCCTAAATGTTTTCCAGTTATACTTTGCAGTGATTAAGTCTTTGCTAATCTTTAATTACTGGCAGTATGTGGGGGTTTTGTGCACATTACTACTAACGATTTATCACTTTAGGTGGGCGAGCCTAACTAGTGATATGTCCACAGTCATAGATTCGGTCGAGTGACAGCTGAACTAGATAATTATATGATAGGAGCAAATATAAAAACCCTTAATGCTGTAAATTTATAACAATGTGTCTTTTATGCAAATTGAATGATTCGCCAGTATTTCCCCGCTGATAAAAATCTTTTTAAACATGTTTCAGGTGATCTGCTGTGAACCAGGGAAAAAGTGCCATGTAGCACTGCAAGCTTGAAAAAGTGGCTCAATAAAATAAATAAATAAATAAATAGGTTCTGTAAAACAGGGATTTCACAGTGAAATCACCTTTATTGTAAATTATGGGGATGATTCCCAAATTATATAATAAAATAATTGGGCATTTTCAAATTTAAGCAATCCTGTTAATACTTCCGCTGCCAAACTAAATACAATTACCACGGGTTTTCTGTCCCGCGGCCTCTTGACCGGGTCACACCGGGCCGGGGGCCGTGATAGAAAAAGGTGGTATCAGAGCCACTGATTTAAGCCAATTAAGTATTTAGAAATACTTAATTTTTCTGATTGTCATTCTGTGATTCTATTAAAAAAATGTAATTTACAAAATTTTAACTTAGAATTTTGTGTGTTTCTTCATGTATGCTAACAGCATGAATGAACTATCAGAAGCACTTCAAAACTTTACTATCCATACCACAGATATGGATACTACCAGTACCTTTACTGGCTACCAGGCTGATACTGAAGAGCCAATGGTATTCCAAGCCCAACCTCAGGAGAAACCGAAGCCGAAAAAAAGAAGAAGATTCGTAGGCTGGAGGCATATGTGTAGGAAAAAACCAGCGGTACAGAAAGTTATAAAGACTGAGGATCTGAAGGATAAAGGAAAAGGAAAAGAAATCAGGAAAAGTTCCAGGCAAGCCCAGGAAATGCCATCATGGGAGGAGCTGGATCGTAAACTGGCACTTAGTGACCTCATCGGACCTGCCGATGAAGACCTCTTCAATTACCCAGTTGAATCACAACTTCCAGTTAACCTAGAGCCTGCTATCCCAGATCCCATTGTCAACCCCCGACCTCTACCAGGAGAACTGGAAGAATAGTGGACAACTGACTGGCAATTTCAGAACCTCTTGAATAACCCTAACACCTTTTTCCCCCAGTTTGACACTGAACCTGCACCAAACCCACCTATGAGCTCTGAGAAATTGGCTGAACTCCGTCACTATGGCGAGGAGCTGATGGACGCAGGAAATAGAATCCGATAAGTGGGAGAACAGATCTCATGGAAATACGACGAGAGGGAGCGTCGTTTCTGAGACGCCAGTTGGTTGTGGTTGCATGATGGTGTGGTTATGTGTTTAATAATAATAATAAAATAAAAATAAAAATATAATTATGTAAAATAACTAAAAATAAAACTTTTGTAACATATCTGGTGTGTAAGGATGCATACTAAAATATATAAAATATGGAAGTCGCAAAGTCGACAATTTTGGCTATACGTGTTGACGTGATTATGTGCGATTGCTTTATTATGTTTGATTGATATTTGTGTATGCCAATAACTTATATATATATATATATATATTGTTCATTATCAGATGGAACCCGTTGTTAATGAACCAGTTAATGAAGTTAACCAATCTGAGCAAAACAATGAGGATCACTTTCTTAATAGGCAAGATATAGAAAACATCGTTGCTCAGGGAATAGCTAATGCTATCCTAGCAATCCTTGCTGCTGCCCGAAATCCAGTTGAACCTAAACCAACTACTCCCAGCAAACGAACTCACGGCGACAATTTCAGTAATAATGTAAATGGAGGCGGCAACATTAATAATAATGATAATGACATGATGCAAGCCCCATTTCTTAAGAAAATGAAAGCTGCAACGCCTGGTTGCACTTACAAGGAATTTCTTGCCTGTAAACCTGTCGAATTTGCAGGCAATGAAGGGGCAACTATCGCGCTACGTTGGTTGGAGAAAACCGAGGCAGTAATCAAAATAAGTAAATGTGCCGAGGAGGATAAGGTTATGTATGCTTCTCACCTTTTTAAGGAAGAAGCATTAGAATGGTGGAATATGGTGTTACAAGCCAAGGGTAGTGACAATGCCTATACCATGAATTGGGAAGAGTTTAAGCATTTGGTGGAAAGGAAATTCTGCCCTGAATATGAAAAAGAGCAAATGGCGAATAAGTTCCTGAGTCACCGAATGGTGGATGTTGACTGTCGAGGGTATACTTCGAAATTCTTCGAATATGCCAGAATTGTGCCCACTCTGGCCTCACAGAACCGGTGCTTATCTCTCGCTACATTTGGGGTTTGATTAGCGAGATCTGTGATATTGTCAAAGCTGCGAGACCCCGCACCATTGACGATGCGGTGGAGTTAGTCAATACTTTGACCGACGGGCTGGTACGTACGCGGGAAAAAAACAGGAAAAATGAGTTAGCCCAAAAGATTACCCAAGGATTTCGTGTGGGTAATAATATTAATTTCAAGAGGAAGGGAACTGGGTCCCCTTCTACCCCGCCATTTTGCGGGAATTGCAAAAAGAAGCATTTTGGAAAATGTAGAGAAAATTGTAATTTCTGCAAAATTCCGGGCCATCGGGAGGAGGAATGCAAGAAGAAATTAAAGGTCTGCTACAACTGTGGGGAAGCTGGGCATTGCAGACCAGAATGCCCTAAATTGGCCAAACCAGTGGATAACAAGGCCAAACCTGCTGAAGGAACTAATAAGAAGAATGCAAGAGCCTTCCAATTGACCACGTAGGAAGCCGAACTGATTCCCGACGTAATAGCTGGTACGTTTCTGGTACACAACGTTTATGCGAAAGTATTATTCGATTCTGGTGCAAACCAAAGTTTTATAAATACTTCTTTCTGCCAAGCTCTTAAGCTACCCTTAACCAAACTTAGACAGATTTTTTACAGTAGAAACAGCAGACGGGAACTCTGTTAACATAGATACAGTTTTGCAAAAAGAAAATATAGAACTTTCAGGTTATAAATTAATAGCAAACCTATTACCCATGAATTTAGCTGGATTCGATGTTGTATTAGGAATGGATTGGTTAGTAGCCAACCATGCTCGAATCCTCTGTGATAAGAATTCCATAGAAATCCGTGCACCCACAGGAGAAGTAATTATGATTACAGGGGATAAGCCGCGTAAACCAATGAAGTTCATTTCGGTAATGAAAGTTGCTAGTTATAAATGAAAGCTAGGAATAGTGTATATGATTTCGGTAATCATAAGCACTAAGGGTAAGGAACTTAAGGAAATTCCCGTAGTATCAGAATACGTGGATGTATTCCCAGAAGAACTACCAGGATTACCACCAGATAGGGAGGTAGAATTTAGAATTCATCTGATTCCTGGAACAACACCCATAGCTAAAGCACCCTAACGGTTAGCACCCACCGAAATGTTAGAATTGAAAAAGCAATTAGATGAATTGCTCAGTAAAGGATTCATACAACCTAGTTCATCCCCTTGGGGAGCACCAGTGTTGTTTGTAAAGAAGAAAGACGGTTCAATGCGAATGTGTATCGATTATAGGGAATTGAATAAGGTTACAATTAAGAACCTATACCCATTGCCTAGGATTGATGATCTTTTCGATCAACTTCAAGGGGCTAGATATTTTTCTAAGATAGATTTACGCTCCGGATACCATCAGTTGAAGGTACAAAAGGAAGACATACCCAAAACTGCTTCAGAACTAGGTATGGTCATTACGAGTTTACAGTCATGCCCTTTGGGTTAACCAATGCTCCTGCAGCATTCATGGACATGATGAATAGAATCTGTAAACCGTACTTGGATAAATTTGTAATTGTCTTTATCGACGACATACTCATTTATTCCAAAAGTCAGGACGAGCATTGTGAACACCTACATGCACTCTTAACTTTGTTAAGAAAAGAGAAGCTTTATGCCAAATTCTCGAAGTGTGAATTCTGGTTGCAGGAAGTGCAATTTTTAGGACACGTTGTGAATCACGAAGGTATTCACGTAGATCCCTCCAAAATAGAAGCAATCACCCAATGGAAGGTCCCGCAATCAGCTATGGAAATTAGAAGCCTTCTAGGGTTAGTTGGATACTATAGACGATTTATTAAAGATTTTTCTAAGATAGCTGTGCCATTAACTAAGCTAATCTGTAAATCAGTTAAGTTTGAATGGGGACCTAGGCAGGAAGAGGCTTTTAGAATTTTAGAGCAAAGGTTAACAAATACCCCAATTCTTGCCTTACCTGAAGGGACAGAAGATTTTGAAGTTTACTGTGATGCTTCTAAGCTAGGATTAGGATGTGTGCTAATGCAACGCAAGAAGATAATTGCGTACGCCTCAAGGCAATTGAAAAAGCACGAGGAAAATTATACAACGCATGACTTAGAATTAGGAGCCTTAATTTTTGGCCTTAAGATTTGGAGACACTATTTGTATGGCAGTAAGTTTACAGTCTATACTGATCATAAGAGTTTAAAATACATATTTAGGCAAAAAGACTTGAACATGAGGCAAAGGAGATGGATGGAAATTCTAAGTGACTACGACTGTGATATTCAATATCACGAAGGAAAATCAAATGTAGTCGCAGATGTTCTAAGTCGTAAGTATCATGAAAAACAAAAGCGAGTTCGTGCTCTTAGATTAAATCTACAGTTAGATTTAATGAAACAACTAAAGGAGGTTCAAATAACAGCAATAAAGGATAATGATGAAGGAATGAAGGGACGAATAAAGGAATTAGAGCAAGGAGATGATGGAATTTGGAGATTCCACAAGAAAAGAATTTGGGTACCTAAGCAAGGAGAGTTAAGAAATAAGATTTTAGAAGAAGCCCATAAATCTAGATATACCATGCATCCTGGTAATAATAAAATGTACCAAGATTGAAGGAATAACTTCTGGTGGATAGGAATGAAAAAGGACATAGCTAGATATGTTTCTAAGTGTCTCACGTGTTCACAAGTTAAGGCAGAACACCAGAAACCCTCAGGATTACTCCAACAATTAGAAATGCCTGTATGGAAATGGGAACTAATAACCATGGATTTTGTTACTAAGTTTCCCAAAACCAGAAAGGGTAATGACGCAATTTGGGTAATTGTGGATCGATTAACCAAATCAGCTCATTTTCTACCCATGAAGGAAACCTTTAGCATGGAAAGATTAGCAAAGTTATACGTAGACGAGGTTGTATCCTTACTTGGAGTCCCACTCTCCATTGTATCGGATAGGGATAGTCGTTTCACTTCACATTTCTGGACAAGTTTCCATGAAGCAATGGGGACCCGATTAAATTTAAGTACAGCCTATCATCCCCAAACAGACGGACAAAGTGAAAGGACGATCCAAACCTTGAAAGACATGCCCAGGGCATGTGTGATAGATTTTGGAGGAAACTGGGACAACCATTTACCTTTAATTGAATTCTCCTATAACAATAGTTATCATTCCAGCATCGAAACTGCCCCGTTCAAAGCACTGTATGGACGAAAATGCAGAACTCCAGTTTGTTGGGCAGAAATAGGAGAAAGTCAATTATCAGGTCCCGAAATCGTACAAGAAACCACCGACAAGATAACTCAAATTAAGGAAAGACTAAAGACAGCTCAATATCATCAGAAGAGTTATGCAGATAATAGATGCAAGCCGCTAGAATTTCAAGTTGGAGACAAGGTACTCTTAAAAGTTTCTCCTTGGAAAGGGGTAGTTCGGTTCGGTAAAAAGGGAAAGCTAAGTCCAAGGTACGTAGGACCATTCCCAGTAATCCAGCGAATAAGACCAGTTGCCTATCGCTTACAACTACCAGAAGAATTAGCTGGAGTACATGATCTGTTTCATGTATCTAATCTCAAGAAATGTCTATCTGACGAATCCCTGGTAGTGCCTCTTCAAGATATAGAGGGTCGGAGTACACTTGGGAGCTGGAATCAGAAAGGGCCGGAGTACCTCTTCAAGAAATGTCTATCTGACGAATCCCTGGTAGTACCACTGCAGATAGAAGACAGAAAGGTCAAGTTTCTCAAACACAAACGACTAGTGCTGGTCAAAGTCAAGTGGGATTCAAAGAGAGGGCCGGAGTACACTTGGGAGCTGGAATCAGAAATGAAACGAAAATATCCCTACTTGTTCCAGTAAATCTCGAGGACGAGATTTTAATTAAGGTGGGGAGGATATAACAACTCTCGCCAGAATTATTATTTCTTATTTTATTATGTCCAATAGGAAACCCTAATTGAGACCCCCAAGTAATATGGCATGACCCCTAAAAATTTCAGAACAGTTGGAACTAGGATCAGGGCCCCTAAAACTCAGGGGGATTATTCCCTAATTGACAATTATCCACACAGTTTGCTGTATAATGCGAAAATCGTCGAACGGTTGACTCGCCTAGGCTAGGAATACACGAGGCTACCCTACCCTAGAAGTGCACCCGTCGCGCCACGCGACAGGACAACTTTTCAGTATATATTCCAGGGATTGGCACTTGCATGGCTGCGTTGGTTCGACGTTCAAACTCGTTTTATACACTGAGTTATTCACTTTTTCGTTCAAAAACACACACTAGCACGAAGCTCTGCTGTGACAACAGGGTAATAACTCGATCACTGCTATGATACAATGTCCGATTGATTGAAACCGATCCGATGGATGTTTAAGTGCTGCCCGAATCCGGGCTATACTTTGTCATTCGTCGTGAGGGTTTTGATTTCGTGAGCTTATCGTAAATGTTGTATTAAGTTACTTACCTAGTTTCGTGTGCATTGTTGTTTAAATTAGGTTATCAAGCTTATTAGTAGGCTAAACTCTGCCCGTCTAAACTTGCAATGTGAGTCATTCTCTTTTTATTAAATTGCTTTACAAAACCCTAAATGTTTTCCAGTTATACTTTGCAGTGATTAAGTCTTTGCTAATCTTTAATTACTGACAGTATGTGGGGGTTTTGTGCACATTACTACTAACGATTTATCACTTTAGGTGGGCGAGCCTAACTAGTGATATGTCCACAGTCATAGATTCGGTCGAGTGACAGCTGAACCAGATAATTATATGATAGGAGCAAATATAAAAACCCCTAATGCTGTAAATTTATAACAATGTGTCTTTTATGCAAATTGAATGATTCGCCAGTATTTCCCCGCTGATAAAAATCTTTTTAAACATGTTTCAGGTGATCTGCTGTGAACCAGGGAAAAAGTGCCATGTAGCACTCCAAGCTTGAAAAAGTGGCTCAATAAAATAAATAAATAGGTTTTGTAAAACAGGGATTTCCCAGTGAAATCACCTTTATTGTAAATTATGGGGATGATTCCCAAATTATATAATAAAAGAATTGGGCATTTTCAAGTTTAAACAATCCTGTTAATACTTCCGCTGCCATACTAAATACAACTACCATGGGTTTTCTGTCCCGCGGCCTCTGGACCGGGTCACACCAGGCTGGGGGCCGTGACACCCGTGTCCACCCGTCTTCTCTTCCTTCATTAAATGCAGTTTGTCTGCATTAGTTGACCACGCCCCCGTGTCCGCTGGGCACGACCCCGTGTGCAGAAGCGTATCTGTACTATCAAGATTTCCTCAGATTCTGCGAATCTTAGAGTTGACCACGACCCCGTGTCCGCTGGGCACGCCCCCGTGGTGGGTGATAGAAGCTTCTACAGCTTTGTCTTTTCTGCAAACACTTGGGCACGCCCCCGTGCTCATTGAGCACGGGGCGTGTTCAGCCTTCTGTTTTCTTGTTTTAGTTGGGAAGATGCTGTCGAAGGGGTCGGGCATGCCACGTTTATCCCTTTTCTTGTATTTATGTTAGATTTAGCTGCCTTTTTGCTTCTTTTGTTCATTTGAACTCATTTAATCCTGAAAATACAAAAGGAAGACAAAAACACACTTTTTCCAACATTAGTACTAAAAAAAGGGTTAGTTTGATGCCACATTTGATGTAATTTATATGTTGCATTTTGCACACATCAAATACCCCCACACTTGAATCTTCGCTTGTCCTCAAGTAAAACTCTTTATAATATGGCTTTACACTCCCAAATTGAATGGGTAGAAGAGAAGGTTTTGGGCTTGTCATAGAGTGTCGGGATTTCCAAGATTCTTTATTAAGTTTTATTTTTTTTATTTATTTACAATCTTATTCGTCATGATTTATTTAAAACATTACATAAGATAAATTACTTATTAGGGCATAACATGCCTCTTTAAAATTCCATTTATATACAAGTTCACATACCTAACGGGGGATCACTCAACACTCGGCCGAAGGTGTATTTTGGTGAAAACTCTCGAGAGCGGCATGGAACTTACTTCTACCATAAGCTTGCTAAGCAATCAATCCTTCTCCTTTTTAACTATACACCTTTGTAAACATCAAGAGGACTTTGGGGGAAGGGTTAGGCTTGGGTTAAAGGTAGGTGGTTGGGTTAGTGATTAGTAGAAAAGGGCGAAAGGCGTAAAAAGCGTCGGTTTTCGCAAAAAAAATTTGTGACTTTTTATTCCAATGAAGCTTTATTCAAACAACCCTTTTATAAGGGAGTCACACGAAAACCGAGCTTTGTTACTAAAATAAAGGGTTTAAAATGAAAAAGGGTTTTGGTGGGTAAAAGGGTGTTTGATTTGGGTTAAGAAATGAAAAGGTTTAGGCTCAAAGGGGTTAACTAGGGGGATTTTGGGTAGGTGGTAAAAAAAAGAAAAATAATGGTGTAGAAATAAAAAGGGTTAGCCCTAATACCTCCATCATTTACTTACTCGGGTTTAAGTTGGTAAGGACCGGGAATGTATCGTCGTGGCAAGTTCTAGAGTCGTAAGAACCAAGCGGCTATTCACACAAGAAATGAAAAATGAGCATTTAGTTTAAAGATGTGTATTTTCATGCTCAATAAAGGCTCAAAACTCACTTTTTGTGGGAATGGGTTTTTCTGTGATCAAGTATATTGATGTGTGTAAAATGCAACATATAAATTACATCAAATGAGGCATAAAACTAACCCTTTTTAAGTACTAATATTGGAAAAAGAGTGTTTTTGTCTTCCTTTTGTATTTTCAGGATTAAATGAGCTCAAAAACGCAAAAGAAGCAAAAAGACAGCTAAATCCAACATAAATACAAGAAAAGGAATATTAGTGGACTGCCCGACCCCTCAACGGCACCTTCCAAAGCAAAATGGAGAAATCAGAAGACTGAACACGCCCCGTGCTCAGCCAGCACGGGGCCGTGCCCAAGAAGCAGCAGAAAAAACAAACCTATAGAAGCTTCTATTGCCCACCACGGGCCGTGCTCAGCGGACACGGGGGCGTGTCGAAAGTACAGCAGGCGCATTTATTGTAATTGCGAATTACAATTAATGAGGAGAGAGATTGTCAGACGGACACGGGGCCGTGCCCAGCGGACACGGGGCCGTGCCCAGCTCTCTGTTCAGCCTATAAATAGGAGTGCTTGGATTCATTTCATCTCATCCCTTGGCACACCACCTCTCTCACACTTCATCCACCACCCACCACCATCACAACACCATCATCCACCATCATCATCCATTGTCCATCGTAGAGTGTGTGAGTCGTCTCGGGATCCAAGATTGATCGTAAGAGTTCTTGACAATCAAGGCCATGTTTGCCTAAGTCTCTTACATCACTTGGTGAAGACAAAGTGTCTAGTATAATACTTTTTATTTCTAATCTTTTGCACTTTTTATTTGGTTTTGTATTAATGACTTTAATAACTAGTTACTTATGTTGAAGGTGATCTTTCCTTATCGTTTGTCCGTGGTGTCTTGGCATTATTTTACTGTCTATATAAAATAAAGGATTTTCACCATTCATATCTCCACGGTCTATATGGAGGTATGTTGGCTACCTGGTCGGGGGTTAAGGGAACGGTTTGGTAAAGGTCTTGCCATTGTTCAGCGTTTAGAGGTCCTGCAATGGACCTGGGTCAAATTTAGTAGGACCTCCTTCAATACTTCACGGTATTGGATGGCGGGGGTCCAAACTCTTTGATCCCCTCATAAGTTAACTACTATTAATACTATAACCCGGCTATTTAGGACTGTATCCCTGCTGACTCAGACTACTTAGCCGAGGGTAACGTCACCGCCAAAAGCGGGGCCTACCACAATACTGCATTAATAACTTAATTCATTATCTTCCAATAATCCACCCTTTTAGGATTGTATCCCTGCTGACTCAAACTACTGGGGTGAGGGTAACGTCACCTTCAAAAGAGGGGCCTACTACAATAACTAAGATAATCTCTTAATTATGTGCAAAAGTGCGGAAATAATCAAAGGTTATACTAGATACGAGTCGGAACCAAGTGATTCATCTTGTCTATCTGTTTTCTTTTATTTTTATTTTCAGCATTTTAGTTAGTTTTTAATTTTCTTAGTTTAAATCATTTTTCTAAACTTTTATTTTGGTTAGACGTTGAGGATAAACCGGTACTAAAAGCTCTTGTGTCCTTGGACGACCTCGGTATCTTACCAACGCTATACTACACTCAACGATGGGTGCACTTGCCCATATGTGTGTTTAGTGTTAGTGAAATATCGTGCTTTATAAATTTAAAACTTGGCTAAAATAAGTGTTAAAAAGGGCTTAAAATATACACCTAAAATAAGTAACACTTCGCACGCATCAAGTTTTTGGCGCCGTTGCCGGGGACACAAGGATTTTAAGAAAGCTTAAAATCAACGGCCTAACCAGTTTTTCAAAACCTTTTCAAACGCGCGCACATTTTTCTGCATTTTAGTTTAGTTTGCATTTACAGTAGCCTGAACACGGGGCCGTGCTCACTGAACACGCCCCCGTGCTACATATTTTTAGTTAGATACCCAGATACAGAGTCTGAACACGAGGCCGTGCTCACTGAACACGCCCCCGTGCTCAACGTGACCAGTAACTTTAATTAAAACGCCCAGATACAGATCCTGTACACGGGGCCGTGTTCACCAGACACGGGGCCGTGTCCAGCCTTCTGTTTCAGTCTTTGTTTTCGTTTTCTGGTCCCGAGACTCAGTTGTGGTCTGCTGAGTGATTCTTATGGATCAATACTCAGGAGATTACAACTACACCTATGATGAGGATGATTATAGGGGTAATTATTGCACTAATTGTCGTAATACACGTTCGATTCAAAATAATCACTCGTATCAACCATCCAATTCATACGCTTACTATGAGGAGCCCAGGTACGAGCCATCATCTTCATACACATCCTATGAAGACCAAAGGTATGAACCTCCTCCCTCATACTCATATTTTGATGAACCAAGGTATGAGCCCTCTTACTCATACTTTGAGGAACCAAGGTATGAGCCACCACCTTCATATGCTTATTATGAGGAACCTTGGCGTGAACAACCCACCTCATATGAGTATTATGAAGAACAAAATTACGAACCTTATCCATCATATGCTTACAATGAAGAACAATGGTGTGAACCATCAACTTCATATGGGTATTATGAGGAACAAAGGGTCGAACAACCGGATTCAAGCTTAGAAAATAATGATTCTTTTTCTATAACCGAAGTGACCGATAGGATATTAGAACACATTAGAGTTATCGATCGATGTATAAAAGAAGCTCGCGCAAGGGAAGAGGAGTCCCGCGCAAGAGAAGAATTAAAAAAAGAAGAGATAACCAAAAATGAAAAAATGGAAGAACAAATAAGTGAAAAACCGACACATGAGTTAAACAACGAAAAAGGTGAGTCCAACAACGTTAAAATCCAAGAAGAGTCTAATTTTGAAGAAATTAATCTCTTGACACCTTCTTTCGAAAATCATTGTTTAGTACCCACTCATGCTAAGTTTTTAAAAGAGTTAAACACTAACACTAAAATTGACGAAACGGTAAGTGTTAAGTTAACTAATGATCAAACTTCGCTAATAAAAGAAGACCCATTTGAAATTAACATCACACCGGTTCCATGTTTCTTTCAAAATTCGTTTATTAGTAATGTCACAATCGATAAAGATCTTTGTGTTAACATAATGCCTAACTACATTTTCGAAAAATTAAGTATTAGTGATTTTTCTCCACTTCAAATACCCATTTTTCTATCCAATCGGAAAATAATAAAATCAATCGGTATAGTTGAAGATGTTTTGGTTCAAACAAATCAAATAGTAATCCCAACCGACTTTGTCATCCTCGATGACGCTCCTCTAGTGTTGGGACGACCATTTGTAAAAACTCACGAAGCTTTGAAAAACCGGAAGTTCAACAATTTACCTCTTCAATTAGGGGCATTTAAAAGAAGTGTCGATCTCGAACGATCAATGAAATATCCATTCGGCAATAATGACCCCCTAATTGAAGATGAAGATGAACCACCCGATACAAGTGAAGAGATTGACCACTTTGTTGAAGAAGAGGTCGCCATAGAACAAACTTTTAAAGTTCTTGATCGAAACGAGCAACCAAATAAGGAGTCTCCTAAAGACCCACCACTTGAGCTCAAAAACTTCCAAAAGGTTTGGAATATGCTTTTCTAGACAAAGATGGTAAGTTACCCGTAATTATTTCGTCTAAATTAGATAACTTAGAAAAAGAAAAACTAATTAATCTTTTGAAAAAACACAAAAATGCAATAGCTTGGAAACTTGTTGACATAAAAGGAATTAGTCCTTCTATGTGCACACACAAAATTTTGATGAATGATGACTACAAATCGGTCATACAACCACAACGTCGAGTAAATCCAAATGTTCAAGAAGTGGTTAAAAACGAAGTCATCAAATTACTTGACGCCGGACTTATCTATCCTATTTCCGATAGTCCTTGGGTAAGTCCCGTCCAAGTAGTTCCAAAGAAAGGAGGTATGACGGTAATTACTAACGAAAAGAATGAATTAATACCAACGAGAACCGTCACAGGATGGAGAGTATGTATAGATTATAGACGATTAAATGAAGCAACAAGAAAGGATCATTTTCCTTTACCCTTCATTGATCAAATGTTAGAAAGATTATCCGGTCATAAATTTTACTGTTTCTTGGATGGTTTTTCAGGTTACTTTCAAATCCCGATAGCACCCGAAGACCAAGAAAAGACAACTTTCACATGTCCCTATGGAACTTTTGCTTATCGACGCATGCCGTTTGGTCTATGTAATGCCCCCGCAACATTCCAACGTTGCATGGTAGCCATTTTCCATGACATGATAGAAAAGACAATGGAAGTCTTCATGGACGATTTTTCTATCTTTGGGGATTCATACGACCAATGCCTTGATAACCTTGAACGAATGCTATCCCGATGTGAGGAAACTAACCTCGCCCTTAATTGGGAAAAATGCCATTTCATGGTAACGGAGGGAATAGTACTCGGTCACAAAATCTCAAGCGAAGGAATGGAGGTGGATCGAGCCAAAATAGATACCATTTCTAGATTACCACCTCCATCCTCCGTAAGAGCTATTAGAAGTTTCCTAGGGCATGCCGGATTTTATAGGCGGTTTATCAAAGACTTTTCAAAGATCTCAAGGCCTCTAACAAAATTACTTGAAAAAGATGCTCCTTTCATCTTTGACAAGGATTGCAATCAAGCATTTCTAACCCTAAAGGAAATGCTAGTCAATGCACCTATCATGATAGCACCTGATTGGAAATTTCCTTTCAAAATCATGTGTGATGCTAGTGACTTTGCAGTTGGAGCTGTCTTGGGACAAAGAAAAGAAAAGCATTTCCACCCAATCTATTATGCTAGTAAAACACTTAACGATGCACAAGAAAATTACACAACAACTGAAAAAGAGTTACTAGCTGTGGTATTTGCTTTTGATAAATTTCGTTCTTATCTTGTTCTTTCTAAAACTATAGTCTATACAGACCATGCAGCCATTCGATATCTCTTTAAGAAGCAAGACGCAAAACCACGTTTGATTAGGTGGATTCTACTCCTCCAAGAATTTGACATTGAAATCAAGGACAAAAGAGGAGCAGAAAATACCGCAGCAGATCATCTTTCACGCTTAGAAGACCCAGCTTTGGAGGCAACCAGGGACGAGCAAATCAACGAAAAATTTCCAACTGAGTCCCTGGAAATGGTGGAATATAAGGAAGAACCATGGTACGCCGACTTTGCTAACTACCTAGCTAGCGGTATAGTCGCAAAAGGATGGCCACATCATCAAAGAAAAAAATTCTTTGCCAATGTGAAACACTACTTTTGGGAAGATCCATATCTTTTCAAAATGTGTGCCGACCAACTCGTCAGACGATGCGTACATGGTAGTGAAGCACGAAGAATTCTCCGCCATTGTCATGAAGGTCCATACGGAGGACATCATGGTGCTGCCAGTACCGCACGAAAGGTATTCGATTCAGGATTTTATTGGCCAACCATTTACAAAGATGCTCAAAATCTTGTAAAGACATGTGATGCTTGCCAAAGAACAGGTAATATTTCTTCCAAAAACGAAATGCCACAAAATGGCATTCTTGTTTGTGAAATTTTTTATGTATGGGGACTCGACTTTATGGGACCTTTCCCACCATCGAAAGGAAACAAATACATACTTGTGGCAGTAGATTACTTGTCTAAATGGGCCGAGGCCGAGGCACTTCCAACAAATGATGGAAGAGTAGTGGTAAGATTTCTGAAAAAATTATTCTCTCGTTTTGGCACACCTAAAGCTTTAATAAGTGATAGAGGTACCCATTTTTGCAACCATCAACTTGAAAAAATTTTAACAAGATATGGGGTCTATCACCGGGTTTCGACAGCATATCACCCTCAAACAAACGGACAAGCCGAAGTGACTAATAGAGGGTTAAAACGAATACTCGAAAAAACCGTAGGGTTAAATAGAAAGGAATGGGCTGATAAATTAGATGATGCTTTATGGGCTTTTCGAACTGCTTATAAAACAACAATAGGTACAACCCCATATAAGCTAGTCTATGGAAAAAGTTGTCATTTGCCAGTAGAAATTGCACACAAAGCCTACTGGGCAATCAAAAATGTAAACTTAGATCTAGAATTTGCTGGTAAAAATCGATTTTGTCAAATAAATGAATTAGACGAGCTTAGGAATTATACATACTCAAACTCCGAGATTTATAAGGAAAGAATGAAAAATTTGCATGACAAACATATTAAACCTAATGAATTTCGGGTAGGAGATTTAGTTCTTTTGTTTAATTCACAACTTCGATTGTTTCCTGGTAAATTAAAGTCTAGGTGGTCAGGACCTTTTTCCGTCACCCATATTTTTCCACACGGTGCAGTAGAAATTAAACCTCGAAATGGGCCACCATTTAAAGTCAATGGCCAACGGCTGAAACTCTATCAAGGATTTATTGAGGATGAGGAAGAAGAGATCTCGCTTCAAACCATGGAAGAATAAAAACATCATGCCTGGTAAGTTACGAACGATTGAGACGACAAAATAAAGCGGTAAGTTTTCTAAACCATAGCTTATGGGAAAAAGGGGCACTCACACGCGCACAAAAAAAAAAAAAAATTTAAAACTGCTCGGCACGAGGCCATGTCCGATGGACACGGGGCCGTGTTCGCGCAACAGACGGGATAAAACCCCTTTTTCAAAACAGTTTCTTCATTCCACACGCCCCGTTTCCCCACAAAAGCTCTGGTTCCAGGCGATTTTTCGCGAAATTTCGACGTCTCTTACCGATCTAACAACGTCAAGGTATGATTCTATCACTCTTAGTAGTTAGATTAGTTACTTGCATGTAGTTAAAACACCACAAATTTGGGAAAAATCTAGGGTTCTTGATGTTCATCCGGATCGAACCTAAAATTTTTGCCTAAATCTGTTTGCATTTAGTTAGATTAGTGTTAAGGGAAGTAAATACACTTAGATTGTTCATAGATTCACCCGATTTCTTACAAAAACCCCAAACCCTTGTTCTTGAACCGAAAAAGATAAAATTGATAAGGTAAACGGGATATTTTGGGAAAAACGGTGTTTAGGGTTTCATTTTCGGGGGAAACCGCACCTATTGGACCAAAAATTTTCAAGATTTCGAAACCGGGTCGAAAAATGAAGTTTTTGAGTAACAGACCTCTGGACACGGGGCCGTGTCCGCTGGACACGGGGTCGTGTCCAGCCTGCTGTTTGCAGTTTTGTCCGAAAACATTTCTGTTTCGTACTAATTTTTGGTGTATTCTTTCAGATGGCAAAATTCACAAGGTTCAATGCAAGTGAGCTTGATGCAAGGGCAAGGTATGAGGTTCTTCAAACAAGACCCGAAGAGTACCCCAGGAGAGCTTGCACGGATCTGTTAACCTTGGTAAACCAGCTGAACCGATTCAACAACATCGTTACGGGACCACTAGCTGTTGCATTAAACACTAGGCTTCGGTCGGTGCATCAATGCACCATGGAGTTCTACAGTACCTTCAACTTCAATTCAAGGTGTGACCCATTCGACAATGAAGGGGTTGTATTTCGGTGTGGAGGGACAATGTACTCGATCTCCATGGCACAGTTTGGAGCTATAATAGGTCTATACCAAGAAGAGGAATCGGGAAACGAAGAAAATACCGGGGGATTACGAGACTTGGAAGGAAATGAAAGACAAGCCGCATGGGCTCAAATCGGTGAAGGAATCTACGACCCTCGTAGCACCAAGAGTACGAAGCTAAGGGATCCGCTCTATCGCTACATTCACAGGATCCTCACCTACTCTCTAAACCAACGTCACGACAGTAGCGGTGTTGTAGGGTTGAAAGATTTGGTTGTCCTCCACTGTATCCACAACCAAAAGCCTCTCGATGTTCCGTATCTCCTATTACGAAACATGCATCTCAACCGCCTTGCTCGCGCTCCAACGCCTATCTTCTACGGGGGATGGGTGTACCGTCTTTTCAAGCATTACACGCGAATTCCAAGGTCCTTTGAAAGAAGCCCATGGTCGGGACGAGTTGACTACCACATTTTCCGAGCCATGAACTTACTTTATGAGGCGGAAGACGGAACAGTGAGTTTCCAAAGAACGCAAGGCTATGCATGGAACCCACAGGAGGCCCTAGTTCTTCACGCACCACCTCCCCACCACCAGTATCCACCCCATGGTGATCCGGGTCAATCCTCCTCACAAGGAGGCGGTTTCCCTAATTTTCAAAGCTTACATGATCTTATGCAGGAAAACCTCATGTGTAACAGGAACGCCTACAACCTCGCCAACAATACTTACCACCGGGTCGGAGCTATTGAACGCAACATCAACGATATACAAGACGATATCAGCAGCATCCGGGAGTACATGGCGGGGCATGGGGATGGAGGTGATGATAGCGATGAGGATATGGAGTAGAGGGTTTGGAGGAGCAGGAGCGGGTTGATGGAGAGCCCACAGGTTTAAGTCCCTTTATCTATCGAACAATTGGTGGCCTGCGTGCCAGAAGTTGAACAATTTACTTTCCTTGCAACACTTTTATTTTCCGTTTCATTTTTCTTTTACTTTATGCTTTGAACAATTAACTATGGTAATTTAGGATGTTTGTGTTGCTTGGTGTGGTATTAAGTGATGAAACAGGTACAAACCAAGGCTTGGGGTGCTAAGCCTCAGCACTTATAGGGCCAGGATGGAAAAACCGGAGGAAGAAACCTGTTTTTCAGGCTTTCAGACTGTCCACACGGGGACGTGTCCAGCCAACACGCCCCCGTGCTCACCTCTCAGACCTGCTGTTTGGCTTCTGTTCTGCAGAATTTTGTCAGACACGTGGCCGTGTCCAGTGGACACGGGGCCGTGTCCACCTTCTGTAAGTTCTTGTTACTGGCACCTGAACACGCGGTCGTGCCCACTCAACACGGGGCCGTGTTCAGTGCCCAGTAACACAAATTTTTGCTTTTTAAACACTATTTTACACACCTAATCAACCTAAAAATTTATTTTTGGGACACATTGAGGACAATGTGTAATTTAAGTGTGGGGGGGATGCTAAAACCTTGTACTTTGCAAGTCCTAAATACAAGCCTTACACAAAACTCTATTGGAACCGCAAATCACCCCAAAAAAAATTTTCAAAAAATTTCATTTTTTTACTTGTCTAGGTTTAACTCGGGAAATTCAAGTTCTCAAAAAGGTTATATTTTTACAAATTTACAACCGATAGCGTAGTGATAAAAAGAACCAACATAAGAAAATTATGAAAAGGAATAGCAAACTTATTTAAAATTTGATTATATATACTTGATCACATAAAAACCCATTCCCACAAAAGTGAGTTTTGAGCCTTTATTGAGCACACAATTACATATCATTAGACTAAATGCTCATTTTTCGTTTCTTGTGTGAATAGTCGCTTGGTTCTTACGACTCTAGAACTTGCCATGACAATACATTCCCGGTCCTTATCAACTTAAACCCGAGTAAGTAAATGATGGAGGCATTAGGACTAACCCTTTTTATTTCTACACCATTATTTTTCTTTTTCTTTTACCACCTACCCAAAAATCCCCCTAGTTAGCCCCTTTGAGCCTAAACCTTTTCGTTTCATCACCCAAAAAAAAAAAAAAAAAAAACCCTTTTACCCACCAAAACCTTTTTCATTTTTAACCCTTTTATTTTAGTAACAAGTTCGGTTCTTCGTAAAAAAAAAAAATTTGTGATAATGATGAAGCAAAAAGAAAATAAACAAACAAGTTAATCAAAAATAACTTGGTTTGAATAAAAGCTTCATCAAAATAAAAAGTTGCAAAAATACGAAAACCGACACTTGTTACGCTTTTAGCCCTTTTTCTACTAACCACTAACCCAACCACCTACCTTTAACCCTAGCCTAACCCTTAACCCACAAAGTCCTCTTGATATCTACAAAGGTATAAAAGTTAAAAAGGAAGAGGATTGATTTCTTGGCAAGCCTATGGTAGGAATAAGTTCCATGCCGCTCTCGAGTGATTCACTAAAAATACACCTTCGGCCGAGTGTGAGTGACTTCTCCCGTGAGGTATGTGAACTTGTATATAAATAGAATTTTAAAAAAGACATGTTATGCCCAAATAAGTAATTTCTTTTATGAAAAGTTCTAAATAAATCATTACGAATAGGAGTGTAAATAAATAAAAATAAAACCCAAAAAGATCTTGGAAATCCCGACACTCTACGACAAGCCCAAAACCTTCTCTTCTACCTATTCCATTTGGGAGTGTAAGCCACATATTAAAGAGTTTTGCTTGAGGACAAGCAAAAGTTCAAGTGTGTGGGTATTTGATGTGTGTAAAATGCAACATATAAATTACATCAAATGAGGCATAAAACTAACCCTTTTTAAGTACTAATATTGGAAAAAGAGTGTTTTTGTCTTCCTTTTGTATTTTCAGGATTAAATGAGCTCAAAAACGCAAAAGAAGCAAAAAGACAGCTAAATCCAACATAAATACAAGAAAAGGAATATTAGTGGACTGCCCGACCCCTCAACGGCACCTTCCAAAGCAAAATGGAGAAATCAGAAGACTGAACACGCCCCGTGCTCAGCCAGCACGGGGCCGTGCCCAAGAAGCAGCAGAAAAGACAAACCTATAGAAGCTTCTATTGCCCACCACGGGCCGTGCTCAGCGGACACGGGGGCGTGTCGAAAGTACAGCAGACGCATTTATTGTAATTGCGAATTACAATTAATGAGGAGAGAGATTGTCAGACGGACACGGGGCCGTGCCCAGCGGACACGGGGCCGTGCCCAGCTCTCTGTTCAGCCTATAAATAGGAGTGCTTGGATTCATTTCATCTCATCCCTTGGCACACCACCTCTCTCACACTTCATCCACCACCCACAACCATCACAACACCATCATCCACCACCATCATCCATTGTCCATCGTAGAGTGTGTGAGTCGTCTCGGGATCCAAGATTGATCGTAAGAGTTCTTGACAATCAAGGCCATGTTTGCCTAAGTCTCTTACATCACTTGGTGAAGACAAAGTGTCTAGTATAATACTTTTTATTTCTAATCTTTTGCACTTTTTATTTGGTTTTGTATTAATGACTTTAATAACTAGTTACTTATGTTGAAGGTGATCTTTCCTTATCGTTTGTCCGTGGTGTCTTGGCATTATTTTACTGTCTATATAAAATAAAGGATTTTCACCATTCATATCTCCACGGTCTATATGGAGGTATGTTGGCTACCTGGTCGGGGGTTAAGGGAACGGTTTGGTAAAGGTCTTGCCATTGTTCAGCGTTTAGAGGTCCTGCAATGGACCTGGGTCAAATTTAGTAGGACCTCCTTCAATACTTCACGGTATTGGATGGCGGGGGTCCAAACTCTTTGATCCCCTCATAAGTTAACTACTATTAATACTATAACCCGGCTATTTAGGACTGTATCCCTGCTGACTCAGACTACTTAGCCGAGGGTAACGTCACCGCCAAAAGCGGGGCCTACCACAATACTGCATTAATAACTTAATTCATTATCTTCCAATAATCCACCCTTTTAGGATTGTATCCCTGCTGACTCAAACTACTGGGGTGAGGGTAACGTCACCTTCAAAAGAGGGGCCTACTACAATAACTAAGATAATCTCTTAATTATGTGCAAAAGTGCGGAAATAATCAAAGGTTATACTAGATACGAGTCGGAACCAAGTGATTCATCTTGTCTATCTGTTTTCTTTTATTTTTATTTTCAGCATTTTAGTTAGTTTTTAATTTTCTTAGTTTAAATCATTTTTCTAAACTTTTATTTTGGTTAGACGTTGAGGATAAACCGGTACTAAAAGCTCTTGTGTCCTTGGACGACCTCGGTATCTTACCAACGCTATACTACACTCAACGATGGGTGCACTTGCCCATATGTGTGTTTAGTGTTAGTGAAATATCGTGTTTTATAAATTTAAAACTTGGCTAAAATAAGTGTTAAAAAGGGCTTAAAATATACACCTAAAATAAGTAACACTTCGCACGCATCATATATATAATCAAATTTTAACTAGATTTGTAATGTCGTTTCATAATTTTCTTATGTTGGTTCTTTTTATTACGACGCTATCGGTTGTAAATTTGTAAAAATATAACCTTTTTAGAATTTGAAATTCCCAAATTAAACCTAGACAAGTAAAAAAAATGAAAAATTTTTGAAAACATTTGGGGTGTTTAGTGGTTCCAATAGAGTTTTGTGTAAGGCTTGTAATTAGGACTTGCAAAATTCAAGGTTTTAGCATCCCCCCACACTTAAATTACACATTGTCCTCAATGTGCCCCAAAAATAAGTTTTTAGGTTGATTGAATGTGTAAAAACGTGTGAAAAAGCAAAATTTTATGTTACTGGGCGTCTGGATACGGCCCCGTGGTGTCCGGGCACGGCCCCGTGGTGTCCGGGCACGGCCCCGTGTTCAGATTGCCAGTAACAGAAAAGAAAGTAAAGTAACAGAAGGCTGGACACGGGGGCGTGTTCAGTGAGCACGCCCCATGTCCAGGTACCTGAACTGGGCATTTTCCTGCAGATGGTTGAGCACGGGGCGTGTTGGCTGAGCATGGCCCCGTGCTGAACTTGCTGTAATGAAGAAAAATCGGTGGAAGGCTTTGTTTTTGTGCATGGGGTGCTAGTGCAAGTTTCCCTTAGTATCCTTCACCATCCCGAGTGTGTTTTACCCATTACATCATCATCCAAACACCAAATTAATTAAAACCATCATTCATTAAAACTATTACATAAGGTCCTAGAGAATTTAAAGACAAGACAGAAAAACAATAACTAAGGGTCCTAAGATAGATAGGTCAAATGGTACAAAAAATCATCCTAAGGAGTTCTACTTTAATAAGAATCAAAATTCCAAAAATAGCTTTCCGGTATTTAAAAGCCTCGTAGAACTTTTAGACCAAGGGATACTCCCTAGATGTGGTTAAAGCCATTCTTCTATCTCTCTTGGGAGGAAGAAGCCGGGCTCGTTTTCCTCAACATCTTGCGTAGGGGGAGTGACAACAACTGGAACCCCTTGTAGTATGTCTCGAGGGGGCTCCGGGTGTATGGTATACCATTCGGCCGGTATAATGACTTCCGGTACCACATCCCATGCCCTTTGGGTGATAATTGGCACCAAAGGAGGAGAAGCGAGAATGTTCAACCTTTGGTGCAAAAGGTTGACCTCTCGAAGACATCCCTCTAGTCCCACCGTCAAATGATTGATACGGTCGACCAATGCTTCTTCCACTCCCGTCATTTCATCAATAGCTTCTCTTTAAGCGTAAACGTAGTTTACAAGAAAATCTTTAACCGTTGATGACCTTCTCCCTTGTCGGTTGTTTCTGGAGTGGATGAAGATGTTCCGCTAGTTCTGCTCGCCATTCTGAGAAAACATACCGAAAAGAGTTCAATTTTATGGAAACAGTACCTCGGACACGGCCCCGTGTTCAGATGTCTGCAGATTTTTGGAACAAGGAATCTTGGAGTTTTAAATTTGTTTTCGTGATTTTAAAACGTTTTTAAGCAGAAACAACTTAAAACATTGTTGTAGAACTTATTTTTAACAAGATTTCTTGAATAAAAATCTAACAAACATCTCAATAAAGCTTGGAATTATGGAGATTTCAAGCTCTAATAGAGGTATTAAGGAAAAATTGAAGAAGAAGGTAATGGATAAAAGTGGAAAAGACAAGATGGTAGTTGGGAACCTTCTTTAGAATATACCTAGGATGGTATGTGTGAAGATCCACCAGATCTTTGTCTTTGGAGTGGTCCAAATGTGCAGGAATCTTGTTGTATTTATAGAAAATGACAGCACGCTGCACACGGCCCCATGTCGGCTGCACACTGCCCCGTGTGCAGGCAAGATCCTGACACATTTTGTCCGTATTCTGACACGAAATCAGACGAGAATCTTTGGGTGGACACGGGGGCGTGTTGACCTGGACACGGCCCCGTGTCTAGAGGCTGTTTATGAAGTTTCTTCTATTTCTAAGGAACTTATCCTGATCGGGTGGTTCCTTACTGGATGGAACAACCCCAAAGTGCCTGAGATACCTTAATTGCTCTAGACTAAGACGAGAACGCAAGAGGTTGTCGGTGAGGGTGATTCCTATGCTAAATGTAGGTGGACAAGTCCAACCCTTTCCCGGGCTCTCGTTAAAGAAGGTGTATGCCGAATCGCTCAGGTCTATGTATGCACCGAACAAAGTCGATGGGGAGTCCTTCACGGCACAATCGACACAGGGACGACTATCGCTCAAGTCTTCACTAGAGTTAGAGGTGATTTCGGGAACAACGAAGTTGTTTTTATTCGAATGTGATTCTAATAATTCTTCTTGGGTATCTTCTTGAGGTGAATTGATGGAATCCATTTCAAGTTCCTTTACCCAATTAAGAATTAAATCCTCCATTTGAAATAATTCGTCAAGAAGCATTTCTCCTAGAAGATTCGATTGGGAGCATTCGAGGGAGAGATGGGGATTATTATTACTTTCGCCCCTCTTAAAGCTACAGGAAAACAATGGGTCTATATAATGGGGCTTATAATTTAGAAAATAACATTCTAAATCTTTATGAGTGCCACCACATATTTGACACCACGTACCATAAGAGTGCCGAAAGTAAAAAATATCAGTATCACTCATGTTTGTGTCAGAAATTACCAACCGTCGGGAGCTTACGGTTCTATTTTCAGTAACTGAAACTTGGGCATGGGGCGTGTTGAGTGGACACGGCCCCGTGTTCAGCTTACTGTCTGACTTAAAACAGGATTGCCAGTACCAAAGATTGGGCACGGGGGCGTGTTCAGCGGGCACGCCCCGTGCTGAGTTCTGCAGAAGCTGGAAATTTAAGAAAAGTCCTAAAAAATAGAAAAATAAGAAAAAAACGATTAGGCCGTTGATTCCTAACTTTCTTAAAATCCTTGTGTCCCCGGCAACGGCGCCAAATGTTGGATCGTTATGTGACCCTAACGAGTCAATATGAAGAGTTCAACATCAAAATCAAAGGCAGAATCAATGAAATTGACGTAACACAGCTTGATACTTTCTAATTATCTTTTCTTATTGATTTCCTGAGCTTTTACAATTCAAATAACAATCCGGCAGCACCTCGGCTCTGAATCAATGCTCTGATACCACTTGTTGGATCGTCGTGTGACCCTAACGAGTCAATCTGAAGAGTTCAACATCAAAATCAAAGGCGGAATCAATGAAATTGACGTAACACAACTTGATACTTTCTAATTATCTTTTCTTATTGATTTCATGAGCTTTTACAATTCAAATAACAATCCGGCAGCACCTCGGCTCTGAATCAATGCTCTGATACCATTTCAAATGATGAACCAGGCTTAGGTATTTATAGAGTGGGTGATTCCGTTTGAAGGTGTCACAGACCATTTCAAACGGAATTAACATGGTTAATTTCGTTTGAAACTGTCAGTGACACTTTCAAACGAAATTACTCACTTTCACACATATAAACCCTAATTTTAACCCTGCTGAGCACTAGTTTATCCTATCTAGACATAAGACTCTATAAAGACGAAGTTAACAGACATTTGTGCACTAACAGACTTCCCCTTGGATGTTGACGAAGTCTTTAGCATCAAATCTTCAGTCTTTAGTCTTTGTCTATCTTCTTGCTCTATCCAGATTGTCTGACACTGTAAGCTTTCTTTAAATCTTCTCTTCTTCTATCAACAGCTAGCATGAATCACAGGATCTGAATCTTTAACAACCTTCAAACTCCCCCTTGAATGTAGATCCAGGAACTGTATTTGACTTTTAAGTCTTCAGACTCCCCCTATCAGTTAGCTGGGATATTGCTATGTTGTTTTCTCAATAACAAACCTGTTACCTGCACAATCTCTACCTAAATATAAGATTTATGATTATGACAATTTCAATCCAAACTTACCATTTGACATCATTTGTTGGTATTGTCAGAATTTAGAAATCCACTTAAGTATCCAGGTTCAAATTAATGACCCTAAGTACTTAATTTGTCTACCAAGTCCAACTTAATGACCTTGGTTGACCTGAGACAAATCACACTGACATTTTGTACAAACTAGTTCAAATAATTTTCTGAAAATTACAAGTTTCAAATTAATGAACTTGTTTTGACTTATCAATATCCAGGTTTAACAAGATTAGCTCACAACTCATCTTCCAGCTCAGAAACTTCCTGCATCTGCTTCAAATTGAGAATCTGAAGATCAGCTTTCCACTTTGGTTTGTCGGAAAATAAAGCAGAAATGTAAAATCTTTTTGGATTTTTTAATAAAGTTTCTAGACTAGAAATGAAATACAGAAATGAAATGCAGTAAATGTAAACTATTTACAAACATATTTTTGGTGAGCGTGTAAGGGAATCATATCAGCTATTCGACAAGTCACAAGTACCATTAAGCTTTAATTACATACTCAGAATTAAACAATTCACTTAGATTGTCGATATACTGATCCACTTAAATTCTCACACAAATTTCAATCTGTCCAGGATACGAATTTAGTGTTTTAGAGACTTAAACTCATTCATGTGTCCCACCTCTTGAATATACTCCCGTATCCAGATCCCAATATTCAGTCTTACAGGTGAGTATACCACAGATGATATCTATAAGGGGTTAAATTGCGAGGACCGTGAGAGCTCAGGTCAGAACTTTCATTTAGCAGAGAGATGACGGCTTTGACTTTAAGTGGGTCCCCTTTAGAGGATCTTTTTTACAACAGCAATGATTAGCATTTTTTAATGTTTCATCATTTTTTATGCTGAGGGCGGTGCTATATTTCAAGCAAGCAGTAAAGTATTATACGGGGACTAGGCCATTGCTTCCGCAAAATCAGAAGTCCCGGGATAATACCCCAGATATCACTGAGTATAAAGACCTAGTATCTCAGAAAGAGGGATCTTTCAAACAAGATTTCAGGGGTTACCTATATATCCAAGTAGTGTTCCCCACGAAATAAGTAAGTAAAGATTTAGGTTTATATCCCGAACAAACCTACTAAATGTGTAAAAACCTATCGGCACATCATCAGCGAGACTGTTTAAGACTTTTTAGACTTTACATATCTTTAGCATACCGTAACTGTCAAGCCAATGTACTATCATTTTCCCTTTTTACACAAGCTCTTTTCTGGTTTTCTATTGTTTTTGTATTTTGAAAATATCTCATGTTTTTGTATTTTTGACATTTTTTATTGTTTTTGTATTTTCAGAAAATATTACCCTATACTCCCCCTAAATACCAAAACAAGTAAAAAATCGACAAACCATTGCAGATTGCCTCTCAACATCATCATCTACAATGTTATCCTCGTCAACGCCAAGAATCTCCTCCAACACCGATAAAAGTTTCATACCATTTAGTTTTAAAAGATATTTAAAACGAGTTTTGTCAAATGCTTTGGTATGTAAATCAGCTTTCTGTTCGTCAGTGTGAATTTTCTCAATTCGTATCAACTTCTTCTCGAAACAATCTCAAATGAAGTGATGACGAATTTCAATGTGTTTCATTTTAGCGTGATGAACAGGATTTTTAGTAATGTTTATCGCTGCCTCATTATCAACAAAGATAGGGGTGTTAAGAAATTGCAAACCGTAGTCGCGCATCTGTTGCTGGATCCACAAGATCTAAGAGCAGCAACTGCTAGCAGATACATACTCAGCTTCACATGTGGACAAAGCTACAGTGGTCTGCTTCTTGCATTGCCAGGTAACCAATCGTGATCCGAAAAACTGGCACCCCGCTGTTGTTGATTTAGCATTAACTTTGCAGCCTCCGAAATCGGAATCGGAATACCCTTCGAGCATGAAATCGCCTTCTTTTGGATACCACAACCCCAATGATGGAGTTCCTTTCAGGTAGCGTAATATCCTTTTCACAATCACCATATGCGAAGCTCTCGGGTTAGATTGAAGTCTTGCTGCGAGGCATGTTGGATACATAATATCGGGTCTTGAAGCTGTCAAGTACATCAGCGATCCGATCATGGAACGATATAACGTTTCATCTACCTTCTCTCCGGTGAGATCAGGGTTTATCCCATGGTTCGTCGCTAATGGGCTGGAAGCTGGAGTAGAACCTGACATCCCAAATTTCTCTAAGATATCATGAACATACTTCGTTTGATGTATGAAAATTCCCTTAGGCAGTTGATCAACCTGAAGTCCCAAGAAGAATTTCATCTCACCCATCGATGACATTTCAAATTTCTGCTTCATAACTCGTTCAAAATCTTTGCACAGATTTTCATTTGTAGACCCAAATGTGATGTCGTCCACATAAATTTGAACTATCAGAAGATGTCCGTCGACTTCTTTGGTGAAGAGAGTGGCATCCACTTTTCCTCGGATGAAGCTGTTGGCAAGCAGATGTTGAGAAAATGTCTCGTACCAAGCTCTCGGGGCCTGGTGTAAACCATACAGCGCTTTATCCAGCAAATAAACTTTGTCTTTGTGGATTGGATCGGTGAAGCCCGATGGCTGTCCGACATATACCTCCTCTTTTACCTTCCCATAGAGAAACGCCGATTTAACATCTAGCTGATAAACTTTAAAAATTTTCCAAGATGCAAACGCTAGGAAGATTTTGATCGCTTCTAGTCTAGCAACTGGAGCATACACTTCGGTGAAATCTATCCCCTCCTGCTGACTGAAACCCTGGACTACGAGTCGAGCTTTGTTACGAATAATAACCCCTCGATCATCTCTCTTGCACTTGAACACCCACTTGGTGTTTATCTTCCTTTGACCATCAGGCAAGTCTACCAATTTCCACACTCCTAACTTCTCAAACTGACTCAGCTCCTCTTACATCGCGTTGACCCAAGAATCTTCAGTTAGCGCCTCTTTGTATGTTCGCGGTTCGATCTGCGAAATAAAACAACTAAGTGAAAACTTAGTTTGTAAAGAAGCAACTGTAGAATAAAAACATGTAAGGCCTTGGTCAATTTGACGTCTAGTGCGAACGCCTAATTGTAATTCTCCAATAATCAACTCCTCTGGATGGTATGAAAGAGTTCTCGGTATCACCTCGCCTGGAACATCTACCTCGCCTTCCAAATTTGTAACATTCTGATTTGCACCTTGTTCACTGACTGGAATAGTTTGACTTGAACTCTGAATTTGCTCCCCCTCAGAATATGAATCACCATGATTAAATACTGGTCTGTTCTCAGATTCTTGATTATCATTCTCTGCCGTCTGATTATCATGAGCAACTTCATTTTGTTGGATATCATCATGTTCTCCAGCATTGCTTGGACCGGCTTCGTCATCATTAGAAGCTTTTTGACGTCTAGAATACTCAGCTGGGAACCTTTCCTGCGATGACTCATACTCTCTCAGGATATCCAACTCGTCAAATAAATCTTCTTCTTCCTCTTCCATGTCAAACGAATTCCAAAAAGTATCATAGTGAAAACGCCATGAATCGCCGGGATTTTGCGGTGGCATTGTGTAGCCTTGGCATTCAACATTGTGTGCTTCAATAATCCGCTTCAAGCTTGTAACATAGACTCGCTTTAATGGACTTGAGTAACCCACAAATATTCCTTCAATGCTCTTTGCACCAAATTTACCAAAAGGCTCTAGAACAGTGCAGGGAGACCCAAACGGTTCTAAATACTTCAGATTCGGCTTGCGGTTATTGATCAGCTCGAAACATGTCTTGTTGAATTTCTTCACTGTAAGAACCCGGTTGAGTGTATAGCATGCGGCTGACACTGCTTCTGCCCAAAAGTTGACAGGTAGTTTAGAATCAGCAAGCATCATCCTGGCCGTTTCAATTAGCGTCCTGTTCTTTCTTTCAGCTACTCCATTCTGCTGCGGAGTGTAAGGCGCGCTAAATTCATGCAATATACCTCTTTCATCACAATATTCTTCCATTTTGAAATTCTTGAACTCAGTACCATTGTCACTACGTAATCTTTTGATGCGGGTTTGGTACAAGTTTTCCATCTTCTTGAAAAGCGTCATCAAACGATCAAACGTCTCATCTTCATAAACAATACCAAAGAAAATCTTGAATAATCGTCTGTGACTACAAGACAATAGAGATCCCCAGTTATGCTTTTGACGTTCACTGGACCAAACAGATCCATATGGAGTCTCTCTAAAGGTTTCAAAATTGAATTTTCTTTCTTCCCAGGGTGAGATTTCTTCTTTTGCTTGCCTTTGACACAACTAATGCACTCCCCCTCAAGATGAAATCCTTTCACATGAACACCAATTACTAAGTCGTTATGCACCAGGTGATTCGTTTTTCACAAGTGAATATGACCCATCTTTCGATGCCATAACTGTGACTCTTTTTCCGTTGCTCTTGACATAAAACAATGAGCCTGACCCGTGGTAGTAGTTGCTACACTCATGTCCAACACATACAGATCATTGACTCTGGGCGCTCTCATGATAACCCATTCTCCGGGAACAACAAATCCTGGTTTCAAGATCAAACATTCTTTGTTTGTAAAGTGCGTTGTATACATACGATCACAAATCTGAGAGATGCTCAAAAGATTGATTTCAAGCTTGGCGATGTAGTTTACTCTTTCAAACGTGACAATACCATTCGATAAAGTTCCTTCTCCAACTATTCGACCACCTTGATTTCCTGCAAATCCTACATAACCTCCATTAAACCCACGAACATCGTACAGTAGGGTCTTCTTCCCCGTCATGTGCCGAGAAGCTCCACTATCCATAATCCAACGTGAAACGGATCTTGGAAGCTCCTGCACATATCACAAACACTTAATTAGAAGTTGATGCTACCCAAGCCTCTTTTGACTCAGGTAGGTTGACTTTGATGTGAGATTTAACAGTGTAAAGTGGCGGAAAATTCTTATCATTCATCTTTAAGCTCTCCTCAGACCCAATCTCAACCTTTTTGTATAAAAAGAAATCATTTTGAGAAGGTTGACCAGGTGATTGGTCTTTCTTTGGTACATTCTTCTTTTCAGAAGTAGTAGCCTCTTGTGATTCAAATTTCTCATAGTAATCCAAAGGTACATTCATCTTTATCGGTGTAGTAGAAGATGATTGTTTTTCCATCTCAGAAACCTTTGGTTTTGGAGAAATTGTTTTCTTTTCAACAACTTTTGGCTTCCGTGTTTGTTGAGATGACGCAACCCGTTTGTAAAACTTGTCATTTTTAGTTACCACATTTTTAACAGGTTCAGTTTTGACTTTGATGTTTTCATTTTTCAAAATCTTTTGCTCAACAACCATTGGAGCTTTTCCTTTCACATCAACTTTCCTTTTCTGAATCTCAACAACTTCAGTCTTAGGCTTCAAGTTGGTACACTTTCATGAAATATGTCCAACTTGATTGCATTTGAAACATGTTCGGGTGTCAACTACCCGACTTATGCCTTCAGACTGAGGCTGTGAGGCCTTCTTCTCAAAGAACTCTTTGTTTGATTTTGAAAAAAATTTAGATTCTTCATCAGAAAGTGAACTCGAACTTGAACTTCTCACAAACACTTTCTTCTCTACAAACTTCTTGTTTTGAACATTCCTTCTTTGAAAATTCTTACCACCCTGATATCCACCCGACCATTTGTTTTGATTGTTGTTATAAAAACGTGGTGGAACAACTGGTTTCTTGTAGTAAGCTTTATCTTTTTCGAAATTCATTTGTCTCTTTGTCTGATTTAAACCTTCTACTTCAGACAGATCAATTTCAACCAATTTAAACAAGTTTTTCAATTTGTTCACATTAACATTCTCCAGTGGAAACTCAGAATCCGAATACAACGTATCCGATCCCGACATCTTGTACATGACAAGAGTAGGTTCTTCATTTAAGTTGTTTTTGGATTTTGGTTTCGGAATGTAATTGTTCAAGAAACATTCTTCATCCTCAGCTGAATCAATTCCAGACTTCAAAACATTCTCAGCCATGCTTTTAACAATTTCTGACTGAACACTATCCTCATCGGATGATGTATTGAATGTAACATCAATTGACTCTGGAAGTTTAACCTCATTAACTTCTTCATCATCATTAACCAAACCGGACTTTTTCTTTGAAAAATTATTTAGAACTGGTGGTGGAACCTGATGAAACCCAACCCCAGTTCCATCAAAATACACATCTTCGCCTGCTTTGTTTTTCCCGGTGGGTTTGGGAATAATGTGTTGTAAAACAAAGCTTGCGGAGTTGTAACTGGTTAATTTCAGATTGATGCGCTCATTTTCAATTTTAGCTTCTTGAACTTGAAGCTTCAAATTAGCAATCTCATCCAAATGTTGGTTGATTTGCTCTTCTTTAACTCTAAGAACACCAGTCAGCTGAAGATTTTCTTTGTCTGTTTTACCATTTCTTTCATCAGAATCTTTTACCGTTCGTTTTAGTTTTTCAAAATTTTCTGAAATTTGACGATTTTCAAGAATCAATTTTTCATTTTCTTTCCTAATTCTTTCTACGTCATTTTTATCGTTTTTGATTTTCTCAGTTAATTCTTTTAATTTGTCGTTCGAAGCTTTCAACAATTTATCACGGTTTAAAATCTGATCTTCAACACATCTGACTCTACCAGTCAGTTCTTCAACCTTCTTACCACTGAGGTAAGCAATTGTACTACAAACTTTGCACTCTTTCATGCAATTTTTGCAGTCGTTCTCAGATTTAACTTTCTTACCTGACTCATGTGTATCATTTGAACTGACCTTGTTTTTGGACTCAGTTCCAGAACCAGAAACTACCTATAGCTATTTTGCAGCAAGAACTTTATCAGCCATCTTCTTCAAGTTTTCTGCGGTAAACTCTTGTGATGTATCAATAATCCCGTCATCAACTTTCTTTGGCTGCGGATCTTTTTCTGTCTCTTTCTCTTTCTCATCAGCTTCTCCTCCTCCCCACCACTCTCTCTGTCTAGCTTCTTCTTCATCAGCAATTTGTTTGGTGAGAACTTCAACATCTACAGTATCTGGATCAACAGCTATGTTTCCATTAGGATCGAGATAACATTCTCTATCAGGATCCCATCGATTTGCTTTCTTTGCTTCCTTCCATGTACGATAGATTTTGCCTTTCATGAACTGAGCTGTTGCCTTCCTGTTGACGTACTTCACTTCTTCAGATCTGTTATCTTTAAAAGGAACAATCTTTGCTGTAAAGGCATATCCAACTGCATCTTCCTCTGGCAAAATATCACTCCAATCATAACCTTCATCATCATGAAAAACAGCAAGTGCCCTTGATTTTTCTTTGCGTGCCTCCTCTATCTGCTTCATCCTGGGAGGTTCTGCTTTATTTTGATGATAAATTGCTCTTTTGTAATAATCCTCTCGAAAAGGATTTGCAGTATCATCAGTGTAAGCATGTCGGCACTCACGCTTAAAATGACCTTTTTATTTACATTTAAAACATGGGACTTTTGACTTGTCAAAGCCTAACTTGGTAGAAGGTCCACCAATAGACTGTCTCCCGGTAATCTCCATGAATCGCTGCGCTCTTCTCACTGCACTCGCCATACACCACCTTATATCGATCAACTCCATCTCCTCAGGATCTATCTGATCGTAATCTTCTTTTGTTAGGTTGGTGTTTCTAATCTTTCCTGCAACGAGACTTTCGTACGATTCTAACACAGACGCTAAAAACACCATCTGTTGTTTGGCAGATTCTTCACTAAAATTCTGACCATTCTTCAAATCCACAGCAATGTTGCATTGAAATAGATTCTTTGGTGCAGATTGATTTGAAGTATTTGACGATGAACCACCATGATAGCCACTGCTAGGAGTTTCTTGATTCATTATGTTTGAACATTCTGCTGAAAAAGTTGTCTTAGGAGATGCAGTCTTTGGGATCATACTACCTCTGTAATACAACTCCACATTCTGCTGATAAGATGTGTTATTGACTTTATTGGATTTTTTGATCTCCAATTCATGGCTTTCCAGTCTTTCGATTAGTAAATCAACCTTCAAATCAGTCGGCTTTATCGTATTCTTCAGCATCAATGCAAAATACTGCCAGTCTTGCTCATTCGGTAGTGAGTCAAACAGTTTGTCAACCAGCTCTTCTTGAGTGTAAATGATGTCATGTCTTGCAAGCTCCATCTTCAAATGCCCGAATCTTTCAATCATCTTTGAAACAGACTCATTCTTTAAACAACCAAACAAATCAAATTCCTTACGTAACAATTTCTTTTTGTTTTTAACTATCTCAGCACTACCAACACATTTTATTTTTAATTTTTCCCAAAGGTCTCTCGAATCTTTGTACTCGATCAGTGAAATAATGTCATCTCTGACAGATTGGTGAAGCAGAGCAATGCACTTTTGTTCAGCAACATATCTTTCTATTTGGTTTTCTTCCAAATTTTCATAATCTGTTCTCCCCAAATCAAAACCATTTTTCAAGCTTTTCCAACTGGGATATGCAAACGCTTGAAGCCATTCTTCAAATCTTGTAGCCCACCTGTTGTAATCTTCAATTGCCATCAACTTGGGCGGTTTGTTGTACGTTCCATAAGCACTCTCCGCACTCAAAGTATCAGAAAGAGTTTTCTTCGTACTCGGATTGGGAGCATTCTCATTTGTGTTGTTTGATGTATCATCTCCGGTGTTTCCCGTGAAAGCAAACATATCACTGAAAGGATTCATAAACTCATCCATCTTTACGTATCTGAAACAATCAACAAACACTTAGAAAATTTTTTGGTTTTAACAAAGACAGTTTCAAACGGAATCAGTTTCAAACGAGATAATAGCCTTCAAACGGAATTAGCTTTCAAGCGAAATAAGGGTTTTCAAATGAAATCAGGTTACTTTGAAGCGGAATAGCTAATTTCGTTTAAACTCTCAAACGGTATCTGATTTCGTTTGAAATCAAACAGCACTTTCAAACGGAATAAGTGATTTCGTTTGAAACAACAATATTTTCAAACGGAATTAGTGATTCCGTGTGAAATCAACACAATTTCAAACGGAATAAGTGACAGTTTCAAACGGAATTAACCACAAAAGCTAATTTCGTTTGAAATCACACGTGCTAATTCAAACGGAATTAGGATGATGTCAGCACTGTCGAACACAATTTCATCAAATTGATCCTGTTTTACTTCGAATTAAGGTCCAAATTTTTCAAGGATTAGTTAAAACAGTGTTCCGAATATAATATGTGAAAATCAAGTCATTTTGTCCGTTAAATTCTGATTAATTTTGAAAAGAAAGAGTAGAAGTGAGAGAATCCGATGAAATCAAGCTGAATTGGTATGAACTCCTCGTCCTAAGCTCTGATACCACTTGTTGGATTGTCGTGTGACCCTAACGAGTCAATCTGAAGAGTTCAACATCAAAATCAAAGGCGGAATTAATGAAATTGACGTAACACAGCTTGATACTTTCTAATTATCTTTTCTTATTGATTTCCTGAGCTTTTACAAATCAAATAACAATCCGGCAGCACCTCGGCTCTGAATCAATGCTCTGATACCATTTCAAATGATGAACCAGGCTCAGGTATTTATGGAGTGGGTGATTCCGTTTGAATGTGTCACAGACCATTTCAAACGGAATTAACATGGTTAATTTCGTTTGAAACTGTCAGTGACACTTTCAAGCGAAATTACTCACTTTCACACATATAAACCCTAATTTTAACCCTGCTGAGCACTGGTTTATCCTATCTAGACATAAGACTCTATAAAGACGAAGTTAACAGACATTTGTGCACTAACACCAAAAACTTGATGCGTATGAAGTGTCGTATATTTTTAATGTATATTTTAAGCCCTTTAACACTTTTTAGACAAGTTTTAAATTTATAAAACACGATATTTACTAACACTAAACACACATATAGACAAGTGCACCCATCGTGAGCGTAGTATAGTGTTGGTAAGATACCGAGGTCGTCCAAGGACACAAGAGCTTTTAGTACCGGTTTATCCTCAACGTCTAATCAAATCAAAAGTTTAGAAAAAGGTTTTGAACTAGAAAAATAAAACTAACTAAAATGCTGAAAAATAAAATAAAGTAAAAAATAGATAGACAAGATGAATCACTTGGATCCGACTCGTGTTTAGTGTGACCTTTGATTATTTCCGCACTTTTGCACTTTTTAAGAGATTATCTTAGTTATTGTAGTAGACCCCTCTTCTGAAGGTGACGTTACCCTCAACCCATTAGTTTGAGTCAGCAGGGATACAATCCTAAAGGGTTGGATTATTGAAAGATAATTAATTAAGTTATTAATGCATATTGTGGTAGGCCCCTCTTCTGGAGGTGACGTTACCCTCGGCTAAGTAGTCTGAGTCAGCAGGGATACAGTCCTAAGTAGCCGGGTTAAAGTTTTAATAGTAGTTTACATATGAGGGGATCAAGGAGTTCGGACCCCCGCCATCCAATACTAGTGGGTATTGAAGGAGGTCCTACTAAAGTTGACCCAGGTCCTTGCAGGATCTATACACTGAACAAGGCAAGACTCTTACCAAACCGTTCCCTTAACCCCCGACCAGGTAGCCAACATACCTCCATATAGACCGTGGAGATATGAATGGTGAAAATCTTTTATTTTATATAGACAGTAAAATAATGCCAAGACACCACGGACAAACGATAAGGAAGACTCACCTTCAACATAAGAAACTAGTTATTAAAGTCATTAATACATAACCAAATAAAAAGTGCGAAAAGATTAAAAATAAAAAGTATTACACTAGACACTTGTCTTCACCAACTGATGTAAGAGACTTAGGCAAACATGGCCTTTGATTGTCAAGAACTCTTACGATCAATCTTGGATCCCGAGACTACTCACACGCTCTATGATGGATGATGGATGATGGTGGTGGATGTGGGTTGTGATGGTGGTGGTGGGTGGGTGAAGTGTGAGAGAGGTGGTTTGCCAAGGGATGGTTTGCAAATGAGCCAAGCACCCCTATTTGTAGCCTGTACAGATGCTCGGACACGGCCCCGTGTCCTTTGGGCACGGCCCTGTGTCCACCCGTCTTCTCTTCCTTCATTAAATGCAGTTTGTCTGCATTAGTTGACCACGCCCCCGTGTCCGCTGGGCACGACCCCGTGTGCAGAAGCGTATCTGTACTATCAAGATTTCCTCAGATTATGCGAATCTTAGAGTTGACCACGGCCCCGTGTCCGCTGGGCACGCCCCCGTGGTGGGTGATAGAAGCTTCTACAACTTTGTCTTTTCTGCAAACACTTGGGTACGCCCCCGTGCTCATTGAGCACGGGGCGTGTTCAGCCTTCTGTTTTCTTGTTTTGCTTGGGAAGATGCTGTCGAAGGGGTCAGGCATGCCACGTTTATCCATTTTCTTGTATTTATGTTAGATTTAGCTGCCTTTTTGCTTCTTTTGTTCATTTGAGCTCATTTAATCCTGAAAATACAAAAGGAAGACAAAAACACACTTTTTCCAACATTAGTACTAAAAAAATGGTTAGTTTAATGCCACATTTGATGTAATTTATATGTTGCATTTTGCACACATCATGTTGTATTTGATGTTATGGATCGAATTTTGATTAATGGTTCGATTTTCGAATATGATTTTGAAATTGAGATTCAAATCTCCGTCAGTTACAGAGATTAATATATCGTAATGACGATTTTAACCTTTTTTCAATAATTGAATAGATTAATTTGGCTAACTTAATGACTTAAATTGGTTTGATGGATTCAAGATTCAACGGCTGAGAATATCGCGTACGTAATGTAGGATAAGGGGTATTGTACGTTAACTATAACAACCCTAAAGAAAACCGACACCCTCGAAATATTTTTGACACCCTAATATATATTAAAATGTCCCTATATGTCTTAAAATACACCCCATACATGAAAACGGGCCCTGAATACCACAAATATTATTAAAATTAATTAAAAATCAAATTTTTGGGGTTCAGGCGGGCCACGTAAGCCATCCCCAAACCGTTACGCGGGCCGTGACAACTTAAAGGTCCAGCAAACCCCGGTGTTGACACGTGTCACGCAACGTGTTGAACCTACTAGGTGACCCGGATCACCTACGCTGTTGACCATCTTTGACGCGGGCCGCGTAGCCCCTTTGCTATACCTTACGCGGGCCGCGTAAAAGTCGAAGTGAAGCACTATAAGTAGCAGGCATCGGATCTTCAGTCTACTCGCTCATTTCTTTTCTTTCTAATCGAATTCTAATGTAGTAGAAGCTATACTCGGGTATAATACCCCCTAAATAATGAAGTTCTGCTCTGTTGTAAGTATCATAACCCCTGGATACGTATTAGATACTCTGCCCGATTGATCTAGGGTTCCGTAACGGCTGTCGTGGTTCTGCCCGACGTAGTCGTTGGAATGCCGTCTCGGGAAGGGTATTACTAATGTTAAAATGGGTTATTATACTAACACGTGTGCATTTATGTAAATTATAGATTGTCACCGGGAAACCCTAAAGGATAATCTAAGACAGCAATGTGAGTAATCTCCTTTTTGTAAATTGTTTTTACAAAACCTCACACGATTAGTTATATATTAAACAGTTATTGAGTATTTGTAAGAATACAATTATCATGAGTATGTTGGGATTTTGTATACAAAGTTATGTTACTGCCTTGCGAGGGGTAACATTTCCACAAGTCGGGTCTGACAGTACCATGGATGTTAATTGATATAACTTAGAAACAAAAGTAATTGCGAGATCGCCCTCAATACTGTACAATGGATTTTATTTAAACTTAGTTAAACTGGGATTCACTCACCAGTATTTCCCACTGACAAAATGTTTTTAAATGCATTTCAGGTAACAAAATGTGAAAGCCAAATAGAAGCCAGCTGGACAGCACTGAATGCTTGGAAAAGTGGCAATAAAGTTACCTAAAAAGAATTAGATGTTTTTATTAAATAAAAATATGATTTATTCCTATGAAAATGTGTGTACTTAAAACTTGGGTTTTATCCCATGTGTTTAATATTATGAAAGTGTGGTATTTTACTCTGATAAAATATTTCCTAACTACGGTCCTGATGTAAATTCCGCTGCCAAAATTGACTAAACACGCGATACCACCGAAACTGGCTCGCGGCTGCCCGTTCCCGAGGTAATAGGGATCGGGGGTTGTGACAGAAGGTGGTATCAGAGCTAAGCCACTGATTCAGCCACAGAAGCGTTCTGCTGACATCAAAATTTAAATTGTTAGGAAATAAATTACGGGAATACGTGCAAAATTGTATTTCTTGTTATGTGTTATTTGACTATTTGTTAGTTTACAGTATGAGCGACCAAGGACCATCTGACGCGTACCGTCAATTGTCTGGTTCGCCTAGAAGGGAAGGTGCCTCTTCTCAGCCTGCCCTCTCAGGGTACTCTGCTGATACGGAAGAAGGAATATTCGTGTTTAAAGCTCAGTCTGAGGAGCCATTCCCTCATAAAAAGAGAGGATGGTTCAGTCGAGGGGCACATGAGCGTAGGAAGCGTATGAAAAAGTTACAAGACCAGAGAGTACTAGCAGCAGCTAAAAGAGAAACCGATGCCTATGCCCAGGATATGATTAATAGGGGTATAGCTAATATCCACATCCTAGCAACCACTGCAGCTGACCCTAACCTGGAACAAATGATAGCACCCCAACCACAACCACCAATTCCTGACCAACCAATGGAGATAGAAAACTCTGAAAATCAAGTAGAAATGCATGATTTCAACCCAGAGGAAATACCTAGGGTACCAGCACCAAATCCATTAGACCCAAATTATGACCCATGGTGGGATGACAATAGGGACTATGTGCAACGTTACCCGATACACGAAGACATACCCATGCCAAACCTAGGAGCCTACCCAGGGTTAGATCCTCTAGATCCCTATTATGATATTGATGTATTCATCAGGGAGATTCTAGAAAATCCTTACCCAAACCAGGCCCCTTTACCTCCGTACCAGAGTCCCGCACCCCAGATTCCGAACCCAGTCCTAGAACCTGCACCCCCAATGAGTGCAGAGAATGTACAAGAACTTAGGACATTTTGTGAGGAAATTTTAGAAAGTAGTGAAAGGATGCGACATGTGGGAGAGCGACTCGTCTGGAAATACGACGAGCGCAATATGGATTTCTGGATGAATCCATATCCATAAATGTGATGGTGGAAACGGTAGTAATAATAATATCTGTAATAAAATAATATGATATGTGTGTATGTGTATGAAAAAAAAACTACGGATGCCTATTATTAGTAGTGTAACTTTAAATTTATGTCGGTATTGTAATTTTAATTTCAGTACTGGTATGTAATAGATGCATATTATATGAATAGAGTAAAGTCACAATGATCGACGCTTTTGACCAAAGTGCGTGTCATGTGATTGACTATATTAAATATTATTTTGTGATACAAATACATGGTAACTGTTTAAAATTCAGATGGCCGACGAAGGAAATCAAGAAAATCTGAATAACGATAACCAGAGTAACATTAACTTGGTTAATGAGAATCCGAACAACAACAATAACAATGGAAACCAAGTGGATAATAGTGCTATCCAACACATAGTGGCACAAATTCTAGATGCAATGCCATATATTCTTCAAACTGTTAAGGATGCGGAAAATAAAAGTAAACATAGCAGTAAGCGATCAACTGAACCGGAAAACAGTGTAAAAAATGGACCTGTACTTCAAGTGCCCATTCCCAAAAGAAGAAGAACCATGCCTTATGGTTGTTCTTACAAAGAATTCTGGTCCTGTAAACCGATAGAATTCTCAGGCAATGAAGAACCCATTGCAGCTCTACGCTGGATAGAAAAGACTGAGGCTGTTTTAAAAATAAGCAAGTGTGCTAAAGAAGACAAGATAATTTATGTGCACGAAGTGGTCTAAACAAACTAACTAAATTAAACCCTAAACTAGACACTCTAAGCTTTAAATTTATAAACTTAGACTCGATCTAAAACTAAACCACACAACCGGCAAGTGTACCGATCAATGCAGTATAGCTACAGTAAGTCCGAGTATCGAACCCACGAGACTCTAACGATTACGCTAAGACTCTATTTAGACTATGACTGACACGACTTAACTAATTGTTTATTGATTGGGGGGGTTTCTAAAAATCCTAATTAAAATTATTAAAATAATGCTAAATAACTAGACACGAATTTGGACGAAGACTTTAATCAAAGGTGATGAAGACTACCTAGGCTAGACGCAAGCTAAACTCAGAATGGATTTCTATTCGATAGTTTTGTGGTATGGAACCGGGATCTTTAAATGCTAAACCTATTAAGATACCAACTAAGCCCCTCGATCCTTCTCAAGGCGATTCTTGTGGCACTACCTAGGCTGTTACGCTTACCGGTTTTTAGATTTCCTCACAGTCCTCTAACTTCTTGAAAGTGCCTAAATAAGACGATCTACCTTACAGCGCGAAAGTCTAAGGCAAATATGGGTTTCAATCTTGGTTTAATAGACAAGAGAATGTTTAAGGACTAGACCGATTTCTTAGACCTAGCTATAAACCAAACCGAGAACTATTAATAACCTCGAGCCCCACAGCGACAAGATTAGTAGAACACTTGATTTTATAAAATTACCAAATATTACTTCTAAGGTTACTTACGCGTTTTCACCCTAAAGGATTAATGATCTATTATGTGATATAGACACTCACCTAAATCAAGAACCCTAGCACAACCCTATTATGTAATATAGACCGTCACCAAGGATTATACGAAGCAATAAACAGCGATAAAACAATATCAAGCATGCATATACACCAAGTTAAAATTCCATAGCCGTTTACAATACAAGAAAATCCATAAACCACTTTAAAACCGAATAAAAATCCAATCTTTAATTAAACCATTGTCATGCCTAGGTAGTAAAAGAGATCTAGCCAAGAAACATAATCTTAAAAACAATTAAACAAAATCTCAAACAAGAATTCATCGAAGTAAAAACAAGAAACTAGAAAATAAAAGAAATCGTAAGGTAGAACCTGTAAATTTCTTGATCTCTAAGCTTCCCACTTGACCCCAATGATTCCCGAGCTTGATTTCTTGCAAGACAATCTTCAAAAAGTGATGTTCTTCGTGCGTCTGATCTTGTCTTCGTGCGTCTGATCTTCCCTCATTCCTTGTATGCGTCTCCTTTTATCTCTGCCGCCTAACACAAAACAAATGGGCTTGGCCCAATAATCCTTGCGTTATGTTCGTCTCCACCTCCAACAAAGTCTGGCCCCTCCCAATTGCCGTCTGATGTATAATGTTTTTATATACCCACATGATGTCAAACTTGACATCAAATACCACTATTCACGTTTTCTAGGCCCAGGTTTGTATTTTAATTCATGTTGGCCCAATACCACAATTTCATTCTTGATAAAATAGCTCTTTAACTCGTCCAGAATTGCCACAAATATCAGCCGCCTTTTGCGAAAATATATAAATTGCAATCACTAGGTTTCTTGAATAATAATGCAACCTCCTTGTTCTCAATTAATGCACCACCCAAAGTCACGAGATCAAGATTCTATTTTGTAGGATGACATTAATTCACCTTTTAAACCAATGCACTTTTGGTCCTCGCTTTTAAGCAATGCATGACAATGCATTTTCCATTTTTCATATATGCAATTCAGGTCCCCCTACTTTATGCTTCATATATATACAGCCACTTTCAATGTTATATTATAGAGATAAGTGGTCTCGGCTCAATCACAGAAGATAGCTGCAATTTTATTTCGGTCCCTAGCATCCTACTCTGCCCAACTGGCTGGTCATTTCCATATTACTCTTTTCCGCTCCATTTGCACCAGGACCTAGCGCAACACAAAATAATATAATATAATACTAAAAACTAAATAAAGCTAATAAAAACTATACACTAATTATACAATTTACACGGGATAAATATGTGTATTTTACCCCAACCCAGACTACATAGAAATGCGCTACTTTCATTTAGTTTCTAGCTCTTTTTTTTTCTTTCATTTTTTTCCCTTTTTCAACGAGATATGACAAGAAACTCTAACGATCTTAACTTATAACGGCATCCCTTATACTATTATCAACGGTTTCAATTTCCCCACTTTCCCTAGATGAGAACCCACTAGTAGACCGACAATTAGGTAATTTTAAGATCAAAGGAACCTAGAACCGAATCGAGCCTACCCGCACATCCCATACTAGACACAAGCTCAATTATATTATCTCATATTATCATTATTTGAACCCGAACAAAAACCCGACTTTTCTATCATTTTCCGTTTTTTAGTTTGCAAACTTCTTATTTCAAAAGACATTTTCTAATTTTTTTAATTTTTTTGGATTTTTGAAATTTTTTTTTTTTTTAATTTTCGACTTTTTATGACTCGACTAACTATACTAACGACAATAAACGATAGTTTCCCATCCCCACACTTAAACTCTACACTGCCCTCATTGTAGGATGGAAACCGACTTAAAAAAACTAAAAATAAATAAGAAATAAAAAACAAAGGGCAAATTGGAAAGGGCTTAGCTGTTTTAATTAGCGCGTACGCTACGAAACTTTTGTCCAATCCAGCTCGATCGTATAGCATTTCGGTCGCGATCGGCTTTGACTCTGACTAGTACACTCGGAAAATGCCTAATATCTGATAAGCAGCTCCAAAATCACCCGAATGGAGATTGAGTACGGGTGGTACGATTCAAACCTGCATAAACAAAAACAAGCAAAAACCAAAGCAGTACCGACTCTAAAAAAACGACTCAAAAACTACTAATTTAGACTCATAGTACAAAATAAACGACTCAACAACCAAGTAAACACGAAAACACAAAACACCTAAAACTACGATAAAGACTCAAAATCTACAAACTCTAGAAGTAGGCTATCAACTTTTCTAACACTCACGGAGGATCATGTAGACGCGGCTCACCTGTGTACCAAATCTCACGGGCTGTAGAACCATCGTACATATTATTATCCGAATCTATCCAAACACCCTCAAACCTCTCACAACCTCTCAACTCATCATCGGGCGGTTTAAACTTATACGTTTCAAACCTAAATCTATCCCCACACTGAGCTTTGCTCAGTGTCTCTAGCTTAGATTCTAAACACTTCACTCGTTTTTTAAGATCATCTATCCTTTTATCGGGTGGATCTCCACACTTGGGTCCTATCACTTCCTCGAGACTAGGGCCACTTACCACCTCTTTCTCATTTCTCTCATATTTCCCACTCTCCCCTTCCAACGTCACTGCCTCTACTCTAGCATTTGACCCCCTCGTACTGGTAACCTTAAAAACTACCGACTCTTCCCCCGCTCTTAGTGTGATAGTGCCTAAGAAGACGTCTATAAGAGCTTTGGAGGTGTTCAATAATGGACGTCCTAAAATCAACGGCACGTTTTCATCGGCTTCCATGTCTAGTACTACGAAGTCCACCGGGAAGACAAACTTATCGACCTTTACTAACAAATTCTCTACAATTCCCCGAGGATACTTAACCATTTTGTATGCTAAAGATAGGGTCATACAAGTAGGCTTTAGGTCACCAAGGCCTAGTTTTTCATAAAAGGAATATGGCATCAAATTAATACTAGCACCAAGGTCTGCCAACGCGTGGTTTTTAACATCACCACCAAACAAACATGGGATCGTGAATATGCCCGGATCAGTGAGTTTCTCAGGAAGTTTGTTTAAGATCACCGCAGAACAATCTCCATTCAATGGAGTATTAGAACACTCACCTAACCTATCCTTACGCTTGAGAAAATCCTTAAGGAACTTGGCGTATTTGGGCATGGACCGCAGGGCCTCTATGAACGGAAGATTTACTTTTAACTGGGTGAACATCTCAAGAAATCTCTCGTACTCCCTAACATATTGCTGTTGCTTAAAGCGGGCGGGAAAGGGAAGACGGGAGAGATCAAATAAGGGCGGTGGCCTAACCCTAACCGGTTGCCTCTCTACTCTCTTCTCAACCTGGGGCTCCTCGGTATGTGCGGTACTTGCTGGGCCTAGCCTATGTTGCACTTTACCAGGCTTTTCCATCTCTATCTCCTCATCTACCTCATCATCACTCCCTAACTCAACATTCTCTCTCACGACCTCCCCTAGACTCTTCCCACTACAAGTAGTGATTGCTTTCACAGAATGGTCAGTCGGGTGAGTGGTACCTGAAAACTGACCAGGAGGGGATTCTCTCAACTGCCTAGCTATATCAGTCACTGTTCTCTTAAGATCTAAAATGGTAGACTCTTGATTTTTAAGCTGAAGATCGTGACTCTTATTAATTTGATCTTGAGTTTTAACAAAATCAGTTAGGGATTTCTGGGTCGTCTGATTTTGCACCATCATCTGCGCAAACATCTCTTCTAACCTACTCAAACTACCCTCTGAAACCTTTCCACTACCTTGACCCTCTTGATTCGACCCCCCACTAGCAAACTGTCCACTCGAACCTGAACCACTACCACTCGTATATAAACCAGATCCCCTATTTTGATACTGACTAGATGGAAACCCATGGGGATTGCCAGAAGGGCGATATCCACTACTACTACCACTACCCTGCCAGCTGGGGTTAAAACTATTATTATTATTATTATTACTAAATTGACACCTAGACTGACCCGCTATGAACTCAACCTGCTCTAATGTAAGTGTGGGACACTCTATCGTATCGTGACCTCCCTTACAGACCTCACACCTATCAACCTTTTTCTTGATCTCGAGCAACTCTCAATTCAAACCCTCTAAAGCAGTCACTACCGATGAATCCAAGCTAACTTGGTGTACTCCTCGATCGGCCGAGGGAGTACTAGTTACAGGAATGGAAGTCCTGCCAATGGCGCAATGATCGATGTCGGAATTGGTGAAACTCTCAAAAAGATCATTGCATTCGGCCACTGTTTTCTTACCTAGGAGGTGACCTCCTGCTGAAGTGTTAAAACGGGCTCGAATCTCTGGAGTGAGACCATTGTAGAATTTCTCTACAAGTGCCCAATCAAATAACCCATGTTGAGTGCAACGAGAGAGTAGGGTTTGGAATCTTTCCCAGGCTAAGTGGTAGGGCTCGTCAGGCTCCATCCGGAACGAATGGATCTGATCACGAAGACGAGATGCTTTGGCGGGTGGGAAGTATTTGGCAAGGAAGGCATCTCGAATGGTGGCCCATGTGGTAAACGTACCCGCGGTTTGTGAATCAAGCCAGGTGGCTGCGCGGCCTGCGAGTGAGAATGGGAAGACCTGAAGGAAACGAGCATCAAGGTTGGCACCTTCAATGGAAAAGGTGCTGCAGAGGCGGGTGAGGCGGCTGATGTGAGCTGGGGTATCCTCGTCATCACGACCGTGAAATTGGCATGAGTTAGTGATAACGGCAAAGATGTAGGACGGGATTTTCCAAGACTTGTCATTATTTATCGCGGGAAGGGTAATGGGTGAGTTCGCACCGGTGAAACTAGTGGTGGATTCCTGATGAACCGTTTGACGACCTGCCATATGGACAACGGGTTGTGGGCTAGCAGGATGGGAAGATGGGGGTGAATTGTGTGGTGATGACTAAGTTTGGTGGTTTAGAGTGGAGGGTAGAGTCAGAAAGGGTGGAAGATGAAGAATAAGAAGAAGAACTAACCTTGAGATTTAAAGAGGAGAAGGGCAGCTGTGGTGGCGGTCCTTGTGAACGCGTATGGGGCATCCACTGAAAAACCGACACAGAAACGAGCAAACTGACTCTAACTACGACTCAATCAAAATATAAAAGATACTAGAATACTTAGACTCCAACGACTCAAACAAAAGAAAACAACTAGCACGTATGATGTCAATTAAGTCCAAATAAAGTAATCAACGCAATTGCCAAAGAGTCCCCGGCAACGGCGCCAAAAACTTGATGTGCGCGAAGTGGTCTAAATAAACTAACTAAATTAAACCCTAAACTAGACACTCTAAGCTTTAAATTTATAAACTTAGACTCGATCTAAAACTAAACCACACAACCGGCAAGTGTACCGATCAATGCAGTATAGCTACAGTAAGTCCGAGTATCGAACCCACGAGACTCTAAGGATTATGCTAAGACTCTATTTAGACTATGACTGACATGACCTAACTAATTGTTTATTGATTGGGGGGGTTTCTAAAAATCCTAATTAAAAATATTAAAATAATGCTAAATAACTAGACACGAATTTGGACGAAGACTTTAATCAAAGGTGATGAAGACTACCTAGGCTAGACGCAAGCTAAACTCAGAATGGATTTCTATTCGATAGTTTTGTGGTATGGAACCGGGATCTTTAAATGCTAAACCTATTAAGATACCAACTAAGCCCCTCGATCCTTCTCAAGGCGATTCTTGTGGCACTACCTAGGCTGTTACGCTTACCGGTTTTTAGATTTCCTCACAGTCCTCTAACTTCTTGAAAGTGCCTAAATAAGACGATCTACCTTACAGCGCGAAAGTCTAAGGCAACTATGGGTTTCAATCTTGGTTTAATAGACAAGAGAATGTTTAAGGACTAGACCGATTTCTTAGACCTAGCTATAAACCAAACCGAGACCTATTAATAACCTCGAGCCTCACAGCGACAAGATTAGTAGAACACTTGATTTTATTAAATTACCGAATATTACTTCTAAGGTTACTTACACGTTTTCACCCTAAAGGATTAATGATCTATTACGTGATATAGACACTCACCTAAATCAAGAACCCTAGCACAACCCTATTATGTGATATAGACCGTCACCAAGGATTATACGAAGCAACAAACAGTGATAAAACAATATCAAGCATGCATATACACCAAGTTAAAATTCCATAGCCGTTTACAATACAAGAAAATCCATAAACCACTTTAAAACCGAATAAAAATCCAATCTTTAATTAAACCATTGTCATGCCTAGGTAGTAAAAGAGATCTAGCCAAGAAACATAATCTTAAAAACAATTAAACAAAATCTCAAACAAGAATTCATCGAAGTAAAAACAAGAAACTAGAAAATAAAAGAAATCGTAAGGTAGAACCCGTAAATTTCTTGATCTCTAAGCTTCCCACTTGACCCCAATGATTCCCGAGCTTGATTTCTTGCAAGACAATCTTCAAAAAGTGATGTTCTTCATGCGTCTGATCTTGTCTTCGTGCGTCTGATCTTCCCTCATTCCTTGTATGCGTCTCCTTTTATCTCTACCGCCTAACACAAAACAAATGGGCTTGGCCCAATAATCCTTGCGTTATGTTCGTATCCACCTCCAACAAAGTCTGGCCCCTCCCAATTGCCGTCTGATGTATAATGTTTTTATATACCCACATGATGTCAAACTTGACATCAAATACCACTATTCACGTTTTCTAGGCCCAGGTTTGTATTTTAATTCATGTTGGCCGAATACCACAATTTCATTCTTGATAAAATAGCTCTTTAACTCGTCCAGAATTGCCACAAATATCAGCCGCCTTTTGCGAAAATATATAAATTGCAATCACTAGGTTTCTTGAATAATAATGCAACCTCCTTGTTCTCAATTAATGCACCACCCAAAGTCACGAGATCAAGATTCTATTTTGTAGGATGACATTAATTCACCTTTTAAACCAATGCACTTTTGGTCCTCGCTTTTAAGCAATGCATGACAATGCATTTTCCATTTTTCATATATGCAATTCAGGTCCCCCTACTTTATGCTTCATATATATACAGCCACTTTCAATGTTATATTATAGAGATAAGTGGTCTCGGCTCAATCACAGAAGATAGCTGCAATTTTATTTCGGTCCCTAGCATCCTACTCTGCCCAACTAGCTGGTCATTTCCATATTACTCTTTTCCGCTCCATTTGCACCAGGACCTAGCGCAACACAAACTAATATAATATAATACTAAAAAATAAATAAAGCAAATAAAAACTATACACTAATTATACAATTTACACGGGACAAATATGTGTATTTTACCCCACATCAATAATGTTTGCTTCTAATCTGTTTAAGAACTCAGCCTTAGAATGGTGGAACACTATCCTCCAGTCAAGAGGAAGTGATAGGATTTACAACATGGAGTGGGAGGAATTTAAAAATATGGCAGAAAGAAAATTCTGCCCTCCCAATGAAAAGGAACAGATAGCGAATAAGTTTCTGAACCTAAGGATGACCGGGGTAGATAGTAAGGGTTATACTACTACATTCTTTGAATATGCTAGAATAGTACCAACCCTTGCATCACCTGAACCAGTATTAATCTCCTGTTATATCTGGGGATTAATTGGAGAGATTAGACATGTAGTCAAGGCAGCTAGATCTCAAACCATAGAAGAAGCTGTAGAACTAGCAAACACCTTGACTGATGAATTACTCCGTACATGAGAAGAAGACCAGAGGAAAAACCTAGCACCGAGGCTTACCCAAGAATTCCGTTCTGGGAATTCCAACTGTAGGAATATAGGTTCTACCTCTACACCTTATTGTAAGATTTGCAAGAAGAAGCATTCGGGAAAATGCTTCGCTCACTGCAATTTCTGTAAGTTACCAGGACACAAGAAAGAAGATTTCAGAAGGAAATCCAGTAATGGACTGTGCTTCAATTGTGGGGAAAAAGGTCATATCAAGCCAAACTGTCCGAAATTGGCTCCAGCTCCGAACAACAAGAACATTAAAAATGCTAGAGCATTTGTTCTAACAGCAGATGAAGCCAGAATGATTCCGGATGTGATAGCCGGTACGTTTTTAGTTAATGATATATTTGCTAAAGTATTATTTGACTCTGGTGCAAACCAAAGTTTTATTAATACTACGTTTTGCAAACTTCTTAATCAATCATTAACTAAACTTCCACAAGAATGTTTAGTAGAGACAGCAAATGGAGAAACGGTTAGGATTTCTGAAATCTTGCAGGGAGCAAGAGTAGAAATTTTAAACCAAAAGTATATGGCAAATCTTTACCCAATGAATCTGGCAGGATTTGATATCGTATTAGGAATGGATTGGTTAATAGCCAATAAAGCTAATATTTTATATGATCAAAAGTCAATTCAAGTAAATTCACCAAAGGGGTGAAAAGATCACAATTAAAGGTGATAAACCATCTAGATCCTCTAAATTCATCTCTGTGATGAAAACTGCAAGTTATATAAGAAAAGGATCTATAATGTATTTGATTTCTATAATCACTAACACTAAAGGAAAAGAATTAAAGGACATCCCAGTAGTGTCTCAGTTTTCAGATATGTTCCCAGAAGAATTACCAGGACTACCGCCGGACAAAGAAGTTGAATTCAGAATTCATCTACTGCCAGGAACAGCACCAATTGCCAAAGCATCCTACCGTTTGGCACCCGCTGAAATGCAAGAACTAAAGAAACAGTTAGATGAATTATTAGAGAAGAGATTCATACAACCAAGCTCATCACCGTGGGGAGCACCAATTTTATTCGTTAAAAAGAAGGACGGATCAATGCGTATGTGCATTGACTACCATGAATTGAACAAGGTCACAATTAAGAACCGGTACCCATTACCAAGAATTAATGATCTGTTCGATCAATTGCCAGGAGCTCGATTTTTTTCAAAAATTGATTTAAGGTCAGGATATCATCAATTAAAGGTACAGGAAGAGGACATTCCTAAAACCGCATTTAGAACGAGGTATGGTCATTATGAATTTACTGCCATGTCATTTGGTTTAACCAATGCCCCAGCCACATTTATGGACATGATGAACCAGATATGCAAGCCATATTTAGATAAATTCATAATTGTTTTTATTGATGATATTCTCATATATTCTAAAAGTAAAGAGGAACATGCAAAGCATTTGCACGCACTTTTAAGTCTATTAAGAAAGGAAAAACTTTATGCTAAGTTTTCAAAGTGCGAATTTTGGTCAGAGCAGGTACAGTTTCTTGGACATTTAGTCAATCATGAAGGAATTCATGTGGATCCAACAAAGATCAAGGCGATTACCAAATGGAAAATCCCTAAGTCACCAACCGAGGTTAGAAGTTTCTTAGGATTGGCCGGTTATTATAGAAGATTTATTCAAGATTTTTCTAGAATAGTGTTTTGGTCAAAAATTACCGAAGCAATTAAGTGATCAAATTAGTTAAGTGAGGTAGTGTGCTTGAAATGCGTGTTGAAAATATGCTAGTTAAGTTATTTGCAAAAACAGTTTCAGGATACGGCTCAGGATATAGAGCTATATCTTTAATCAAACAATGAGCGAAAATGTAAAGGGTGACACGGGATGTACGAGGAAAGCCCTTGATCGATCTAGATCGCCGGCACAAAACCTCGGGAGCTAACAATCGCAGCTGCCTTGTTCTTCTATTACTTCAAATATCAGGATACAGTGTGGGATATGATGCGGATCAACTAGGTGTTACAATGTAATTCGAGTACAAGTGTTTGTGTGTTGTGATTGTTTGCTGCCAGAGAGAAAAAGTGTGCGTAAGAGTGTGTCCCTTAATCTGATCCGATCAATCTATTTATAATAAAAGGAAACTAACTAAATATCCTATTATTCCGGGATTCAGCGGATATTCCCCATATGAACGTTGCAGTCCTAGTCTTCCGGGTCCAACGTCTATAAGCCAACTGATTTTCCCGAGCCTTGAGGGGAAGAAGTCCACTTGAACGTTGGAGACTTGCAGCTTCTAATCTGCACGTGGTTAAATCAGTTACTACTAGGATATCGTACCAGGATGTTACCAATATCCTGATCCGGTATCCTGATCACAAATAAACAATCAAAGCCAGAATATTAGTCAGGATATATGTTCAGAAAATGACCCATAACAATTGTCCCCAAAATATATCTGTTGGTATACCAATTCCAACGGATATATTTTAAATTTTATCCCTCGAATCGAGGTTATTAAATTGGAACGACGGTCAAGATAGCACTATGCAACTCCCTACGCGGTTTTCACACGATGGATATCTATTACGCCCCTATATCTTCTCTCTTTTTGTTTGAAAATCAAATATCATCAACAGAGTCTCCATGTAATTACTCATCCCTTCCTCATTTCCTGTTAACCTCTTTACTCTACTTCCAATGGCCACTAGAACCTTCTCTCAAACCGGTGAATCCTCGGAGACCTTCGTCCAGCAAAACCTTCTCAAAAATCCCGAGAAGGAGATCTGTGCTTTTGATAACGCAGACATTGCAGCGTTGAGAGCCTCCGGCGCTTTCCCCGATGGCACGATTTTTAGACCATTTGATCGATCAATTAGATCAGATGTTTCTTCTACCGATTGGGTCTGTTTTCCGGCATACCCTTTCTCGCTAGGTCTTCGGTATCCATTTCCTGAATTCATGATGCAATTCTTCAGAACCACTGGTATTTCCTTTGCCCAAACCATGCCCATGGTTTGGAGAGTACTGATTGTGCTCAACCAAATCAAAAATCTTCATTGTCTTGACCTCTGCATCGAGGATATCCCGATTGCTTACCGCCTCCGATCACACGGTTCCAGTCGGTTCTTGCTTTTTTCAACTTCCAGCAAACCCCTTATACTTAAAGCCACCAAGAACGAGGATGGATGGCAATGTAAATTCTTCTTTGTCAAGCGAGACTCCATTTATGAGGGTGCTAGCCTTCCGGTGGAGTGGTTAACCACCGGTAGGGTTTAAGGTTTTAAGAATATCCCCTGATTTTTCCAGGCCTTTATCCTGAGCTAATATTTTCTTCTTTGGCCTTTATGCAGTGAACTTTAAGGAAGTAGCCCCTCCTACTGCAGAATCCGAAAAAAGAATTGAAGCAATTTATCAGTTACCGGAAGGTGACAGGAGTTTTTCCACTCACATCCCAAGTTCCAGTCAATATTCATCATCAGAAATGTCTGGTAAGAATCATTTCGTAAATAATCGATTAACGCAATATAATGAAAGAGTAATAAGGATTTAGAATTTCCCCCTTATGCAGCACCAGCCAAGATCCCATAAGTTTTCGACCTTGAGGAGCTGGATAGTTACTCCGACCACGTCCAGGTCAAGAAGGAGCCCAGTCCCAGGGCTACGGCCTCATCCAAGCCTAGCAGTTCCAAAGCCATCATCATACCTAATGTCACACCCCCAAAATACCACACGCGGAATTACCGCGGGGCGTGTGACGTACCAGGATCCAAGCCACCAATCACATTGAACTCATAAGTATATTTAATAAAACTTTCATTTGTTAACATTAAGTGTTACAACGTTACAAATAATTCTAAGTACACAGCGGAAGCATAACTCGTTAGTATTTATAAACCACATGTGAAAAGCCATTAGTCTTTTGTTGTGATTCCATGTAACTCGACCCATGACCACTCCAGCCTCCCAAGCAGCAAGTTCCATCAATATGCACCTAAAGACCTGCAAGGCATTTAACAACGAATCAACAACAAAGTTGAGCGAGTTCACAGTTGGTTGTTTAGTTTTAATGTTTGTTTCGAAAACCGTAAGTTGTTTCGTAAATTACGAGTTAACCAGTATCTTCGTTTCCCAAACCATATCCAAAATCAGTGGGGGCTTCCCCATGTGAACCACTAGACCGTTACCATATCGACTACTGACGAAAGTAAGTTGTGCCCTAAGTCAATGTCTATCATCATTGACTGTTTGCCATGATCCATTAGTACACGCCCGTCCGACTGGCACGGTGTGAGGTTTGTCAAACCTAATAGCGCTATTAACTAATGACCCGCTCGCCATCGGCCTTGGCGATTAAGTCGATATAAAATGAGGGACTTAGGTGATAGAGTTTTTGCTAGTAGTTTAAGGTTGTTGTCCTACCCAAGGAGGACGAACGTACGTATTCTACCCAAGGAGAATACGCACGATTAAGATTGGCATCCTACCCATGGAGGATGGCCGTACATATCCTACCCAAGGAGGATATGTAGGTTCCGTTTTAATTCTTTAACCCATTCCCAACCACCGGGAATCCCATGCCTTAGAAAGTGTGTGAACTCACCTTGGTTTGCTCGGTATGATTAATTACTTGTTTACACTTACACCGTCACGGCCTATGGTATTCATGTACGCGATGTCAGTTTACACTCACAATGTTCACATATAAATGATAGTATGCATTGCAAATAGCAACTCCCAAATAGCACATAGCAGTTAAGTAAACTCATTCAAAAGCACAGTTTACATGCACGATTCGTAATGATGCCTAACAGTTGGATGTGCCATACATGAGAAACCAAGTCATGTCTTCTTGGTCGTAGTCAGTCAACATTAACAGTATATATCATGGTTCATTATCATATCATTCGTCAGCAGAGTTAACTTAGTCAATTCTTATCATGCACAACATTAATATATATATATTGTCATCATTAGCGTCCAACTAGATCATGGTTTACATATAATGACCGACAACTGCATTCCTAATCTTAATCCTATTGGGCCGCCATTTTCAGTGAACCCACATGCAAACTGAATAGTGAAACATATAATTACGAAACATGTAATTATGATATCCCATGAAACTTGAATACAATTGGACCGAACATTGCATGTAATACTATGAATATATCAAGAACCATAATCGATATTCATGCAGTGGACATCATCATCATCATTACAATTCTTCAGTCAATCATTCCAACTATTATTTGATCATGAACAGCAATCAACATAATTATTATTCAAATCAGATTGGATTACCTTCTATGACACACAATTGTTTTTAAATTCAACCTCAACAGCTCATCTTTGTACTTATGTTCACCATAAATTGACTACAACTAACCCTAGCATCACTAATATCATACAAATATACCAGCATTCAAGCACTAAAATTCACGCAACTTATCACATTCATTTAAATTACAAACATCAGAATATAATATCTTCTAATCATCAATAAAAGTCAACCACCTAATCAACCCTTCCATCACCATCGACAGCCCTAGATCTTCGAGTGGTGCGCATGTTTCATTAACAAAACCCTAGTGATCATGTAACTATAGCTATTAACATTAACCATGCGATCCGTATTTAATTGTAACAACATCTACATCTGATTTCTAGTAATTCCAAGCCATCAATAAATCATTAACCAGAATTTATCATCCAAAATTATACAGCCAAATTCAAGCAATTTCATGTTCACTCAAGATTCCATATATCGATTGTTAAACAAGAATTAAAATTGCAAACGTCATCAGGCAACACTAACCGAATTTAAAGTAAACCGAGATGTCTTGATATAGGGACTTCGAGAGGTAGAAGAGGAGGCAGCCGCCAATTGTGAGAGAAGAAAGAGAGGGTTTAGCTCTTATTGTGCTTGTGTGATTGCAAAGTTATGAGAGGAGTGCACCTCGTGGTTGTAAGTTTATGTGCATCAGGTTACCACATCGGGCTCATTGTTGGGCTCCGTCTGGGCTGCGGACCAAAGTATGAACGATAGGGGTTTTGGGCCGATGACAATTCCATTGGGCCAGGAAGTGTGCGGTCAAGGAGGTGGTGTTTGACCCTCAAACTCATAATCATTCACTAATACCTTAACACATTAATCACTCCATGCAAAGTTCACATAGACTACATTCATAACAACGTTCATAGAAAACAAGTACATAACAACTCATAAGCATTTAGTTAAGAATTAACTCATCCACTAAGACAAGCATTGCTCATATCAGTTACACCAAGACACAACGGAAAGCTCTAAAATGCAAGTTACCACATCATCCCCAAGTTGAAAGAAATTTCGTCCCGAAATTTAGCACGTAGATACTGAGGAAGCTAGTTAGGTTGCGTGGTTTCCTGGCTTTTTCCTGGGGTGTCACATCCTTCCCCCGTTGGTTTGGAATTTCGTCCCGAAATTCCGCAGTAGCTTCAACCTCAGTAGTGATTTTATTGTTCTCGCACAACTGGGGATATTTGTGTTTCATTTGGTCTTCTCATTCCCAGGTGAACCTCTGGGCCACGACGGGAGTTCCAACGAACTCGAACAATAGGTATCCTGGTGTGTTTGAGAATCTTGACCTCCCGGTTCAAGATTTCTACTGGTTCTTCGATCAATCACAACTGATCGTCGATGGGGAGCTCCTTGAAAGGAACTATGAGGGTTTCATCTGACAGACACTTCTTCAGGTTCGACACATGGAATACGTTGTGAACTCCACCGAGTTCTTCGGGTAGATTCAATCTGTAGGCCACCTTGCCAATTCTCTCTGTGATTCCGAAAGGTTCAACATATCGCGGGTTGAGTTTGTCTCGCTTACCAAAACGAACTACACCTTCCCAAGGTGAGACTTTAAGTGGTACACGATCCCCAACCTGGGACTCGAGTGGTTTCCTGAGCTTACCAACGTAGCTTTTCTGACGGTCACGAGCTGCCGCTAATCGTTGTTGTATCTGAGCAATCTTCTCTGTTGTATCTACTATGAGTTCCGGGCCAGTGATTTGGTTGTTTCCAACTTCTGCACAACGAAGAGGTGATCGGCACTCCCGTCCGTACAATGCCTCGAACGGAGCAGCCTGTATGCTGGTGTGGTAAGGTTAGATTCCGCTCCCAGTCGTTACCAAAGTTCATTACCGATGCTCGAAGCATGTCTTCAGGAGTTTGGATGGTGCGTTCAGTCTGCCCATCTGTCTGTGGACGATATGCCGTGCTCATGCCTAGACGTGAGCTAAAGGGTTTTGTGCATCGCTTGCCACAATTCAGATGCAAATCGTGGTCGCGATCAGAGATAATGGAGGTTGGCACCCCCGGGCCTAGCAACCACTTCTTTCAGGTAGATGACTGCAAGTGTAGAAAACTTATCCGTTTCCTTGTTGGCTAGAAGGTGTGCTGGTTACGTGAGACAATCAACGATCATCCAGGTGACATCGTTTCCGTTTCGAGTTGTAAGTAGACTAGCGACCAAATCCATGGCAGTCTGTTTTCGCTTTCCATATAGGTGTGTCTGGTTGCTAACACTTCACCTTGACTTTCCCACAAGTCAAACATCATTCCCATACCAAGCTAGGTGGGCCTTCATGCCCGATTACCAGTACAAGGTTTATAAATCCTAATGCCTCTCATCAAAACCCAGATGGCTAGAAAGTCGAAGCCGATGTGCTTTGCTCAACACGAGTTCCCTACAGTTGCCGAATAATAAGACCCACATTCGTTCCCTGAGGTGACGAGTATCGTCCGACCTGTCAAAGGTTGCCTCTCCATGCCTCGCATGGGTTCAACTTGAAAATCCCCTTCCTTCTGTTCTCCAGTTTGAACAGACTGAGTCTGATCAGGTAAGTTAGAGTCGATAGCGAGCTACCAGGCTCGTGCACGATCAAGTCGCATAGTCGGAATCATCCAAAAGTTCCATCCAGCGATGTCATCAACTGATTTAGCTCTTTCAAAACCCGGGTATACGGGAGGCCCTTGCGATCGGTCTAGGTACGCATTAGGTACCGTCCAAGTAATGCCTCCAAGTAAATCCAAAGACCACGGTTTCCACCGCTGGTTTCATCTGATTCGGTGTGTAACTGGGCTCTGATTCGGACAATCATGGTATACCTCTAAATCACCCGCACCCTCGGGTAAGGACGATGTTCGGCGCATTGCAGAGTTGAAATTCGTAAGCTGGAGAGACGTCCTCCTGTCTTGTCTTCTACAATCACAGCACCCTACTGTACTAAGGAGATTTAAGCTATGAGACCTTCAAAAATCCTGTGGGTAAGCTGCGATAGTATCTAGCGAAACCAAGGAACTGCTGCATCCCCGAAGGAATCTTTGGTGTCGATTAGTTTCTAACAAGACTTCGCACGTAATATCTCCTCCCACAGAAGCGCTGAGATAGGATACATATGCCACCAATGGTGTTCCCTTCTCCTGGTCATGATTCGGAACGTTGTCAACAAATGCGGTCGATTCACGTGATCCCTGAAGCTGCTGGTGAGTTGACCAACCCAATGATCATAGCGTACAAAGTTGAAATAACTGCATTGTGTTCGACGTGCTGTTCTAAGAGCATTCTCCTCTCGGATTTCCATCTGATGATAGTTCGTTCGCTAGCCAATCCCCGAATGGAAGCTGGCTCCTCGCAACTGGTCGACGGGTTGTCGATACGTGGTCGGTGCAAACGGTTCTTGGCTGTCACCTTATCGAGTTCTCGATAGTCAGTATTCATACGAAAAGGCTTATTTCCATGGGTTTAACTGGGGCTCTTCGAAGTGAAAAGCTAGGTCTGACAAAACTCTTGTCCGACAGTTCCTGATTACTCGTACTTCTTATCATCAGGCAACACTAACCGAATTTAAAGTAAACCAAGATGTCTTGATCTAGGGACTTCGAGAGGTAGAAGAGGAGGCAGCCGCCAATTATGAGAGAAGAAAGAGAGGGTTTAGGGCTTATTGTGCTTGTGCGATTGCAAAGTTATGAGAGGAGTGCACCTCGTAGTTGTAAGTTTATGCGCATCAGGTTACCACATCGGGCACATTGTTGGGCTCCATCTGGGCTGCGGACCAAAGTATGAACGATAGGGTTTTGGGCCGATGACAATTCCATTGGGCCAGGAAGTGTACGGTCAAGGAGGTGGTGTGCGACCCTCAAACTCACAATCATTCACTAATACCTTAACACATTAGTCACTCCATGCAAAGTTCACATAGACTACATTCATAACAACGTTCATAGAAAACAAGTACATAACAACTCATAAGCATTTAGTTAAGAATTAACACATCCACTTAGACAAGCATTGCTCATATCAGTTACACCAGCACACAACGGAAAGCTCTAAAATGCAAGTTGTCACACCTAATCCTTCACCAGCCACGAATCCCCGGAGTTCAAGTTCTCGCAAAAGGAAAGAGACTGATTCACCT